>JAWHQI010002629.1:0-30612 GCA_033032865.1 Dactylorhiza incarnata | reverse complement strand
CCCCCCCCCCCCCCCCCCCCCCCCCCCCCCCCCCCCCCCCCCCCCCCCCCCCCCCCCCCCCCCCCCCCCCCCCCCCCCCCCCCCCCCCCCCCCCCCCCCAGGAAACAAGCACTAATGAGGAAGTCTTATTGTACACCACCACCAACCTGCAATGGTGGAGTGATTAACGGAGGAGCTGAGGTATGAACTTCTCACCTATCCCCGCCATCCACTCCCAACGTTGTGAATCAGCGGTGGTATTCAACGAATATTCATCACATCACAAGTGTATGAATGAATATAGTTGCGAAAGTAACAAGTGCAGTGGTCCCACAAAATATGATATAATTAAAATAGTAAACAGTAAATATAAACACAAATTATAGCAAGAGCCCCAAAATCTAAGTACATGAATAAGTATACTGGTGCGACCCAATGACTTATAACACATGACGATTGTGTAATAAATAGTAAAGCTAGACTAACATTACTCTACTCTTCGACTCCTCATCGCAACCTTGTCTGAGAGTCTCTGTCAGGCTCTGTCTGCTACACCTAAAAGGAGGACGTCCACTGGCAGAATTAGTCATAAAATGACAAGTGACTTCACCCCTCCCCGAGCCCTACGTTCTCGAGGAATGAGCCAATATTTCTGCAATAAGTCTTCGAATGACATAAGTATATATATTTATTTCTTTATTATATAGATGAACATATATATCTATCAAGCACACCAATCTTTTGATTTGAACCGTTTGATCAAATTGCTAAACCAACTGCTGCCGTTGGATTTGCGAAACAAAGCAGCCAACCCTAATATCCGCCCGCACGGACTGCGCCCATAAATACACGAAAATCTCAAAAGCATTCCTCAACGTCTCGCCTCCTCCCGATCGCTCCCCTCTCACAGTCTCGCCTCCTGCATTCATCGCTCCTCCGCCGGTAAGCTTAAATTTTCTTCTCCATTTTATCTCCTGTTTCGATTCTTACCGTCCGTTTTCCATTCTGTTTGTGTTCTACCTTCGATTTTAGGTCGCGCAACATCTCGCCTGCTCTGGTTGCTCGCCGTCCCTGCTCACGTGCTCGGTATCCGTTCCTGCCGCCTGCTCGCCTGCTCGCCTTCTCGCCTGCTCACCTTCTCGCCTGCTCGCCTGCTCGCCCGCTCGCCTGCTCGCCTGCTTCATCTTCGTTCTTTGCTACAGGCATTTTGCATTTCCGATCCATCCTCTACTGATCCAGGTGAACGCTGCTTCCATTGCATACTTCTTCATGGCTGATTCCTCAACGCCTCTCATTCCAGAAATTTTATATATCCTTATCCATCGCTTATTCCTCAACTCCTCTCATTCCAGCAATTTTATATTCTTTTTTTTGCTTCCTCTGTTTTTGGGAGATTTTTTCAGTTATTATTCCAACAAAACTTTTCAATTTTTTATTCTCTTCAGATCTATGAGTATTTAAGTCTTTATCGCCTGTACAAGCTGATAGCTATGCCATCTCCTTCATTAGATTGGGAGGTTTTCGTTCTCTCTCCAATCTACAGATCTATCTCCACATTTGGTCAAAATAAGCGATAAGAGGCAAAATTACTTCTTCATAATATCAATAGATCAAGGAGACTGTTTCTTGATTTAGAGGTCCAGTTTTCGTTCCAACATCAAGGTTTACTTCTAAGACAGAATCTGAGTTATGCCGAATCAATTCTCTTTCCATTCCCTTGCAATCAGATGACAATGCCTATGCAATCAGAAATTTTTGTGCTTAGAATTTAATGTGCTATTTTATTTTTCATGCATTCCCGTGCTTCTCATCTTCATTGTGTTTTCTCATAAATCAGTTTTTTAATTCAAAGTGTCTTTACACCTACTCTGTATTTCAAGCATAATGTAAATTTCAAAAGATCTTAGTTATTTTTTATTCAAAGCCCTTCCATAGACCTTTGATAATGTCGGTTTAGGTTGGTAGTCTATGAAGAAATTCATTGTCATATTCCTCTCCATTTTTACTTAATTTTGAAGTATACTAATTTCGATCTATGGTTATGCAGTTATACTATAAAGTTTGCTAAAGTTGTATTGGAAAAAATAAGAGATACTATTTCTGATTTTCCACATCTTGAGGTGAGCTAATACTGATGAATTTAAAATTATTTTAGTGCATAGGTGATGTCGGTTTAGGTTGGCAGTCTATGAAGAAATTCATTGTCATATTCCTCTCCATTTTTACTTAATTTTGAAGTATACTAATTTCGATCTATGGTTATGCAGTTATACTATAGAGTTTGCTAAAGTTGTATTGAAAAAAACTGGCGAAACTATTTTTGATTTTTCACATCCTGAGGTGAGCTAATTCTGATGAATTTGAAATTATTTTAGTGCAAAAGTGATTGGTTTGATTTATTAGAATTTGAGTACATGTATGTGTTATTGGACATGAGTTATATGTATTTAAGCTTACCAGGTATTCTACATTTTTCCTCAACTATTTCCAATTTATGTTAGCTTCTCCAAGTTGCAAAAAAGTTATATGTTTAAACTTCATGTTCTGTTATATAAGGCAATATGTATATCTACCAAGCACACCATTCTTATAAAGTTTAAACATAACAAAAAATTAATTTGGTACCTAGAAGAACTTCTCATGATGCGTACCTGTTCAACCCTGAGATATAAGACTGTGTTTGTTTCTACCATGCATCTGCCACCCATCCCATTTCTCATGAGTTTTATCTTATCTCCCAAATTATATTTCCAGCAAACCCGTGTAATTATTGCCTTATATAACTCTTTGGCTCCTTCACTCTTAGTTTTCGATGTGCTTTCATGCTTCCGATAATATCCCAACCAAGGTTTAAATGTCGGATGTCGGAGACCTGTCGGATTGGGTTTTTAGATGTCGGATGTCGGATGTCGGAGACATGTCGGGGACATTTCTATATGTCGGATTTCTAAAAAATATTTATATTGTAACTTGTAACATAATATCTTAGCATTATTAGTAGTTGTATACTTGTATATATTTCCTAAATACTCAAATCTATCTTCAAATATTATTATCTTTTTAATCATTCAAATGCTTGGCCGGTTCGATGGGGTATATAAAAACCCCAAACAATGATGGACAGCGCTAAACAGCGGTTCACTTTAATTTAATTCAGTTTAGGCGACATTTCAAAATGTCGGGATATAATGATTATTGCGTGTCGGCCGAAATGTCAGGTTTTTTACAAAAAGTCGGCCGACATTTTCGAAAACGCCATAACCTATATATTTGATTATGCAAGTCATTTTCTTATCAAACAGGACATGTCGGCCGACATGTCGGACACGTCGGCCGACATTTAAAACCTTGATCCCAACCACATATTAGCCTGCAAATTTATGGTCCAAACATTCCTGTTTAACAATCGGAACTCATTAGCGCCATAAACAATGGAAGACACATGCAGCCAAGAACTGTTTCAAAATCTACTTACTCCAGGTACTATCTGACCAAATTTAGAAACACCCCTAAACACATAGGGGATCTGTATTGTGTGAATGCAACACATTAATAACACACATACAATGTCAGACAGTCGTACACGCTTGCTGCACCGCGATTCTACCAGTGTACGAAGAACTAATATGACTGCTCAACAACGTGCTGCCCAAAATACAAGAAGACGAGAACAATGCCATTTTCGTGAAGCACAACAAAGAACAACCTACAGCGTTGTGGCCATGCGTTCAACTTTTGAAATAGGTGAGAGCTCAACAGCAGCATTGAAAATATAATTTACATAGACTTGAATAGACTTGCTACGTTTTCCATAGTTTTGCAGGGGTTTTCTTATTTGATTTTTTTGTTTTGGAGTGACTTGGAGAAGAAAGGAAATATAATTTACAATTATATCTTGATTTTTTGGATTTGTTGTAATTAATAGTAAATTGATTTCATCCAAGAAATTATAACTAATGCATACTACTTTCTCTTTTTTTTTCCTTTTTTTCATTCTTGCAAGACCAGTAAAAAACTGGAGTGAAGTTTGAATTTTTTAGTATGGCCTTTTTTTTGAAACATCGGGGTTTCATTCTTGCATATCGGGGTTTCCTTAACTTTTGAACCTGGTACAAACAGATATGAAACTACTCACTTATTCTTGGCATTGATAGAAGTATATATTCTTGTTTTTTTTAATTTTTGTACTAGTCTGCGAACAACAACTTTATCTGTGAAATAGTAAATTTGAGACCCCTTAGAGCTGCAGATAGTAAAAATCTGCGAATAGATAAACCTGGTCTACGAATAACAACCGCCTTAATAAAGAGCTATAAACAATTATTTGGGCACTACCCTTGCAGTTTTATATAAACTCACTCTCGTAGTGCATTAAATATTATAAATAAAAGTGCAATACGAAGTAACCAATCTTATAAAAATGCTCATATAAATTTATGAGTAGGGTCTTGTTAATTTAAACTATGCTATCCAGTATAAATGGAGCAATGATCTACCATCACCACCAAGCAAGCACACACACACACACTCACATTACAAGTGCTCTATGTCAACATAGGACGGTAGTTCACCGCTTTTCGTGGGTCGCTAACTTCATGGGCCCCACATATCGTGGCCAGACGGCGGTAGTGATTATGGATGACCTCTAAGCTCTCCATCAGTGTAGGCACAAATTCTTGGGTAAATATGAACTCAATTATCTCTTTTCAAAATCCCTGAGGTTATCCATTTTTTATTATTGGGATAAAAAAAAATTATGTCTTCCTTGATGAATCTAAATTCATCCATCTGGCGCTGAGGGTGAAGGTGGATCAGAGCCCAGTCGTGTGGAGCGAAATGAAGATCCGTCCACTTGCGGTCTTCCTGAAGTTTAAATTTTTGTTGAGTGTTGTGTAAATTTTGTCTTAAATATGTGAGAGTCTGTGAACGGGATTGCAGGTCGGCCTGGACTGCTTGTACCTTGCTGTCTTCTGTAAAGCAGGGTAAAAAGCACGGTGGCGTGCGACCATACATCGCCTCGAAAGGCGTCATGCCCGTTGATGTGTGAAAGGATGTATTATAGAAACATTCTGCCCAACTCAATAGTTTGAACCAAGACTTCGGGTGAGCGTGTGCAAAAACCCTTAAGTATTGGTTCAAACATTGATTGACACGTTTTGTCTGTCCATCAGTTTGTGGATGATAGGCGGAACTAAAAGTTAGTGTGGTACCATTCTGTTTAAATAACTCACGCCAAAAATCACTCAAAAAATTTGAGTCGCGGTCTGAGACAATTGTCTCAGGCATGCCGTGAAGTTTGCCGCAGTGGTCCCAAAAAATACGAGCGACCATTGGGCCATTAAAACCGTGAGGAAGAAGGGCAAAGTGCGTGCCCTTGGAAAGTCGATCGACGATTACCAGAATATTCGAGTAATTATTAGATAACGACAAGTGCGTAATGAAATTTAGTGTTAAATCTGCCCAAATTTGGGTTGGAATAGGTAATGGTTGTAATAACCCAAATGGCGCAGTGTTTAATGATTTGCATTTTTGGAAGTATCACAATTCTGCACATAACTAGCAACCTCTTTAGGTTGGTGCGACCAGTAAAAATATGCTGATAGCCGTTTGTAGGTTGCGAAATTTCCGGAATGTCCACTCGTTTTTAGATTCTGTGCCTCAAAAATTAAAAGTTTGCGTAGGTGACTGTCCGTGTATACAAACGATTTTTGTAAAATAAATTTTCACCGTGTTTCTGCCAATCTGGGTGTGCAACTGGTTGTGTGAGTAGATTGTGAGTGACCTCAGTGGCGAGGGCGTCTGTTTTATAAAATGAAGCTAAATTTTGTAAAATAGGTAATCTTGGGTATGAACAAAGTTGTAATGCGAGTAAAGAACCAGGTGGAGGTAACCCAGGTTCGTCACCTCTAGATAATGTGTCTGCCACCTTATTTTGTGGACCGGGTTTATATTCAATAGTGTAATGATGACCTAACATTTTATATAAAAAATTTTGTTGTTTCGGGGTCGTGATGATGAGCTGATTAGGAAGATGATGTAACGTTTTATGGTCTGTGCGAATAATGAACTGGGAACCTAGAAGGTACTATCGCCATTTCGAAACTGCTAATGTAATGGCTAAAAGTTCACTGGCGTAAGTATAAAGTTTTTGTTCCCAATCTGTCAACTTTTTGCTATAAAATGCCAGCGGGTGTGCATTCTGTATTAAGACTGCCCCCAGTCCAAAACCAGACGCATCCGTCTCTATAATAAAAGGCAATGTAAAATCGCGTAGGTGTAATATAGGGGGCAATGAGAGTACATTTTTCAGCTGTTCAAAAGCTTTGTAGTTTCGGTAGTCCCAGAAAATTTATGATGAGCGAGTAAGTCTGTAAGTGGGGCTGAAATGCTTGCAAAATTACGATTAAAACACCGATAATAACCGGCGAGACCCAAGAAGGCTCGTAATTGGCGAACATTGATCGGTTGTGGCCATGCTTGAATAGCAGGTATTTTATCGGGGTTAGGAAGTATCCCGGCGTGGGAAATAGTATGACCCAAAAAGTCAATAGAGCTCACAACGAATGCACATTTGCTCATTTTAACAAATAAGTTGTTTGATAATAGAACTGAAAAAATAATGCGCAAATGAGTTAAATGGGAGGTTAGATCAGGACTATAAACAAGAATATCATCAACAAATATTACAACAAATTTTCGTAAGTATTCAGAAAAAATGGAATTCATTAGGGCCCGGAATGTTGCTGGTGCATTAGTGAGGCCGAAAGGCATTACTAGAAACTCAAATAGGCCATGATGCTGCGAAACGCAGTTTTATGAATGTCGGGCTCGTTCATGCGAATTTGATGGTAGCCCGATTGTAAGTCAAGTTTTGAAAAAATATGTGCGTCGTGTAATTCGTCGATCAACTCATCGATGGTAGGCATCAGAAAAGAGTCCTTGATTGTGAGAGCGTTGAGAGCCCTATAATCAATACAAAACCTCCATGTTCCGTCCTTCTTTTTTACTAGAAGAATCAGAGAGCTAAATGAAGAATTGATTGGGAGGATGAGACCGTCCTCAAGTAATTCAGTAACTAAACGCTCGAGTTCATTTTTCTGGATGTAAGGATACTGATAAGCACGAACCTTAGCTACTTGGCTTGGATCGGTCAATGGAATACGGTGATCACAAGAGCGTGGTGGTGGTAGGCCGTGTGGTTTGGTGAATAAAGCTGAGAATTCAGTGAGGAGTGGTTGTGTGCGGTGGGGCAGCGCTTAGGTTAAACATAATGGAGTCCTATGATGGGTCAGCATAAAAACAAAATACGAACGAATCAACATCTCCCTGATACATTAATTTTGAAACCTGGGTCGGGGAAGCTGATGAAGGTTGTATCTGCTGGATACCCTGGAGGTGTACCAGAGTATCTTTATAAGTGAACGACATTGTTTTAGTTTTATAATTGGTTGTGATCTCACCGAGTGTTCTAGTTTTATAAAAAATATCTAACCCTGTACGAGTCTCCTCATTATGATCCATGTAAACTTCGTGACGGCGAGCAAACTCGCGCCGACGTTCGTCCAAATCTTGATTTGATGTAGATGCCATTGCGCTGCGTGTTCGTACGCCATCAGCCGGCATAAGGGAGGAAGAGGGTCAACGAGAGCACCAATATAATCAAGGAACCTGCCGGAGGCTCGCCGGAATCCTTGACTGAACCTAATCTCTACGTAGAAGATGATAACAACAACAAATAAAATGAAAGAAACATTTTATTTTCATATGTTCTCAATTACATTGCACAACTATATATAGACCTGGCACAAGAAATAGCCGTTGATCTTTAATACAAATATAAAAGGCTAATATCCTGGAATGCTGAGCTGTCTGCCATTATGTGGATCTCGGTATATGTGGACTTTAGTGTTTTGCTATTTGGTGTTTGCTGAGCTGTAATCGGCTGGAGTTAGTGTTCTGCTGTCTTGTCTCTTAGCGTAGCAGATATCAACGGTTCTGCTACAAGTTCTCTACTCTGAAAGCTAGATCTAGATCCGAGTTAGATCTCCTCTCATCCGACCGCCTTCTTCCCTAGCTTCAGCAAATCAGTACTCTTCCTCTCCGACAACTCTGATCCAAGCCCTCCTCACCATTTTCGACGTGCTAGCTCCAGATCCGAGATAGAGCTCTTCAGATCCGGCCATGTTTGACCACCTCCATCAAGCTCCAACCCTATCGTTCGAGTTTCAACGACCTTGAAGATCCATCCGCCCTCTTCTTGAAGTCGACCATCATCCTCTACCCTTAAATACTTATTGCACCTTCTGCCGATCCAAGTTGGAGCTTCCAGTTGTCAAAAAATGGAGCTCCAGCAACCACTCGACTGAAACTGCAAGCCATCGCCTTGAATCCACAATTTCCGTCCGCCTCCACCTCCTTCCAAAGAACGAAGGTGATGCCACTCTCTTCCCCGGGCATAGATCTAGGTTTCTTATCATTAAACTCATTCCCGGCCACATCGAGAGGTGCCGCCGCCCGTTGGAAATAGATCCAGGCGTCGACACTTTTTTTCTACTTACGGGAAGGGTCCCGTCCAGTGATCCGGTGGCGGTCGACCACGGGACCACCACTGCCGTGGTCACCGGTCTCCGTGGAACCCGTCGGAGGCACCAATTCCCGAAGTCTTAAAGTAATTTTCCAAATATCATTAAGTTTTACATTGTTTTGCACATGGTTGAATTTAAGTAACTTCATGCAGTCCTTCAGAAATTCTTCAATCTTAACTGTAAATTCTTCATGAAATATGATAATAGTCTTTTCTGCAATTAAACTACCTCAAAATTTATCTTCCTTAATATGCTTCCTTCTTAGTTGACCATAATTTCTCCTTATCAGTTATCATAAATCTGATATTTACAAACTGTGATCCAACCCACACCAGATCTTAACTTCCTGTTGCTGTCTTCATTTGTGCATGTTTCTGATATAATTCTGGGGGCATATTCAAATTTTAATGCTACTATAATTCCCTGTTAAAAACCGATCTATCGGATTGGCCTGTGAATATAATGCATTTCATTTTCTCACTTACTACATCACTTCATCTTTTGATTGAATGTCTTCACATACTTCGTTTATGTATTTTTCTGAATATGTTGACAGTGTTTGAATGGATATGTTGTCAACGCATGTGGGGATATAATGCATTTTCTTCTTATATATATTACACACACATATATCTGTAACTACTATATACAAGAAGTTGTCTTTGGTGCAACATTCAAAAGTGTCAAAAATAGCCTCATTCTTTTACTCCAATGACTTAACATATATTATGAAAAAAATGGAAATACATAAAATATAATGGCTATTTGTGTAATTACACAATATATATATAATAAAAATAATTATGTAAATTCATAAAATCCAAAAACTTTTTAGTAGACATTCTACACCTACTATGATAGGTAATCATTATGCCTCCAAAAACTAATTTTGAAATATAATGACTCACTTTAAAATGATTTTTTGTTAAAATATAAATGTTTTTGAAAAAAATAATTATAAAATATTAATGTATATTTTTTTACGGTCATTTTGAGTACTCATATGTATAAGTTGCGGGGGAAGCCCGCCGTCACCGGTCGGGTACTGTCGTATGCTGACACAACCCGCTCAAATGCGGGCGCAACCCACTAAGAATCAGCGAGCACGGGCGAAGCCCGTGCGGAGCTGCTCGTGTATATATATATAACTGGAATATATGAAGTTAATAAGAAAAAAGGGGCGCGAGCTAGAACTGAGAAAGAAGCTGAATAAAAAGGGTATATGAAACTATTGAATAGAATTGGAATATATATGTATATATATATCTTTCGTATATTAAAAGGGAAAAGTTGTCTTTGGTGAAACGTTCAAAATTGTCAAATATAGCTTTATTGTTTTTATCTAATGACTTAACATATATTATAGTCTATTTAAAAAGAATAAAATATAATGTCCATTTAAGTAATTATACCATATTCTTAAATTAAAAGTAATGATGAAAATCCATAAAATTAAAAAAGATTTTAGTAGAGCTCTTATACCTACTATGGTTGGCTATCATTAGTCATGCCAACTTTATTAAAGTTGATTTGAAAAATAACGATGAAAACAATCAATTTAATTTGAAAAATTAATGATGAAAATTTAATAATATATGAATAATAATGATTGTTTTTTTCCAAAAATTGAAAATTGTGTATAATTATTTTTCGCATTTATTAATTAATAATGTCCTTCCGACCCCACTATAGTGGGATAAGGGCTTGAGTGTTGTATGTATTAATTAATAATGTGTTTATTTTAAACTGCATTAATTAATTGATAGGGGAGAAGCCCTGTGCCTGTCGCGGTCGAGGTACTGACGTGGTCGGGGTACTGTCGTGGTTGGCCGTAGGAGCGAAGCCCCGTGCCTGTCACTCGTATATATAATATATATATATATTATATAATAATATATATATATATATGCATAAGAAACTATTGAATAGAATTAGAATGAAAAGTGCACGTAACATTCACGAAGAGAAGTCCTCATGGACAAAGATTGAGAAGTGTGTGGGTCTGGTTTTGCATATTTTAGTTTATACGAAAATATCGATAAATAAATATTCATATACACATACACCAATTCATATAATATCGGCCAACTGTAGAACAGTGACGCTTAATAAAAATAACTTATAGCCCTTGATTCATCATTTATTAGAAGATGTTTCGACGATGAAATTTATTATGATGGCGGCACTCGATGATAACTGGAAAATGTCTATTAGTCAATTAGCTTGGTTGTTCTCTATTAGATCAGGTCTTACCTTTTAGCCACCAGTCTGCCAGCTGCCAATTGCCCTGCTTTCATCCTCATCCTGGAACCATATTGCCGGACTCATCATGCTTCACTGGTGCTTTCATTGAGAGGATCATATGGTCGGACCATCTACCTACAACCATGTAAAGAACTCCCTGCAAGAACTTAATGACGTGTTATGGCAAGAATTCGATCAGAGACATCTTTTAGTACAATCTCAGAATGATGCCCTCAAAGAGGAACTTAGCACCATGCAATCAACTTGCAAGGATCTTCAAAATGCATTTTCCCCGCCAATTAGACCTCACATCATCGGTACGATTCATTAAATCAAAAATTAGATTTGATTCTACAAAATTTGCCAGCAAAGGAGCAAGAAGAAAGCCAACCACGGTGCCCAGCTCAGCCAAATTTGCCCATCGCAAAATACTGCCTCACCACCGAGTGTCCTTGGATCGACTTCAGGTCCCTCGTGCCCTTCGCCTCATCAAGAACTATTTGCTACCATCTGCATTATATAATGGCAAACATCCAACAATTTTGAATCAAGAACTATCCGCTACCATCCATCAAGAGGGATCCTTGCCATCAACCGATTTTAATTCCATCATCGCAACCCAGATATGGGGCCGCTCAGGCACTTGCAGCATCTATCCCAAATCATGGTCAAAAATTTCTTCATCATGACCCATTAATCTTTAATAACCCTCGTTTACATGATCCCATGAGAACTCATCTCTCCCGCAATTGTTTCAACGCACTTTCACGAGCTTGACTTTTTTATTCCACAACTTTCGGATCTTCTCATATTCTATGTAAACTGGACAAACAACTGCCTCCAGGTTTTCTTCGACCGGCACTGTGGTCGGCTCAACCACAATACTAGGTTCAGTCAGAGCCCTAAGCACCGACATGTGGAAGGCATCATGAACTACACTCAACTCTGCTGATAGGGTCAGATGATAGCTACATTATCAAAGCGCGTGCCTAGGCGCGCCTGAGGTGCCGGGCGCACCAGGCGCATCGGCCCGTGCCTTTGCAAGGCAGAGGCGGGCGATGTGCCCCAAGCGCGCCTAGGCGCGCGCCTTACCAGCTCCCAGGCGCGCCTGGGCCTTTCAAGCTGTTTTCTTCAACCTATTTTTTTAGGAGGTGGGCAAAAACATGATCTCAGACGCACCCAAGGCACACCTAAGTGCACTTGGGCATCCAATTCACCGATTTTCAGTGAATTGGGTGCCCAATTCACTGAAAATCGGCGAATTGGATGCCAAATTCGTTGATTTTCATGGAATTGAGCACCCAATTCACTGAAAATCTGCGCTGATTTTCAGTGAATTGGGCACCCAATTCATTTTTGCTCCTCACGTGCCTCAGACGCGCGTCTGCGCCTAGGTTCTAGGACCCCTTTACGCCTCGGTGCGCCTTGCGCCTTTGATAACTTAGGATGATAGACACACTCCCCTATCGGTTCAATGATTGGAAGTAAAATTGAAAAGATGAATTTAATCTTAACCGTCCAATCATTCAATACAATAATCACTTTTTATCAATTTTGCGGCTTCTCCCCCAAATCCCAGCCCATGATTTTTTTCCCTCGTGACCGCACGAGAGCTGCTAGGTCACAACTCGTCTCCAAATCTCTTTCCCGCTCGGAAAGGTAATCACTCCTCATGCCGTCTCCATCGCAGGAGAGCTACTAGGTCTTGGTTTCACTCCTAAATCCCTCTCCCATTTGATTGCCGATGAAAGCTCTCAACGCCTCATACTGACCAATACATCTCATTCTAAAGCTCGCGGCTTCTCTTAATCCCAATCAACGCATCTCCCAGATTTCTGAACCCCTACTTAGGTATCTGTATCCCACCTCTGGTCCTATCTGAAACACCATAACTTTCTCTTTCCCTTAACCCTAAATTTCATCAAACCCCGCATCATTCTGAAGCTTGCGACTCTTGCAGTCGCACCACACCTTTTCGAAGACCTACCAGGGTATCTGTATCTTACCTTTGCACCTACCTGAAACCACACAACTTTCTTTCTTTCTAACCATAAATTTCACTTCTATCAAATGAAATCATTCTCTGCATTCATATTTCATACGAATCTCCAACACTATGTCTACCGAGGTAAACCCTAACTCTTTGCTCAGATTTTCATTTCCTGTATGAATTTAATTCATGACCATTTTTAGGCTCAACATGTTTGGTTTACTTTCAAAAGAATGTTATATGCACTTGTGTACCATGTAAATGAGTATTTGGTTAATAAGTTCCTTTATGCTCTTATTTTTTTAATGCTTTAGGTATATGCATTGGTGTAATGTGAAGCTAAGTACTTGGTTCATGAGTATTTACTCGCTCTGATTTACTTTTTCATGCATGCATTTTAATTCATGACCATTTTGTCTCTACATGTTTGTTTACTATCAAAAGAATGTCATAGCATCGGTGTACCACTACCATGTAAGCGAGTATTTGATTAATAAATTACTTCATGCTCTTATTTTTTAATGTTTTAAATATATTTCTTACAAAACTATGTGTTCATTGGTGCAATGTATAATTGAGTACTTGTTTCATGAGTATTAAGTCACTCTTGCTTTCTTACGCTCTAAATGGTTATTATTTTTGTTTGCAAAGAATCTCAATGTCCCTTAATACCGCTCTCTAAATTATCTGAAATATTTATCAAAATTATTTTTATGTTAAAATATTATTTATTCTTGCAATTTAAATTATAAATGCTTAATTAATTTTAAAGTTTTGATTAGTATTTAAATGATTTGGTGACGATAAATTTCTATATGCTTTAATTTTTTTTCCTAAAATGCATTAGGTTATGATGTTTTTTTGAGAAAGCGTTGTTGAGTTTTTGGGTACGCTGACATTGCGTAATAAACATTGTAATCGTGCGAACATCTTTCACAACGTTTTTGAAAAAGTGTCGTGATAGATAAACTACCTATCGTTACGTTTTTTTAAATATGTTGCAATGAGCTCCTGTAGATAAACTACCTATCATGCATTCATACAAAAATTATCACGATGCTTATAAATCATCGTTAAAGGAATAAACAAATATTGTCGTATAACGATTTTGTTGTAGTATATATATGCGACTTTGTTCAATTGTAAAAAACTCCCAAAGCATTTCAATACACGAGTAAATTACTCATTTTTGAAATACAGTCATGATAAATTACTCTTTTTGAAAAAACAAAAATTGTATAAATCTTATTCGTGATTTAAGTAAGCTCTTGTATTACCATAAATTTGTATAAATCTTAGAAAACCAGATTTTCTTTTCTAAATCCTTAGTTTTTGATCTTTGCCATACAAGGAAAAACTTATTTACTCATAGTCACTTACCAAATGATTTTACTTTCGTTTTCATAGAGTAGAAAAAAGAACTATATTCAAGTGTCATTTTCTACTAATAGCGGGACACTGCACTTGCGAATTGAAAACTTATGGACACTTTTTCTCTCGTTGTATAACATAAGATGAAATAGTTACAACAACTATGCCTATAAATTGCTTTAGGTTATTGAATATTGTCTGTGAATGAATTCACAATTATTGGCTTATGCATTGTTAATGCATTCACTTTACCCATTTTTTTGGGGAGCGATAAGCTTAACTCTATTTAATTTTGGTTCCAGTGTACTTAAAGATTTCTTTCCGAAATGCGCTTAGATAGCATACTACCTTCTTTGCAACTTTTGAAAAAATAAGTTATGTTCCATCAGTTGGGGGTTTGAACAACTTCTATAGTACTTCAACAACTCTAATACCTCTATCCCCTTGCTCGCCCCATATTTTGTGTCATTTTCTCCACTAATTATCACATCATTTCAGGTTTACAAGGCTCACATTTTATCCAAGTTGGATTTCATAACGATGAAGACAATGATCGTCCAAACTACTGAGCATTTCTGTATGATAGAATGATTTTGGCTTGGGTGATATCGGAAAAATTAAGGTATTGGTTTCTCTATCCTATTTTTAATTCATTCAACAATTTTTGTTGTTGTAGTATTATCACACCATGACAATCAAATTCAGCAGTATTATATATCTTATTACAACTTAACAAAAATAATTGTATGAAAATACAATTGAATTAGTTCTTATCATAAAATTCACTAAATTCATCTTGTTCGTGTATCCGTCACTATATAAAGAAGGTTGTGTTGTGTTATGCCGCTACCTTGCAACAATCTTTTTTTTTTGCATTTCACCGCTGCTGTACCTATAAGATTGTTATGAAACATAACAAACCCAACTCATGAAACTTACCATGCTAAACATCAACCATCATGATGTCTTATCGTTAGTAAAGATCCCAGTCATTCTTTTCAACAAGCGTGTCTTTCTTGTTTTTCTGGTTCTGCACCAATCACCATCCGACTTAGGTAAGACTAAAGCCAATAGATCCCACTGGATGTTGAAGTGGCCTTTTTATGCAACCTATCCTATTAGCCTATATGCCGCAGTCAGGATTCAGTTAGACTCTTCCAAGTCACACAGTCAAGCTAGGATGCGAAGTTAGTTCAGCTTGTTTCGATCCGATCAAGTTGCTCTGCTAATAATTCACATATAAAATTATTTTTGAACCAAATTATTTTTTGTTTATTAATTTTATTTTGTTTGATTATGGAATTCTATTTGTCAGCCTAATTATCCAAGAAATACCAAATGACCAGTATCAATCTTACCAGGCTCAAGGAAATGGGGAGCGACAATTGTTCATGAAGTCGATGCAAAAAATGAGCACACATCCGAATTTGAGGCAATGAAAATTTGATAGAATAATATACAATTTCCCACATGCCGGCTTCAAGGGATCAGAAGCATCCCCGAAGATGATCAAGTATGTAGTATCTCTTGCCATTCTTAATACATTCATACACTTTTTAACAAAGTATTGTGTAGTTATGGAATTTTATTTAAAATTTATGTCTAATTTCCTCAAGTTTAGCTTAAGATTATGCTTTTAGGTTAGTCCATATTTTCATAGTAGTTCTTAAACTTTTCTTGATATCTTTAGCTAATAATGATGATAAATTTTATGAGAAATTGATGCTCTTTAGCTAGTGTTTATGTGATTCAAAAATATACATAATATTTCTAATCATAGTTAAGTCATGACTAATAGTTATTGTAGAGAAATACAGAACCTTGTATGTACTTCCTCAATCATTAATTACAATGTATGAATACATATATATAGGAGGGAGAAAGAGAGATGAGTCCCTTATACACGGTATGAGACTAAAGTAAAGAAATTAAATGGGCTCCAATATGGGCCTTTACATGGACTTTTCTAACACTCCCCCGCAAGCTGGAGCGTACAAGTCGTATGCACCCAGCTTGGACAGGAACTGATAAAATATGGTACTTGGTAGGGCCTTGGTGAGAATATCAGCAACTTGGTCAGTACCCGGAACATGCTATAATTCTAGCTTCTTCATTTGAACTTAGTTCCGGATGAAGTGACAGTCCACTTCAATGTGTTTCATTCTTTCGTGGAAGACCAGGTTCTTAGCTATGTGTATAGCGGCTTGACTGTCACCTAGTAAGATAACTGGTGATGGAAGTTTTATTCCAAGATCAGCGAGGAGACTTTCAAGCCATGTGAGCTCAGAGACAGCTGATGCCATCGAACGGTATTCCGCTTCAGCTGAAGATCGAGCAACCACAACATGTTTCTTACTACGCCAGGTAACAAGGTGACCTCCAAAGTAGGTACAAAATCCATTGGTAGACCGCCGATCATCCAGGGAAGACACGGGTGGCTGGATTGGATCTCGTGGAGGCAAGAAGGAGGTGGCATCAGATTGGTGGCGGCGTCGAGGTTGGTGCTGGAGGCGTCAGGGGCTGAAACGGCAGGTGCGAGCATCAATGGCCGTGAAAACGATGGCAGACGGGGCGTCGATGGCGGCTCAGGACTCGTCGATGGGGTGCGGGAGGTTGGACTGGCGCCAGAGAAGATGCAGGTGAGTATCAGGGAAGGTAGCGACGGGAGGAATTGATAGGCGTGCGTGAACGAGAGAGGCTACAAACAGCTTCCTGGCGGCTGGGTTATGGGAAAAGGAGGAATTCCTTTTCTAAACCCAACCAGCTGTGCTGCCTATTAGGGCAGCAAACCCCCACTTTATAGCAAACCTCCATTCCTATTTCCAGCAAATTCTTTTATTTTATTTTTTAACTCCTAATTTCAGCAAGCTCCAAATAATGATAATGTGTCGCCTCGCTCCGCTTATTCCCTGCCGGACCATTTCATTCAGGGTCACGTGAGATGGTCAATTTCACGTGCCAGACCACTAAAGTTCGCAACAGAAATTACTACGAAAATAAAAATTACATGATTTTACTAAAACTAAAGACTAGCGTGCCCCATACGGGTCACACCAGTTCCCCAGAATTGAGAGTACTCGACTCCGACGAGACTACGCTAATGGCCGCAACTGAGAGGTCGGGCATCGACGCTGAAGCTCTCGGGCACTGATCCAACTGCTATCCAAGATGTCCCTGCCCTGCCAGGAGACCATGTATCGCTGATAGGTTCCTGCACGAG
Source organism: Dactylorhiza incarnata (assembly GCA_033032865.1). NCBI lineage: Eukaryota > Viridiplantae > Streptophyta > Magnoliopsida > Asparagales > Orchidaceae > Dactylorhiza > Dactylorhiza incarnata. Next base: position 13,223 of record JAWHQI010002629.1, on the reverse strand, counting down.
TCTGGAACTCCTGAACATCAAGCACCTGATCAATCTCCTCCGTAGTGGGCGTGAAGGCCGGCTGAAAACCCAGTGTCACTCCGGTCTCCAAAGTAGGTGGCGGGGGAGGAACGGTGGGTGGCGTTCCCTGATAGGTGAACAGGTCCGCCACGTTGAAAATCAGTGATGTGCCGAATTCCAAGGGCAGATCTCAGAGATAGGCCTTCTCGCCCAACCACTTCCTTACCTTAAAAGGACCGAAACGACGCTGTCGAAGCTTGTGATATGTCCCATGGGGAAACTTCTCCTTTCTGAAATGAACCAATACCCCATCACCTTCTGAAAAATATACTTCGCGTCGATGTATATCGACGTCGATCTTGTATTTTTCAGACGTTACCTGTAGTTGATTATTAATAGTTTCATGCAATGATTTTAAATTTTCAATCCAAGTGGTAGCATCAAAGGAAATGTGTTCATGATAAGGTAATGAGTGACAGTCAAGAAAATGGGGGATGAGAAATTCATAAACGATCTCAAAAGGGGATTTTTGGGTGGAACGATTTAAGGTACCATTGTATGCAAACTCTGCTTGGGCTAATGCTAAATCCCACTGCTTAGGATATTCACCGCCCAAACATCGCAATAAATTGCCCAAGCTTCGGTTGACTACCTCAGTTTGACCGTCAGTTTGGGAGTGATATGCGCTGCTAAATTTTAGTTTTGTGCCAAGTTTGCCCCATAGAGTTTTCTAAAAAAATCCCATAAAGCGAGTGTCCCTATCTGAAGTGAAAGTATGTGGAACCCCATGAAGCCTAACCACCTCCCTAAAGAAAAGTTGTGCCACATGTGCAGCATCTGAGGTTTTCCTACATGGAACAAAATGTGCCATCTTAAAAAACCTATCGACCACCACAAAAACGGAGTTCACCTTATGCGCCGTGCAAGGAAATCCACTAACAAAGTCCATGGAGACCGCATCCCAGGGTCGCTCGGGGATGGGTAACAGTGTACAATCCGGTGTTCTGGGACTGTCCCTTGTATAACTGGCAGGTGTGACAGGTGCGGACGAGGTTGATAATATCTTGTCTCATACGAGGCCAATAATAGCGTGAAGTCGCTAGGTCCAACATCTTAGCCTGCCCTACATGTCCGCCTAGCCCAGATGAGTGCAGCTCAGAAAGTAAGGCATCTCGTAACTGTCCCGGGCAAATACACAACCTAGTGCCCCTAAATAAGTAACCCTCACTAACGCAGAAATTTCCTGTCGCATCAGCCCCATGTAATCTACACTCTGCCCACACCTCACTGAAATCAGGGTTAGTGGCATAAATGTCCTCCTAGGAGTCTAAGTCGGTCAGCCTAGGCTGTAGAGTTACTAACAAATGCGCACGACGGCTAAGGGCGTCGACCACTTTGTTGGTAACTCCGGGCTTGTGCCTAATATGAAAAGCGTTCTCCTGCCGGAAGGCAACCCACTTAGCGTGACGTCTGACCTCCTTTTGGGAGTTCAGATGGCGCAATGCCTCGTGATCTGTGTTCAGCACGAACTCGCGCTGAATCAAATAATGTCGTCAGTGTCGAATGGCTTGGACGATGGCTAAAAACTCAATATCATAAGTCGAATATCTGGTCTTTGCATCGTTCAATTTTTCGCTGTAAAATGCGACGGGTCGACCCTCTTGGCTCAGCACAGCCCCAACACCCACATGAGATGCATCACAATCTACCTCAAAAATCTTCTCAAAATCGGGGAGTGCGAGAACGGGAGCACTGGACATTTTCTCCTTCATGAGGAGGAATGCCTGCTCCGCCTCAGCTGTCCAAGTGAATTGCCCTTTTCAGAGGCAATCAGTGATGGGTGCTATGTGGGTGCTAAAACTGCATATGCAACGACGATAAAATGATGTTAAAAATGGAACAACCCGCGTGCCACAGTGAAGTTCCTGCGGGGTGGGCCAGGACTCTATCGCTCGGACCTTCTCCTGATCCACTTTAATCCCTTTAAAAGAGACAATGTACCCTAAGAAGGTAAGACTACTAGTCATAAAAGTGCACTTCTTAAGGTTGATAATCAATCGATTCTCTCTCAGTATCTGAAGGACCTGACGAAGATGTCTAAGGTGCTGGTCAGGATCGAGGCTATAGATGAGGATATCGTCAAAATAGACGTCGACACAAGTCCCTATCAGGGGTCTAAGGACTTGGTTCATCAGTCTCATAAAAGTACTCGATGCATTGGACAAGCCGAAGGGCATGACCAACCACTCGTATAGTCCCTCTCTAATCTTGAAAGCGGTTTTCCATTCATCGCCGGGTCGGATCCGGATCTGATGGTAGCCACTTCTGAGATTGATCTTCGAAAAAAATCTTCGCTCCGCTCAACATATCAAGCATGTCATCCAATCGGGGGATCGGGAATCAATATTTGATAGTGATCTTGTTGATAGCGCGGCTATCAACGCACATACGCCAAGTCCCGTCCTTCTTGGGGACAAGAAGGAACGGAACATCGCAGGGGCTAAGACTCTCCCGCACATGGCCCCTCTGGAGAAGCTCGGATACCTGCTTCCTAAGCTCCTCGTGTTCCTTCGGGCTCATGCGATAATGAGGTAAATGCGGTAGGCTCGCTCCAGGGATCAAGTCAATGCAGTGCTGAATGCCTCTAAGCGGAGGTAACTGGGCCGGTAGCTCATCAGGAGTGATGTCACCAAACTCGGTGACCAACGGTTGGACCGCTGCAGGAATCTCCAGAGTGGTGGTGGGAGACTCAATGCCTTCTAGAATATACGTGACGTCGCCCTCTCTCATCTCTCGGCAGAACGGTCTCTCCGTCAGCAGCATGTTGATGGAAGGATAAGATATCGTAGTGAGTGTGGAACAAGGAGGATCGGTGGGGGGTGGCATAGGAGGTGCCAACCGTTGAGGTACGAGACTGTTCTTCTGGGGAAGAAGAACTACCTTGCGACCGCGGTGCTCGAAGGAGTAGGAGTTCCTACGCCCATCATGAGTAACAAGTCTGTCATACTGCCACAGTCGTCCTAATAATACATGACACACATCCAGAGGAGCGACGTTGCACCATACCGAGTCAGAGTAGGTAGGCCCAATAGCGAACTCTACGAGGCACCACTGTGAGATAACCATCGTGGTGCCGCTAGTCACCCAGGATAAATCATAAGATCGATCAAGCTTTTGGGACTTGAGATTTAGTTTCTCCACCATGCACTGGGAAACGAAATTTTCCATGCTTCCGCTGTCTATGATAGAACAAAAATGCTCTCGGATGCGGGTGGTAGTACGGAAAATGTTATGCCTCAACCAGGCATCATCAGTAACGACTCGTGGAGTCAATAGGCTATGCTATAGAACGCAGACCAACTGCTCCGGATTCTCTCCCTCAACCTCATACTCGCACTCAGGCGGGATCTCCGAATCTCTAACAAGGTCACTCTCCCAAATCTCGTATTCGGGATCTCGACCATCGTCAACCTCTACTACAACGGTAAACTGTCGTCTCGGACACTCAGAGGATTTGTGTCCAGGCTCCATGCACTTGAAGCATCTAAACACCGACCTAGAGGTGGCAACTTCCTTCCCTTTAGTGGAAACCGAGGAGGGTCCTGAATGGTTAGGGGCTGGCAGCGCGGGTCTAACATTGGAGGGTAAACTAGGCGCCGACTCTGGAATCGTTTGAACTGTCGACGTCAATGAAGAGGTGTAATGAGTCCTACCTGTAGGCCTCTGACCAGATATTCTCCTCTCGAGGGCCTCCACTCGACGAGCCCGACTAGAGACCTCTCCCAAGTCCCGGAAATCAAGGAGCTCTAACTCGTCATGTATCGCATACCGTAGCCCATTAAGATAACGGGCCACAACCATGTGGTCTTCCTCCCTCAAATCTAGGCGTGACTGGAGCACATGGAACTCATTAGTATATTCGTCGACGGTTTGTTTTTTTTTTGCCTAAGATTGTGATACCTACGATAAAGTCTGCATAAAATCGGCGGGAACATATCTCCTCTTGAGTTGAGCCTTGAACTCAACCCAGGTGGTGAGAGGCAGTTGCCCCATAGTGTAACACATCCGCTCTACCTGTCCCCACCATGTGAGTGCGGGTCCCTTCAACTTCAAGGTAGCATATTCCACCTGTTGATGGGCATGTGTACTCTTCCAGTTGAGGAACCGCTCTAAACGATCACACCAATCTAGGCATGCCTCGGGCTCAAGTGTGCCCTCGAAGTCACTGACATCCAATTTTATACCCGCATCCCACCTGGGTGGATTCCTATTCTCTTCATACCTTGGCTGGGGTTCAGGTTCTGGCTCTAGTGGTGGAGGTGCGGTGTGTGTTGTGCAGGGAGACCCTCTAAGTGAAACTGTGCCTCTAGGTTATTGATAGAAGTGCGTAATCCTAACATAACTTGGTTTGTATCTCGCATGGAGACGACGAGGGTGGTGACGACAGTCATGATCTCTTCCATACGTCGTCCCATGTCATCTAAACCTCCCTCTAGGTGTGTGACTCTCGACTCCATGAAATAATTTTTTTAACTCTTAACTTAAAATTTCGGAAGCGAATGTCGCTCGGCTATCCCACAATAGGAGTGAGATATCCCAGCAGCCACACCAAATTGATGCAAACCCCGCTTCATGAAACCCTAAATTATAGAGGGGTAACTCTTGGCACAAGATTAAAATAGCTAGAATAACGTTTAACTCAACCCGCAAGTGAGAACAGACTCATCGTCTCCCACACAATCAACATTTTACAGCAATTTCAGCTAGCTTGCAACCTCAACAACAAGAAAAGCACAATGAAAAATAAGAAATGACGACAAGGAATATTAAAAACAAGACGGACGCTACCCTTGGACGATAGAGCTTGCTGAAATTATCATAATAAACCACTTGTAGAGGGATTGAGAGGAAAAGAGAGGGAAGTTTTCACCGGGGGGCTCCAACAGCGTCGCAAGGACCCTCTTGAAGTGTGGTCGCAGCCGGAGAAGTCTGATGGTGGCGGTATGGAAGACACGTGTGGCTGTATCTGGATCTCGTGGAGGCAAGAAGGAGGTGGCGTCAGATTGGTGGCGGCGTGGAGGTTGGCACTGGAGGTGTCGGGGGATGAAACGGTGGCATACGGGGCGTCGATGGCGGCTCAGGACTCGTCGATGGGGTGCGGCAGGTTGGACTGGCGCTGGAGAAGACGCATGTGAGTATCGGGGAAGGTAGTGACGGGAGGAACTGAGAGGCGTGCGTGAACGAGAGAGGCTACAGACGGCTTCCTGGTGGCTGGGTTACGGGAAAAGGAGGAATTCCTTTTTAAACCCAACCAGCTGCCTATTAGGGCAACAAACCCCACTTTATAGCAAACCTCATCCCTATTTCCAGCAAATCCTTTTATTTTATTTTTTAACTCCTAATTTCAGCAAGCTCCAAATAAAGATAACGTGTCGCCTCACTCCGCTTATTCCCTGTCGGACCATTTTATTCAGGGTCACGTGAGATGGCCAATTTCACGCGCCGGACCACTAAAGTTCGCAACAGAAATTACTACGAAAATAAAAATTACATGATTTTACTAAAACTAAAGACTAGCGTGCCCCATACAGGTCACATCAAGATGAGACATTCGAGGGGAATGCATAAACCGGCTGACAACCCAACAACAAAGGATATATCTGGTCTCTTGACCGTTAGGTAATCAGTTTTCCAACAAGTCGTCGGTAGTATTCTGTATTTGGGAGAGGAAAATCAGCATCAGAGGCATGCACACACAACTTTTTATTGGCATCCATATGAGTATTAATTCACTTGCATCCAAAAGATTGTATGATGCCTACCAAAAGATTGTATGATGCAACATGCTTTAATACTTCCACTCGTCGAACTTGATTGCCTCATGTCTTGCTTATTTGCTACCATTGCCTTATCATTTTGTGTCACCCGTCTATTTGATGCTCTGAAATTTTTTGACCAATTAAATAATATACATGAAATTATGCGTAACACTTTACGAGCATTTTCGGCAAATGATAACTCCATGGCGAATTTTATCCTAGGGAGTAATCATTTTTCGAAGAACAGTGGTTTTCTGCATCTTTCAGGGAATGGAGGTTGCTTACAAGTCATGAGCTCCAACAAAGGTTTCGTCCTTTGTCCCACTATCTACCACAGCTCTGAGTTCCACACGCTCTGCTTAATCTTCAGATATCTCTTGGAAGAATTTGTTCAGGTCTTAGTTATCCGGCAATATGATAGTTGCAGAGCATCGTTCGGGGCAACAAACAGACTTCCTTGTCGTACGCTACATTACACTCCCAACGGGGTCGAGGTCTTTCACCCCGCGAGAATTGATGCAATCTGCATTGCAACATCGCATTATTCCTTTATGTTATTCGAACGTATCTTTATTTTAGCACATGTTTATTTAGCGCACATTATTTTTTATCTCGCATGTACTTGTTTGTTTTATTTCGCCCACACCGCCCGCGCTCGTTGTGACGGCTTATTGGGGTGATTGTCTAATAAGTCCCTGAATAAAAATATCTATCAATTAGATATAATGATAATTAAGACAAGCACTCAAAATGATCAATTAAAATTAAGCAAATTTAATTTAGACAACATTAGATTCAAAATCAAAATCTAATTTCGGAATTAAACTAAGATGGAAATAAGAATTTTGGAAATCATATATTTGATTCCTTAATTTAAAAGAAAATTCATTCCTACCTTGTATCAACAAAATACCTAATAAGATAATCTCTATTAAATGTTGACTTTCCCCTCTCGAAAAAATAAGCTGGACAAGATTCCGAACAAAGAAAACTATTTCTCTGTTTCGGGAAGGTCCAGTCCAACGCCAGACTCCTCCTTCGCCTTAGCTCAGCTCTGACAGACTCCTAGCCGCCGGCCGACGCCTCCCACGACGACGGTGACCTCGTTTGCACACCTTCCCCACTATTTCCGCCTCTTCTCCGACTGGGACGAGCGCCCTTGCGTCGGTTCGAGCCGACGATCTCTTTCCAGCCGCTGATCTTGGTTACCACCTCCTTCAAACGGACGCCAGAGCCCCAGCCTCATGTCCTGACCAACTCTGGCCAGGACCGGGCTTCAACCTCACAGTCCCAAAGCTTACCTTCCCCGACACTCTTCCTTCAGTACCCAGAACCGCCTCAACTGTCGTCTCTACAGTCTCTCTATAGTGGAACGAAGGGGCGAAAGCACTGTTGTGCTTACCCCTACGGTATACCTCTCCCTCTTCTTGCTCCTATATTGTTTGGCCTAATTAAATGATTAAAATTTAATGATCACCTAATTCATAGCTTGCTTGCCTTAATCCCCATTAATATCTTTTTTTGGTCGTTAATTTGAAAAGCCCGTTGTTTTCTTTTCTTTGTATTACATTCGCTTGGGTATAAATTAACTCGTGGTGATAAATACGATCAATTGCTAGACTCTTGCATGAAACTTACCACCCTCGATCAATTGCTTCTTGGATAATGCTTTACCCTCAAGAAATAAACAGATCTAGATATAAAACTGATGCATCCTGTGCCGCATCATAGTTTTTTATTTTTGCATTTTTTATGTAGTCTATTTTATGCACCAGCTTGTGATTTACGGCCTATCGGTCCGACCACCCGATTGGACCTTAAATAAATGGTCCAGTAATTTTAGGAATTAGGACGATAACGGCAAGCCCAAATTACGCATGAAACTCATAAAAATAAAATCCGGAATTATCTGAATTCCTATTTTAGCTTTCCCCAATTTGGAAACCACCAATCAATTTTAAAATCATTATTGCTCTTATTTAGGAGAAGCTTATTTAGAAAAACAAATATAATACAAAAAAATAATTCCCACCCCTTATTTAAAACATACGGCCTGAAGAAAGGGGGACCCGGTATTGAAGAGAACGAATTTCTTCGTTCTCCTCGATCCGGACGCATATCTCGCCCCCCTTCGACCCCGACTGCTCGTACCCTGCAACTCCACCGCCGCTGACTTCTTCCAGGAGATGCCGGACAGGGCTCTTCCTCTTCGACAACCGTTGCCGTAGGAGCAGCCGTCGACTTCAAGCTGTTTCCAGCACCTCCTACTTCGAGATCGACGTCGACGCCGACACCTCTTCCGTCGGACTCACTCATTTCACGTGTTCCCGGATTGGAAGGATTTCCCTCCTCTTGGTAACGATTCGTATTCCTGCTCCATAAGTTAGAAAATTTTTATGTGTTCACTTAAGTAATTTTTGGGCTTGCCGTGCGTTCTCATTCATAAAGTTCCTGTTTATTTCATAAGTTATATTTGTGGACTGATTGTGGTAATTTTATTTCGTTAGAGAAGATTCGAACTATCCAAAATACCTAAGGGTTCGATCCGAGTGAGATTAACCAACTTCTTCAAGTCTAAGTGACGAGTAAAAGATTTCGCGTGCAAATTTGATTTGGTCGCTCGACCGCGCTCATCTCGTTTTTCAAATTTAAAGACGTTCACAATATTTCTATTTAGTTTTCAAAACCCATGTATTTTCAAATTTATTATCATTTGCAAATTTAAAATAACCGTTAAGAAAATAGTTTATAAAATAAATCAACCACCTAAAATCGGTTTACATCAAAAACACATGAAAAGATCAAATGACCCAGCTAGGAAAGTGAGTACAACGTTTAAATGTAAATAGTTAACCAATTATGTAGTTTTTATACTTGTTATTTTGTGTAAACAAAAAGTACAACTAAGGTCATCAAATTATTGTTTTTTTAATTTTATTTTGTTTGGTGATAAAATTCTACTTCACTAGATGCATTATTCAAGAAGTATAAAAAGGCCAAAGACAATGTCATGGAACTCGAGCGGATGGGCGCAATAGTCATACATGAAGTGGATGCGACGCAATTACAATTTCATGTTGATCTAAGAGGGAAGGAATTTGATAGAGTTATATATAACTTTCTACATTCTGGCATCAAGGGTGAAGAAGCTAGCCCGCGCATGATCAAGTATGTCTTCATGCCATACTTATGTTATTAATTTTTTTAAATTGTCCATATTTATGTTCAAATCTTGCTATGAACAAATTTTGAACTTGAAAATCCTGAATAACAAGCATAAAAAGAAGCAATGCATTCTTTTATTTCACCTCTTCTTTTGTATAATTCTATAAGCTGGTTTACCTTATGTAATTATAAATTCCCTTCTAACTTTTTGTAGTGTAGATAATATGTTTTGGTTGGTTAGTGACTAGCTGTTAATAATATATCAGTTTGGATTCATGATGAGTGTCCGACTAAATAATAAATATAATTAGCTTAATCACATATTTATAATTAATTAACTATTTAAAAAAATTAGGTTCTATAAACATCACAATATTATCATTAGAGTAATAATTTGTTAGGACAGCGCTGCTCATGACCGCAACCCCGACGGTACTACTTGACCAAAACCTCCTTGTCAGGTATATCAATGGAAGTAAATCCAGCCCAGGTGGTTATCATTCATTGAGGATGGGAATCAAAGCATGGGGGGTGGTCCACAAGACAAAAGTAAATAGGTTGCAGTTGTAAAAATGGGTGGTTTAAAACTATAATAGGTGTTATTTTCATGCATTGTGATAGCATGTATATAAGTGTAGTATCTACTAATTTTGTTTCAGCTGAATGCAACTACCTAAGGTAGTTATAGTAATAGCCTGTACTACTTCAGAACTGATGGTCCAGTAGAGCTTCTTAAGGTACACTACTAACTCATGGCACATGGATTGGTGGAGTTTGGTTTATGCCTAAATTCAGTTCATTTCATGTTAGCAATCATTTAATTTACTCGGTAGTGAGCAAGGTTGTCAGGATCGAGATCCTAGGTGAGATCGTTTTGCGGGTTGGATCGGGTCGAGGATCGTAGGATCCTACTACATTCATAAAGTATTAGAGTTGGGAGCTAATTAAAGCTTTCTACTTAAAGTTATTTCACAAATAATTGAATACTGAATAAATATGCAAAATTTTCAGATAATACGTTGGGAGATGAAATCAATTTGTGCATTTATCACCAGTATGGGAGGGATGTTTACTCAGTATGCTATAGAAAAGGTCACATGCTCGAGACTTGGAGCAAGAAAATGAAAGTAACGGAAGGAATCATATGCAACAAAGAAGTAATTACCTTAGAAAATGAAAGTAACGATCAAGTTTCTCAGGTTGCAGATCTATTGCCTGCCTTCATCAGAATGAACTATATGAAAAATTGGTGCATCCTTGCTTCCATTGCTTCCCTGCATTGAACAAATCAAATTTCCTGCTTAGCGCTACTCGCTACAATTTTAACAACGTTAACCTAATACTACAATCCAGGAGCAGGAAACGATTAATGGAATACTACTGTATTTTCATATATATTACGTCTTAGTTTAGATAAATACGACAATATTTATGTATGGTACTGTAATAAATACCGCAGCTATGAACTCGGAGGGAATTTGGAAGATAAACTCTGTAGTTCATGAAAAATATTGTGATAACATATCGAGTTAGATGCATGATCAAGTTTCTTAGATTGTAGATCTGTTACCTCCATATAATTTTCCTCACCAAATATTTCAGTTCACTAACTTTCTCTGCCGCCGGCTTCAGCAAACTCCTCCCGGTGAAGAACTCCATTCACGCTCCTCCGTCGCTGCACTACTCCCGTCGAAGAAGGCCTTCTGTCGACCCAACTTCTCGCGATATCAGAAGGAAGGGAAGCAAAGGGGTCACCCGACGGAGGAGGATGAGGGCGGGGTTTCGCCGCGGGAGGAGAACGAGGGCGCGGTTTCTTTGGCGAAAATTTTCAAACGAAAAGGGGGGGGTCCACTTCCAATGACGCTATTTATTCGCGGCACCTAAAACTAAGTGAGAGAAACGCACCTAAAAATTGTTCCACTTTCCCACACTTCCCCAACCTCCAGAGCACTGTCTGCCCCTCATGAGTGCTGCTGGAATTGGTCCACGAAGTAGTAAATTCACTTCCCGTTTCAGGAATTTCATTCCAGCAACTCTCCCTTGTCTCCAGAAGTTCCAACAAAATAATTTTATGGAGTTCTGAATACGACAGCTATATATGCATTCCAATATGAAATATCACGGTTACTATTCTTCCAAAGTCAAACTGAGTCAAATTGTGTTATCAGATTAGGAATAACACGCTCTTCCAATGTTGAAAGGCGAATCCAGGTGAAACTATTAACATCAGATTTGGAATGAAACAATTTACCAGATTCGTGCTCAGCAACCAAGAGCATCAACGGAGCACATCACGCTTGATATGACAAAGGAAATCAGAAAAATCAAAACATTGACTTGGACTAGAGTGATTTAAATCGCTTTTAGCCTCATTTCCCCCACTATTTTGATTAGTTGATCTTTGTATTGAAACCAGTAACCCGGTTTCAGCGTTCGAAAGGGGGATGCGGCTAGCCCTTACTTGACCCAAGCTAAGACCCTTGACTGATCGCTAAGAACTGAGAAACCTTGCCCTTGGAGAACACCTAAGTCCACAAACGAACCCCTTAAGCTGCAGCATGGAGGTCCCACCAAATACCCGGAAGCTCTCAAGGAACTTCCCCTCCTAAGCCAATGTTGAGCCTGGGCACCTTGGAGGGCACTAAGAACCACCTCACCGTCAACCTTCGATGATAGGGGGAGGGGGGGGGGGGGTGTGCTTGCTCACAAGACTATGCGAGGGAGGGGGTGGGAACCAACCCTTCCCAAGGTGCCCATGAGGGTCTATTTATAGACTTCCCAAGAAATAGTCTGCGGATAGTCAAAATGGTCTGCAATAGCCTAGTTCCGCCATTTGAAAATACTACCTGCACCCCAATGAGCCGACGAGATCATCCTGCCCAGGCGAGTGGACATCGGTCCACTCGCTAACTTGGCCGGACGGGTAGGTACACAAAGGGCGGGCGAGTGGGGATTCCCCCACTCGCCCAAGGGGTGGGCGAGTGGGGGAATCCCCCACTCGCCCAAGGGCGGGCGAGTGGGAGTTTCCCCCACTCGCCCAAGGGCGGGCGAGTGGGGGAATCCCCCACTCGCCCAAGGGCGGGCGAGTGGGGGAATCCCCCACTCGCCCAAGGGCGGGCGAGTGGGGGCAAGGGCGGGCGAGTGGGGGAATCCCCCACTCGCCCAAGGGGTGGGCGAGTGAGGGTTTCCCCCACTCGCCCAAGGCGGGTGAGTGGAAAGATCCCACCCCCTCTTGCCCCGCTAACCCCCTCTTCCCTTCTCCAGCCTCGACCGAGTCTGGTTGCCTCTGAGCGATTGCTCTACTTGCCTCGGCCACCTTTACTATCTCGACCTCATCCGCGCCGGGTTACACCGACTCGGAAATATGAGGGTTGTACACAATCCCCGCTCTTTTCGAGCTTGCCTCAAGCTCGGAAAGAAAGTCCAACCCACCTATTTGACGAGTAGGTGGGACCTGAGGGGGATCCGCGAAGGGACCTGTCAACGAGATACCCCTGCCGAGTCCTTCGGCTGAACCTGACTTGAGGCGGAAGGCGAACCTTTTTCCACTAAACACCCCTCCTGTGAGCCGAGCTCAATAGGAGGTGGAGAAAGCTCAACACCCTTAGGTCGAGCTAAACTCGACCGAAGGTGGAGGCAGACTCAACACCTCTAGTCGAGCTGAACTTGACATGAGGTGAGGAACATACCTTTCTCCACTAGATACCCCTCCTGTGAGCCGAGCTCAATAGGAGGTGGAGAAAGCTCAACACCTTTAGGTCGAGCTAAACTCGACCGAAGGTGGAGGGAGACTCAACACCTCTAGTCGAGCTGAACTTGACATGAGGTGAGGAAAGGACCTTTCTCCACTAGACACCCCTCTTGTGAGCCGAGCTCAATAGGAGGTGGAGAAAGCTCAACACCTTTAGGTCGAGCTAAACTCGACCGATGGTGGAGGGAGACTCATCACCTCTAGTCGAGCTGAACTTGACATGAGGTGAGGAACGAGCCTTTCTCCACTAGACACCCCTCCTGTGAGCCGAGCTCAACAGGAGGTGGGAGAAAGCTCATAACCTTTAGGTCGAGCTAAACTCGACCGAAGGTGGAGGGAGACTCAGCACCTTTAGTCGAGCTGAACTTGACAAGGTGAGGAACGAACATTTCCCCACTAGACACCCCTCATGTGAGCCGGAGCTCAACAGGAGGTGGAGGAAAGCTAAAACACCTTAGGTCAAGCCGAGCTCGACCTGAGGTGGGGGG
>JAWHQI010000263.1:3477500-3999600 GCA_033032865.1 Dactylorhiza incarnata | reverse complement strand
GTCGAATCCATTAATACTTCATGTTATGTAATTAATCGTGTCATGCTTCACCCATTTTAAGATTAACTCCGTATGAATTGTATTTCCAAAAAAACCTAATGTACTTTACTTTCGTGTTTTTTATTGTAAATGCTTTATATTGAACATTAAAAATACTTTAGGAAAGTTTGATGAAAAAAATGATGAAGAAATTTTTATTGGGTACACTTCAACTAGTAAGGCTTATAAAATATTTAATAAAAGGACTAAAATAGTTGAAGAGTCTATTCATGTTAGATTTGATGAGTATGTTCCTTGTGTAGATATTAATCCTATAGAAAATGAAGAGGAATCCCTTCCCACTTTGGAGCATGAGGATGTTGAACCACTTGGAGAAAAAGAGAAATAGGAGAATGAGGAAGAGAAAGAATAATATGTACCTCCAAATGAGCTCAAATTTTCAAAGGACCATCCAAGGGAACTTATTATTGGAGAATCATCAAAAGGGGTAACAACTCGCTCTTCTTTACAAAAGTCATTTTCAAACCTTTCTTTTGTATCTGAAATAGAACCAAAAATATTTCAACCGCTTTAAATGATGAATTTTGGTTTTTAGCCATGAATGAAGAACTTAATCAATTTGAACGTAATAAGGTTTGGAAACTAGTAGAAAGGCCATCTAATCATCTGGTTGTAGGTGTTAAATGGATTTTTAGAAATAAATTAGATAGGGACTGTAGGATTATAATGAATAAAGCTAGATTAGTTGCACAAGGATATTCACAAATTGAAGGGAGTAGATTTTGATGAAACTTTTGCACATGTTGCTCGCCTAGAATCTATTAGAATTTTTCTTCCATTTACAAGTTTTAAAAGGTTTAAATTATTTCAAATAGATGTTAAAAGTGCATTTTTAAACGGGATTATAAAAGAAGAAGTATATGTTGAACAACTACCCAGTTTTATTAATGAAAAATTTCCTAATCATGTGTATAAATTAGAATAAGTACTTTATGATTTGAAACAAACGCCACATGCTTGATATGAAAGATTAACATCATTTTTATTAAAGCACGATCATACTATGGAAAGTGCAGACAACACACTCTTCATTAAGCATTGTATAATGATTTGATAATTTTGTAAATTTATGTTGATGATATTATTTTTGTAGCTACTAATGAAGAGTTGTGTAATGAATTAGTTTTTGTGATGAAAAATAAATTTAAAATGAGCTTGGTAGGAGAACTCACATATTTTCTAGGATTTCAAATCACACAAAGACATGGTGATATTTTTATTTGTCAATCTAAATATGTTCATGATATGCTCAAAAGATTTGGATTTGAAAACCTAAAGCAAGCTAATACTCCAATGAGTGCATCACTAAAGTTAGGAAAAGATGAAGCCGGTATTTCTATTGATCCAATCTGTTAGAAATTTTATTTACTAACATTCATTTCATAAATGTTTATTGGAGCCTTGTATGGTGTTTGGTGTTTGGCTCCTCATTATAGATGAAAAGCTCCAAAACCAAATTGGAGGGAATCCTTTTATGAATGAAAGGATGAACCTTTAGTCTCACCTTGCTTATTAGCTCTCTAGCCAAAGAGTTTATATATGTTTTCACACCTTCTTATTTGTTCAAAAGAACATAAGGAGAAACTATGAACCACATGCGCGCGCGCGCGCATGCACCGCACCGGACCGAATCCGGATTTCGGATTTCGGATTTCGGATTTCGGATTTGGGGAATAATTGAATTGAATTGTATTTTTTGTTCAAAATAGTTTCAGAGTTTTACTCGGAGTTGCGTCGATTAGAAGTCGGAGCTGCGTCGAATAGATTTCAACGTCGAATAGTTTCAGAGTTTTACTCGGAGTTGCGTCGATAGAACTCGACGTAGCGTCGATAAGGCTTGCGTCGATAGGTCCTGCATCAATAGAACTCGACGTAGCGTCGATATGATGTCGTCGCAACGTCGATTTGCCTTCACGCATTCTGCCGTTTTTTACGCGTTTTCTTAACTGCTCTTTACGCGTGTTTCTCGCCATTTCTTACGTTGGAAATTATCAACGTTATTACGTGCTTTCCAACTGTAACTGTTAATATTTATTACGGTTTTAATATTGCCGTTTTCCGAGATTCCTTTCCGGCGATTTCTGTCTTTATATATTCTCGTTCTTCTCAGAAAGAACGATCGCTCCGATACGCTCTTCTGCTCTCTCTCTCTCTGTTTTGTCACGATCTTCTACGTGTCTCTTTTTCTTTACATTTGCTTCATCAAGTGGGAGTTCGGGTGCTCTGTGCTTCTTCGGTGTCCGCGCACATCGGAGTTTCGGGATCTAGCTGGGTGTTGTACCTTGGAGGAGTGAGCATCGGTTGAAAGCCCTGTCGGAGGGTGGTGCAACTTCTTTTGGGCAGTGATCACACGCCTTACCCAGGCTCGATTCTAAACTATAAATTATTCTCCTTTATTTCTCACCTCCTTCATGAAATATTATTGATATTACTGTTTATATATCTTATATATCTTCTGCTGTTTTCTGTAAAAGTTTAAAAAAACAAAATTATAGTATTTTGTATATTAATATAGGAATATATAAGTAAATATTCAAACAATCTAAAGAAATTGGTAATTCCACATCAAAAGAATAAATAAAATCAAATAATCAAAATGATTATCTCTGTTTTATTGTTTACATATACTGTTATTTACTGTATGCATTTTAAATTTCAGAAATCTGCAATGGCTTCTAGATCTGATGATTCTGCCGGGATCAAACTCGAGAAATTTAATGGAAATGGTTTTCGTCGTTGGCAAGCTCAGATAGAATATTGGCTTAATACGTTAGGCCTTTTGTCTGCCATCTTCGATGCCCCCGCTGCAGAAACTAAAATCCCTAGCACTGCAAATGCAGTTGCTTCAAACTTGCCATCGTCCTCATCCTCAACTGTAAACACCACTAGGACCTACGTAAGACGTCTTCCTTATAGAGATTCGGTAGATGTTGAATATCATTGTCGTAACCGAATCCTAAGTGCTTTGTCTGATAGCCTTTACGATGTCTTCCTTCAATATCGTACGGCTAAGGAATTGTGGTATGCACTTGAAGCGCGCTATAACCTTGACAATGCGGGTATAGAACGCTACAATGTTTCCAACCTCCACAAATTCAAGATTGATGCTTCCAAGCCTATCAATCCTCAACTCCATCAACTAGATGAGATGTTGTCCAAGATCCGAGTCGATGGCTCAATCCTTTTCGAAAATTATCTTGTGGCATGTCTTATTGATTCTCTTCCCGATTCATGGTCCGGCTTTAGCACTAGACTAAGGCATGACCAATCAAACCTTACCTATGTCCAGATCCAAAATGCAATCCGCATTGAGGAGGAACATAAGAGTAAAAACTCTAAAGTTCCCAAAGACCTTGCTCCAAGAGTAAACCTCACCGAATCGCAAGGCAATCCTTCTTCCCACCATCACTTCAAAGCCAAAGGAAAGAACCATAAGAAACCTTTCCGTCCAGGTTCCTGCCATCAGAAACCAAATCATCCCAAGCCTGGTCCTTCAAACCAAAATCTAGGTAAAGGGAAATGGTGCTTCATCTGCGGCCGCACAAACCATCTGTCTACCAACTGCTTCTACAAGAAGACAGAACCCGTGGTTGGTAAGTCTCGTGGAGACAAGCCTCAGGCCAACATGATCCAAGCACCAGATCAACCTACCTTCAGGTTAGATTATTCTCCAAGTATTCATCTCACTTGTTCATCAGATTGGTGGCTTGATTCCGGAGCAAATGTTCATACTTATTTTGATCGTTCTTGCTCTGCCACCTTTCAGGACATCAGTGGAGGAAGCGTGATCTTAGGAGATGCCTCTTCGGCACAAATTATTGGACGCGGGCGAGTGGATCTTAGGTTGACATCCGGGAAGACACTAGCCTTGCATGATGTGCTTTATGTGCCGGAGTTAGGAAAAATCTTGTTAGTGGATCTTTGCTAGTGAAAAAAAGCTACAAGATTATTTTAGAATCTAATAAAGTTGTAATAACATTGAATGACAATTTTATTGGCAAAGGTTTTGTATGTGATGGATTATCTAAGTTGAATATTGCTGATTTAGAAGTAAATCAAATTTCTTCTTCTTCCTTAGTTTCAAATTCTTCTCCTGATTTTTGGCATGCTAGATTAGGACATGTGAATTCTGATTGCATGAAAAGAATGATGTCCTTAAATTTGATTCCCAAAATCAATATTGCACCAAGTGCTAAATGTGAAATTTGTGTGCAAGCTAAATTTTCTAGAAAGCCTTTTAAATCAGTTGATAGAACTTCAAAACCTTTAGAACTAATTCATTCGGATGTATGTGATTCAAACCGCCAACCCACTAGAGGTGGAAATAAATATTTTGTAACATTCATAGATGACTTTACAAAGTATTGTTACATATATTTATTAAAAACCAAAGATGAAGTATTTTCATACTTTAAGATTTTTAAAGCTGAAGTAGAAAATCAATTAGGATCGTTAATCAAAATTCTAAGATCCGATCGAGGTGGAGAATACAATTCGAATGAACTAACCCAATTTTGCCAAGAACATGGGATTATTCATCAAGTGACTGCTCCATATTCTCCCCAATCGAATGGTGTAGCTGAACGTAAAAATCGGACCCTGATGAACATGGTCAATGCCATGTTAGCCGAGTCCGGTGCCCCGGAAAATCTCTGGGGAGAAGCGTTGCTCACTTCCTCCTTCATCCTTAATAGGATTCCATCTAAACAAAATGATAAGACACCTTTTGAATTATTCAAATTAAGAAAACCTAACCTCCAAATTCTTCGAGTGTGGTGGTGTTTAGCTAAGGTAGCAATTCCTGAACCTAAGAGAAAGAAAATAGGACCAAAAACATTAGACTCTATTTTCATAGGATATGCATCCGATAGTAGTGCTAATAGATTTCTCATCACTAATTCCCTAATTAGTGAAATATCTAACAACACCATTATAGAAGCTAGAGATGCAGCTTATTTTGAAGATAAATTTCCATATAAACTAAATAACTCATCTCAACCTTCAACTAGCTCAAACCAACCTTCCACTTCTTCTATAGAACCATTAGAAAATGATGAACCTAGAAGAAGCAAAAGAGTTAGAACTGAAAGATCCTATGGGGAGGACTACTTCACTTATCTAGTTGAAGGAGATCCTAATACATATGAGGAAGCAATGACCTCATCTGATTATCCCTTTTGGAAAGAAGCAATTAATTTAGAAATTAATTCTATCTTAGACAATAAAACTTGGATCCTAACCGATTTATCTCCCGGTGCCAAAGCCATAGGATGTAAATGGATTTTTAGAAAGAAATTAAATCCGGATGGATCCATAGATAAATATAAGTCTCGCCTTGTTGCTAAAGGCTATGCCCAAAAACAAGGAATAGATTATCTAGACACATATGCTCCCGTAGCTAGAATAACCTCTCTTCGTGTTCTAGTCGCCTTGGCTTCGATCCACAGGATGATCATTCATCAAATGGATGTCAAAACCGCTTTCTTGCATGGAGACTTAGATGAAGAAGTCTACATGTCTCAACCCGAAGGTTTTGTGGTCAAAGGCCAATAAACCAAAGTTTGTAAATTAATTAAATCTCTTTACGGTTTAAAACAAGCCCCTAAACAATGGCATCAAAAGTTTGACTCCGTAGTCTTAACTTTTGGTTTCAAATCTAATGAATTTGATAAATGTATTTATGCCAAACAAAACGGAAATGAAATTGTCTTGTTATGTCTTTATGTAGATGACATTTTAATTTTTGGAAACTCAATTAAAATTATTAATGAAATCAAAAATAATTTATCATCCAATTTTGATATAAAAGACTTGGGGGAAGCAAACATTATATTAGGAATGAAACTAGTTAAAAAATAATTCTAGCGTATCATTATCTCTTTCACACTCGATTGAGAAAATGTTGATTAAATTCAACTTATATGACTCCATTCCCGCTTCTACTCCATATGACGCTAGTGTAAAACTTTGTAAAAATACTAATAAACCTGTTGACCAACATAGGTATGCACAAATGATACGATCACTCCTATACATAGCTAACCGCACTAGGCCCGACATTTCCTATGACGTAGGCCGCCTTAGTAGATATACTAGTAATCCAAGTGATGAACATTGGATAGCACTAAATAGAATATTTAAATATCTTCGTGGAACTATGGATTATAGTTTAGTGTACACGGGATTTCCCGGAGTACTAGAAGGATATTCTGATGCCAATTGGGTAACTGATTCGTTAGACGTTAAGTCAACGACGGGCTATGTATTCCTCCTTGGAGGTGCTGCCATTTCATGGGCTTCTACAAAACAAACAGTTATCTCTAGAAGCACCATGGAATCGGAGCTTATAGCTTTGGACACTACATGTGCCGAAGCAGAATGGATTAAAAGTGAAATTCCTTTAATTGAAAACCCCATGCCTGCTATCTCTTTACATTGTGATAATAAAAGTGTTATTGATTTAACTGCTTCTAATAGTACTAATTCCAAAATGAATAAGTTCATGAGAATCAGGTACAAGTCCGTGAAGCAAAGAAGAAAAGAAGTGATATCACTCAACTATGTAAAGTCAGAATTGAATCTGGCTGATAATCTTACCAAGGGATTGTCCCGAAGGGAGATATTGTTGTCATCTAGGGGAATGGGGCTTAAGCCCACATGATTTGCTGCCAACGGTGGATACCCAACCCATGTGATTGGAGATCCCATGAAGTGGGTTCAATGTGGTAGAAACGAAGCCGTTGATGTAGCGTAGTTGGGAGCACAAAATATAAGGTTGAGAAAACCTTCTCCCCATTCCTATGATGTTGTGCTCTACGTAACAAGTTAGGATGAACTTAATTAAGTTCTTAATGGTTGCCAAAGGCATCTTTCTTTGCGAGATATTGGTTACGAATATCTCTTGAGGCACCACCTATGTGGGGGTTGTTGTGAGGCCGCAACTTTGGGATCCGGGCTGAACCCAAAATAACTCTCATGAAAAATCAAGGAATGCGCATGGCCATTAACGCGCCAACCGCCATAACCCAAGAACAACCAATCTTTTGTGTGCTTATCTAATTTATCGGTCAAAAGTTTATAATTCAAAGCATCTGGCACATTATACTCTTCGGTAGAGGAAGTAAGTACTAAGTATAGATTCAAGGTAACCATTCCATCTATACCCATTGCATTAGATACAACTTGATGAAGCAAATTTGTATTTGATTTTATTTATTATTAGTAATATCATATTTATGAAGTTCGCCTTTTGGTTTTTCGCTTTTGTGGGGGATTGTTAGAAATTTTATTTACTAACATTCATTTCATAAATGTTTATTGGAGCCTTGTATGGTGTTTGGTGTTTGGCTCCTCATTATAGATGAAAAGCTCCAAAACCAAATTGGAGGGAATCCAAACTATTTGGAGGGAAACCTTTTTATGAATGAAAGGATGAACCTTTAGTCCCACCTTGCTTATTAGCTCTCTAGCCAAAGAGTTTATATATGTTTTCACACCTTCTTATTTGTTCAAAAGAACATAAGGAGAAACTATGAACCACACGCGCGCGCGCGCGCACACGCACCGCACCGGACCGGATTGGGATTTGGGATTTGGGATTTGGGGAATAATTGAATTGAATTGTATTTTTTGTTCAAAATAGTTTCAGAGTTTTACACGGAGTTGCGTCGATTAGAAGTCGGAGCTGCGTCGAATAGATTTTGACGTCGAATAGTTTCAGAGGTTTACTCAGAGTTGCGTCGAATAGAATTCGGAGTTGCGTCGAATAGATCCTGCGTCGATAGAACTCGACGTAGCGTCGATATGATGTCGACGCAACGTCGATTTGCCTTCACGCGTTCTGCCATTTTTTACGCGTATTCTTAACTGCTCTTTACGCGTGTTTCTCGCCATTTCTTACGTTCGAAATTATCAACGTTATTACGTGCTTTCCAACTATAACTGTTAATATTTATTACGGTTTTAATATTGCCGTTTTCTGAGATTCCTTTCCGGCGATTTCTGTCTTTATATATTGTCGTTCTTCTCAGAAAGAACGATCGCTCTGATACGCTCTTCTGCTCTCTCTCTCTCTGTTTTGTCACGATCTTCTACGTGTCTCCTTTTCTTTACATTTGCTTCATCAAGTGGGAGTTCGGGTGCTCTGTGCTTCTTCGGTGTCCGCGCACATCGGAGTTTCGGGATCTAGCCGGGTGTTGTACCTTAGAGGAGTGAGCATCGGTTGAAAGCCCTGCCGGAGGGTGGTGCAACTAGATCCGATATTGTAAGATCCCTTTCACGCTCCCGGGGCCAAGCGGACCTTATGCCCAGAACCGAAGCGTTGCGGTGACTTCCAACACACGGGTTGGGCAACACCACGCAACGTCGACCCTGCCGGCTACGATCATAGTGCGAGCAATAGTAAAAGTGAGTACAAGAGAGAGTACAAACTAAACGAAAGGAGTCCACAAATCACATTCCCAAAATATATCAAAAGCTAATCAAAGCGATACATATATAAGTCCGAGCATGAAAATAGAGAGTACATAAATGAAAGGGCTTAATCCCGGTACATCATGAAACAAATCTCTCACATCTCACATCCTCTCTACCTGCGGAAGCTATCTCATCATCACACATCACTAACACTCAAAATGTAATCCACCTGATGTCTCGTAGCCGCTACCCATTGCATCGCTGGCTGCTCAGGTCCTGCCCTCGTCTCCTGCGGTGTGTGCGACAGCTCCGTCTCCTCGGAATCCTAGATTGTTTTTCGGTCCCAATGCAAACCGTCAGTCAAAAATGACCGAGCTCGCTAGGTCCCCTCCTCCTCCTGCGACTCCTAGGTACCGCGCGGGAGGAAGAAGCGGGGGATGAGCAAGGAACAAGCAGGTGACAGGGAAAGTAAACTAGTATATATATATATATATACACAAGTGAAAAGGGGCTAATCTAATCATGTAAGCAGGAGTATAAGAAAGGTGTGCAGTAGTAAATAAACAGTAAGTAGAGCAAGTAAAGCAAAGCAGTAAGAACAGTAGCGACAAGTAACCAATCTCGTACCCTAACTTATATGAATGCCCATACGAACTTATAAGTTAGGATTTCCAGGAATTATAACTCATCATATAAAAGAGCCCATACTAATTTATATGATGAGGATCTGCAAGTGCGTATGCTATGCTTATGCTATGAATGATTATGCAATGAATTCACACACACGACTCTGTGCACACAGACCTTTGTAGTTCCCTCTATTTGAGAGGAAGCCAACCTCTCGGGTACCAACCGCTGTGACACACGGTGGTAGCGGACCGGGCTGTCCACTCCTAGGCGGGTATACACTCTACCAGGCCTAGACCGCGCGTACGCCTCGACGCTAAACAACCGCGGAGCTCTGCGTACTCTTTGCTGGAGTCCACCAGACTGTGAGCCAAGTGAGAGGTCTCTTCGGGGAACTGTCATCCCGACACGCAGCCAAGCTGGCCCCTTAAACCTCTACACACCCGCTAAGTCAACGTACCGCGGTCGGAGTGACGACCTGCCTAGTACCGAAGACCTGCCACATTTCTGAGAAAGTTACCGGGATAATCATCCCCTCGAGGTTCCCGCTCGTCTAACCGAGCACCACAATCCTGCCACTCCCGCAACTGGGAGGAGATACATAAATCCAATCTTACCTTACTATGGCTACTTCTGCTTACTTTAAATGTTATTGCAGTTTAGGGTTAATCTTGGACTTCCCGAGGGTTACCCTGTAAGGGGCTCGCTACGGTACTAGGAACTACAGTGGGATGACACCCCAAAGTTTCCTTTCTCAAGACACTTAGTATTATTGGTCGTGTTTCCTTACTTATTTCTTAGGTTACTTCTTTGGTGATTTAAGGTAAGTTCTGGACTTCCCGCTGTCCACCCGGTGAAGGGTTCCCGGCGGTACTAGGGGACGCAATAGGCTCAACCCCACCATCCTCCTCAAGACATTTACTTTAGTTGGTGGTTAACAATCGGTTCACCCTTCCTCGTTTCCTATAGTTAAAATGACTTAGCTCATCTCCCGTCCCACCCAAATGGGTTGGACGTACCTCCATTCCTCCTACGTTGACTCTAGCACAACCGCACAACTAACCTTAGGATTGACCCTCCCTGAATCCTTGTGTGCTATAACTCAATTACTGATTGTATACCACTTCTAAACACTACTTAGTGGTCTGAGTTGTCTAAAATTCAAAATTCTGTTTTTACTAAACGCAGACCACTAATTTGAACTAACCATCAACCCCATAAGTGAACCCTTCTAAAAAGGTCATCAACAAGTCTATAATAATTATCCTAGGCTCTCACTAACCTTAGTAAGGTATATTCCCATTTCCATAATTTTCCATATTAAATTGGTATTTAATATAATTTTAAGTAGTTAAGGCCTTAAGTCACATTACACATGAACTACCCTCAAAATGATTCTACATGCTTCATGAGAATTATCAGTAAGATAATATTCTATATCATGGTGGTTCACTGAGTATCATGGCCCTAGGGTGTCATTTGGCCTACTGAATCATCACAATTGTATAATTACCAAAATGCCACTATAATTAGGAAAAATAGTAATTCCCTTCTGCAAATTCTACAAATTTTACCAAGTGTCCATATGGGGATCTATAGTCCCCTGCCAAATTATTGAGTCATTACCATGTGATTTGATATTTTACAATGGTTAAACATCCAAAGGTGGCGATTATCAATTTCTACATGAGATACAAGAAATATAAATCTACAAGCTTCCAAACTGTTGTCATGGACACATATTAACATAAAATGACAGATTCCCAAGTATCATAATATTTCCACATGATTTAATATTTTTAATGAATTAAATTCTCAAGTGATGTAAATTTCACTTTCTACATGAAGTACAAGAAATAGAATTCAACAGGCTTCCAAACATTTATCATGGGCATTAATTGACCTAAAACTACAGATTCCCAAGTATCATAATATTGCCACATGATTTGGTATTTTAAATGGATTAAATTCTCAAGTGATGTAAATTTCACTTTCTACATGAAGTACAAGAAATAGAATTCAACAGGCTTCCAAACATTTATCATGGGCATATATTGACCTAAAACTACAGATTCCCAGGTATCATAATATTGCCATAAGATTTTATATTTTAAAAAGATTAAATTCCTTTAAGCTAGCAATCACTTAAAACTTTCTATACAAGGAATAATGCTTCCATATCTCATAACAAAATTACCATAGCCTTATTTCACCCTAGTACAGCCCCTGATAGTATATCAAAGTCATACAAGGTCATAAGACCTTGCATTTTATTTTATTAAAGAAAAGGTGGCAATTTCAATTATTAGGGAAAAAGTACCTATGTGCTTCTAACAAGTCTCATGATGATCCTTCTAGCCCTATAACACTATTACCTACTTAGAGATGAAGTTTGGTTGTCTAAATATGTGTTTAGGTCCTAGTTGCTTCATTAAGGCCCAAAAGGGCAATTAAGTAATTTTAGAGGTATGGGCTAGGGCCTTTGGTCTCCATTGCTCCAATCACCCCTTGATGATGAGCAAGACCCTACACAATCCCTAAGCCCCATTACCACTGGATTTGGATAAGCCCTTAAGGCTAAGCTCCAAAATCCACAAGCCACCAAGGCTAAGTGACTTCCAAACCTAGGGCATCAAAATGTCCTTTGGGGGTTCACCATTAAGATGAACTCCAATTGTCCTCAAATTTGAAACATAGGCTACTCATATACATATCTACATGCCACCAAAAGGTTGGGGCAATTAGGGGTGGTTACACCCTCTAATTATTCTTAGGTTAGTTTCCTAAGTTATGATCACAACTATAACAACAAGTGCCCTAAACACACCACTATTTGGGCACAGGGTAGACCTAGAGTGGGCACTGATGTGGCCAAAATTTCAGCCCCATAGGCCCACTCATTCAAAAGTTATTAAGGTTTTGGTGGGCTAACCCCAATTAGGACCAGCCCTTAGGAAAAAGGCTCCTCTGGGGTCTACTGACCTCCAAATGCCAAAATCTTAGTTTCTAATAAAACTAGACAGATAGGTCTACAATAGTGTGTCTCATACCATTTTCATGATTTGGCAATTAAGGGCCTCAATTTGGCTCCTTAAGCTAAGTGATATTCCTGGCCCAACATACACAAACCCTTAAGCCAACCTCACTCCAAAGAGGGTTCACCTACAAGGTGTGGTCCAATGGACCCAATATTTTTAACAGTGTGTGGACATAGCCTAAAATTCACCCCACCCTAATATGGGGGCCCCACAAGTGGGTTTGGCCACCTAATTATCATAAATTTCAATTTCAATGTTTGGACAAAAACTATAGAAACATTTGCCCCAAAAATTCTGATTTTTGGGCACAAGGTAGGTCAGGGATAGTTACAATAGGTTTTAAAGTTTCAGCCCTAAACTACAAGCCAAATGGGAGTTATGGTTGTTTTGGTGGTGGAAGTTATTTTGTACCAGTCTTAGCAAAATGGACCTACAGGAGTCAAATCAACTCCAAATGATTTGATCTAAAGTTCAAACGAAAGTAGACTTCCAGATATACAAAAGTTGTCTCAGGAAACTTTTTGATTTGAGGCCTCTAAGGACCTTAAAATTAAACTACAAAAATAGCTACAAATCTGCTAACAGCACACCAAGTCATGTATTAATTAAGGCGCTGATCCTGCACAGATCTTAAAGCGGATCGGGCGGTGCTCCTTCATCGTCTTCCTCGAGCCAACGGCCCAGATCTGCCAGTCCTAGAGTCGCTTGAAACCGAAAATCCCAGCCGTCCTTCCATCTTCCTGGCCAGCCACCGCCACCACCACCTCCGTTGAGGTGGTGCCGATCGATTGGCGGTGGATTGGTCGCCGGAGGAGGCGGTTTCCGGCGGTTCTACTAAGAAACCCAAATGGCTAAAACCATGGAAAATCCGAATTTAACTCGGCTCAATTGAGCTCGAACTCGACTCCTAACGATCCTAGATGCTAGCACAGTCAGAGGGGGGGGGGGGGGGGGGGAAGCGAACCTGGAAGTGGGCTGGGCGGCGAGTATTCCCGCGGTTTGCCATCTCTTTCTCCGACTCCGGCGAGCTTGCTACACCACTCGTTCCTCCACTGAATTCTCTGAACCAAAGCTCTAAACCGACTGTAAAGGAGCTTCTGGAGCTCGTGGAGGGGTTTAAATAGGCTGAGGAGGGCTGCCTTGGGAGATTTGAATTGGTGGCTCACGGGTTGGGTTCGGCCGACCATCACCTGCTGCAGCCTGGCTTTCCAGCTCCTCCTCAGCATTCATCTCCCTTCAGTGAAGAGCCCAAGGCTGATTGGGAGGAGAGAGAGGGGGATTGGATTCTCTTTTTGCTTTTTGCTTTATCAACTCACTTTTTGTCCCCTCCTTTAGCCCAATCCCAATTTGGGTTAGCTTGGGTTAGCCCAATATTCCTTAGCCACACTCCACCTGGTCCTTATGAGTTTATTTTGATTGGTTAACTTAGGACTTAGGTCATTATAATGGGGGAAATGGGCTAGGCCTCTCAAGTTGGGTTTAAGCCCAATTGAGTTGACTTGACTTGACCATTTGGGTTGACTGGTCCCCCATGTAGGTCATAGACCCCATGTCACCACCTGATAGGGCTTGACCCATGGTGGGGCCCTATTTGGCCCAATTTGATCAAAAGATGTGAAATTACCCAAAATGTCCTTCCTTGGGACTTTGGCCAAATTGGGGGAAATTGTCCCTTCCATGATGAGGCTTTTGGGTCTCTTAGATCCCTAATGATGTTTAAAGACTAGATGTTGAGTCAATTTTAAGGTTTGAAAGCAAATTGACCACATTTGGGTTGAGTTGACCTTTTTGCCCTAATTTGGATTTTGACCAAATTGGAGAGGGTTGACCATCCCATGATGGGGCTTTTGGGTCTAATAGGTCCCTAATCATGTTTAGAGAGTAGGGGGAGGGTCAATTTGATCATTGGAAGGCTAATTGGCCCTCATTTGGTTGATTTGGGTTTTTGCCTAAAAGTGCCCTAATTAGGGCATTGGCCCAATTAAGGGAAATTGGATACCCCATGATGGGGCTTTTGGGACCTTTAGGTTCAACATTATAATTAGGTTATAGATGTGAGATCAATTTGGTCATTGGGTGGCCAATTGGTTATAAGAGGGTGGATTTGACCATTCTGCCCCTTGTCACACCTTGGCCCAATTGAGGAGGAAGGGTCACCTCATGATGGGGATTTTGGGTCTAATAGGTCTCTATTAGTGTTTGGTGTATAAAGGAGAAGTCAATTTTACCTCTTGGGGGTCCATTGCCCCTTAATTGATTGGTTTGGTCCATGTTCACCTAAGGTGATTTTGGGCTAATCCTATAGAATTGAGCCCCACTAAGGGGTGATGATCACCCCATCACCCTTCCTTAAGGTTTAGGGGACTAAGGGTGGTCTCATTTTGGGGAAAAATGGTGTCCAATTGGCCCTCCTTAGTAGCTTGGGTCCTATCTGATTGGGACTTTAGGTGTGCCTTAGCAAAATTCTCATCCAAAGGGGTCCTCAAGGCCCCTCATCCCACCCTTTGAGCTCCCCATTCTCATACTAGGGGTCTAGTAGGATTGGGGATGTTACAAATCCAAATAAACAATAAAATAATTTCGTCCTCGAAATTCTAGTTTGGGTATACGGGATGCAAGAAAAGCACATAGAGGAATGTAACTTACAATATTAAACTGTACCTGAGGTAAAGAGTCCCGGGTAGCGCTCCCGCATGAGGTCCAAGGGCTCCCAAGTGTGCTCCTCTCTCCCATGGTTGGACCACAACACTTTCACCAGCGGGACCTTCTTTCGCCGTAAAACGCGGACCTCTGAGTCGTCGATCCGGATAGGCTCTAGCATGACTGATCGGTCGGGTGCCACCGGGCCTGAAGTAGACTCCACAAGCTGCTCGGGCTGAAGGAGAGATCTCCGGAGGGAGGAAACGTGGAAGACGTCGTGCACGTTCGCCAGCTCGGGAGGCAGCTCCAGCCTGTACGCCAAAGGACCGATCCTCTCCAGGACCGGATACGGCCCCATGTACCGAGGACTGAGCTTCTTCCGCCCCTTCGTCCGAGTAACTCCGTGCATCGGGCGTATCTTCAAGAAGACACGATCCCCCACCTGGAACTCTACCATACGGTGTCGGGCGTCATAGTACTTTGCCTGCCTGCTCTGCGCCTCTAGCATCCGATCCCGGATCAGTCGAACTATAGCATCCGTCTCCTCTATATAATCTGACCCCAAGGCCCGCGGGTCCTCATCCTGTACCCAAGAAAGAGGGGTGTGGCACTTCCTCCCGTAAAGTGCCTCATAAGGTGCCATCCCAATGCTAGCCTGGTGACTGTTGTTGTAGGAGAACTCAATCAGCGGTAACAGTTGCTCCCAAGGCTTGCCCGTATCCAGAATGCACAGTCGCAGTAAATCCTCCATCGTCCGGTTTGTGCGCTCCGTCTGTCCGTTGGTCTGAGGGTGGAACGCAGTGCTGAAAGTCAACCGGGATCCCAAGTAGGCCTGGACCGCTCTCCACTCCCTGAAGGTGAAGCGTCTGTCTCGATCTGAAACTATCGTCTTGGGCACCCCATAATACCTCACCACCTTCTCCACAAACAAACGAACTAGGCAGCTGACCGGACCCCCTTCTGAACTGGGATGAATCGTGCCACCTTGGTCAACCTATCGACTATCACCCAAACGGAGTCGTTCCCCGAGCGAGAACGCGGCAGACCGTGCACAAAATCCATAGATATATCCTCGAATTTCCACTCCGGCACCGGGAGTGGCTGCAATAGACCTCTTGGAGCCTTGCACTCCGCCTTCACCCTCTGACAACTCTCACAATGGGTCACAAACTGTATGATATCCTTCTTCATCCCTGGCCAAAACACGACCTTCCGCAGGTCCGCCTCCATCTTGGTAATGCCGGGGTGCACCGAATATTGGGAGCAATGGGCCTCCCGAAGAACCTCCTCTCGAATCCCCCTCCCGGCGGGGATGTAAACTCTGCCGCGGTGGTGAACGAGGTCCTCCTTCAAGGAGTAATCTCCAGCAGCGTCATCTGCCAATGACCTGAATACCGGCTCCAACGCCGGATCCTGCTGCTGTCCCTCCCGGATACAGCCCCGTATATCACAAATCATACTCATCGAAGCTAAGTACTCATCATATACTCCTGGGTCGGCTCTGCTCACCAGAGTAATCCGCATATCCCGCAGCGTCTGCACCAACTCCATGGCCATCACCCTGCTCTCTGCCTCTGAGGTACTGCCCCTCCTGCTCAGTGCGTCTGCTACTGTATTGGCCTTGCCCGGATGATAATGCATGGTGTAGTCATAATCGCACAAGAACTCCAACCATCGCCGTTGTCGTAGGTTGAGGTCCTTCTGGGTGTCGATGTACTTGAGGTTCTTGTGATCCGAGAAGATCTCACAATGAACCCCGTACAAATAATGTCTCCACACCTTCAAAGCAAATACGACCACTCCAAGCTCTAGGTCGTGCACCGGGTAGTTCATCTCATGCTTCTTCAGCTGACGGGAGGCATATGCGATCACGCGCCGATGCTGCATAAGCACCGCTCCCATCCCCTGATATGATGCATCGGTGTAGATCTGGAATCCTTCCTTCCCCGATGGAAGTGCAAGGATAGGGGCTGAGATAAGTCTGTCCTTCAGCTCTGCATAGGCCGCCTCACACCGCGACGTCCAATCAAAAACAACATCCTTCTTTGTCAACGAAGTGAGGGGGAGTGCAATCCTGGAGAATCCCGCTACGAACTTGCGGTAATACCCCGCTAACCCCAAGAAACTCTGGTATCCGCTGCGGTCTTCGGCCTCGGCCAATCTCTGACAGCCTGCACCTTAGCCGGATCTACTGCTAGACCGGCTCCGCTGATGGTGTGTCCCAATAAGCCACCTCCTTCAACCAGAACTGGCATTTCGAGAACTTGGCAAACATTCGGTGCTCCCTCAGCTTCCTTAGCACCACTGCTAGATGGCTGGCGTGCTCCTCCTCGGTCCTCGAGTAGACCAAAATATCATCGATGAATACTATCACAAATATATCAAGGAAAGGCTCGAAGATCCGGTTCATCATACTCATGAATGCCGATGGGGCGTTGGTGAGCCCAAACGGCATCACCGTAAACTCGTACAATCCATACCTCGAGCTGAATGCGGTCTTCGGTATATCTTCCTCCCGTATCCTCAACTGATAGTAGCCCGACCGCAAATCCAGCTTGGAGAACCTGTGGGCACCCTGCAACTGGTCAAACAGCTCATCAATCCTCGGTAGCGGATAAGTGTTCCGCACCGTCAATCTATTGAGCTCCCGATAGTCGATACACAGTCGGAGAGTCCCATCCTTCTTCTTTACGAACAAGACCGGAGCTCCCCATGGGGAAGAGATCGGCCTCACAAACCCGGCATCGACTAGCTCCTTCAACTGCACTCTGAACTCTGCCAACTCCTTGGGTGCCATGCGGTACGGTGCCCGGGACACTGGCCTCGCCCCGGGTACTAGCTGAATCTGGAAGTCTATGTCTCTATGCGGCGGCAAGCCGGGCAACTTCTCTGGGAATACGTCGGAGAAGTCCCGCACTATCGGTACCTCGTCCACCGATATCTTCAACTCTGCCATCTCGAAGCAAATGAGGTATACCTCCTCCCCCTGCTCATGGGCCTTCACGACCTGTGTAGAAGATAGAGGGGTACGAGGGACAGAACTAATACCTCCGACGGTGACCCAGGTGGTCCCGTAAGCCAGTAACTCGATCCTCTTCGTCGCACAATCGATCTTGGCATGGTGGTAGTGCAACCATGACATGCCCAAAATCAAATCGTAATCCGGTAGCTTCAGGATCGATGCCCGGGACTCAAAGATCTCTCCCTCGATCTCAAGGTCCATGGTGCACTTGGTCGTGGTGCGCATCTCTGAACCATCTGGAAGTCGCACCCTCCTTACTATGCCATCGATCCTCTGGATCCCCTCCAAGCCTACGAGGAAGTCTTCCGAGACGAAGGAGTGCGATGCACCCATGTCAAACAAGGTGTGTGCAGGTTTTCCGTTGACGAGCACAACACCTATGGGTTGTTAGTTGGTTTTATTAAAAAGGTTAAGCTACTACTAAAGTTAATGGAATTTAAGAAGTTGCAAGTACATAATTGAAAATATACCTGCGATGACCTCCTCGGGGTTCCTCGGCTGGGCGAGGTCCAATGCAAAAGCCTGCTCCGGCTGCCTGTTCCTCCCAGGAAATCCTCGGCCACGAGCACGTCCACCTCCCCGGCCCTGGTGTGCTGGAGGTGCTGGAGGGGCTGCCAGAGGGGCCGCTGGAGGGGGTGGTGGAGGTGGAAGGAAACGTCGCGGGCAATGGATCCTGATGTGCCCCGGCTGGTTGCACTCGAAATAGATCACCGGGGGTCGTCCACGACCGTCTGCTCTCTGGCTCTAGAGCTCGTAGTGGCTGAGGGGCCAACACCGTCTGAGACTGCTGCACCGGTGCCTCCAAAGGACGAGGACGTCCTCCACCCCTCCTGGGCCTCATAACTCTATCCTGCTGTCGGTCACTGCCACCCTCTCCATGATACATCATGTCCGCTGATCTCTTGCCCTTAACCTGCTCTGATAACTGGTCTGCCTCAAACTTCTTTGCCACCTCTATAATCTGAGTCAGGGTGCCCTGTGATATGAACAGGAGAGCCTACTTGAGAGGGGCCCTCAATCCCTTGTAGAACTTCTTCGCCAAGCCTCGATCATCCACAAACTGTGCCCCCGCAAACCTGGCCAAATGAGAGAACTCTCTCTGGTACTCGATCAATGAACGGGTCCCCTGAGTCAGGTGCAGAAATCTCTCCTCCAACGTGTCCCTATCCGTAGATGATACGAAGTGGTCCAGGAACACCGTGCTGAACTCATCCCAGGTAATCCCCGAGTAATCTCTGTCACGGAAGGTGGAATCTGCCAGTGACTTCCACCACCTCTTCGCATGGGCATCCAGTGCTGAAACTGCTAAGGATACGTCCTTGCTGACCGGGCAACTAATGCCTGCCAGCATCTCCTGAATGGTATCCAGCCACTCCTCCGTCTTCACCGCATCCTCTGTCCCTCTATACACCGGTGGGGACAGACCCTTGAACATGCTCAACCAATTCGACCCTGGGTTCGGCTGAGATGCTGGGACCACCTGAGCTCGAAACGCATCCAAGATCGCTGTCAATGTCTTCCCTAACTCCGTCTGCTGGAAGGGAGTGGCAGTCGGAGGAGGGGGAATGGTGTCCTGAGGCTCCTCGTCTCTAGCAGCCTGACACGAGTATAAGGAGTTTTAGATGATTGAAGAATCTAAATCATGCTTAAAGGACTTAGGAATGTGGATTCATACATGGGCACACCACTACTTCCGCTGCGTAGTTTGCCCCCAAACTACACTCGTGCGGGGGTGGCCCAAGTTGTTGTGGACCAATTGCTCGTACCCATGATCGTTCGTTGCGAGTTGATACCATTTGTAAGATCCCTTTCCCGCTCCCGGGGCCAAGCGGACCTTATGCCCAGAACCAACGCGTTGCGGTGACTTCCAACACACGGGTTGGGCTACACCATGCAACGTCGACCCTGCCGGCTACGATCATAGTGCGAGCAATAGTAAAAGTGGGTACAAGAGAGAGTACAAACTAAACAAAAGGAGTCCACAAATCACATTCCCAAAATATATCAAAAGCTAATCAAAGCGATACATATATAAGTCCGAGCATGAAAATAGAGAGTACATAAATGAAAGGGCTTATGCCCGGAACATCATGAAACAAATCTCTCACATCTCACATCCTCGCTACATGCGGAAGCTATCTCATCATCACACATCACTAACACTCAAAATGTAATCCACCTGATGTCTCGTAGCCGCTACCCGTTGCATCGCTGGCTGCTCAGGTCCTGCCCTCGTCTCCTGCGGTGCGTGCGACAGCTCCGTCTCCTCGGAATCCTAGATTGTTTTTCGGCCCCAATGCAAACCGTCAGTCAAAAATGACCGAGCTCGCTAGGTACCCTCCTCCTCCTGCGACTCCTAGGTACCGCGCGGGAGGAAGAAGCGGGGGACGAGCAAGGAACAAGCAGGTGACAGGGAAAGTAAACTAGTATATATATTTACACAAGTGAAAAAGGGCTAATCTAATCATGTAAGCATGAGTATAAGAAAGGTGTGCAGTAGTAAATAAACAGTAAGTAGAGCAAGTAAAGCAAAACAGTAAGAACAGTAGCGACAAGTAACCAATCTCGTACCCTAACTTATATGAATGCCCATACAAACTTATAAGTTAGGATTTCCAGGAATTATAACTCATCATATAAAAGAGCCCATACTAATTTATATGATGAGGATCTGCAAGTGCGTATGCTATGCTTATGCTATGAATGATTATGCAATGAATTCACACACACGACTCTGTGCACACAGACCTTTGTAGTTCCCTCTATTTGAGAGGAAGGCAACCTCTCGGGTACCAACCGCTGTGACACACGGTGGTAGCGGACCGGGCTGTCCACTCCTAGGTGGGTATACACTCTACCAGGCCTAGACCGCATGTACGCCTCGACACTAAACAACCGCGGAGCTCTGCGTACTCTTTGCTGGAGTCCACCAGACTGTGAGCTAAGTGAGAGGTGTCTTCGGGGAACTGTCATCCCGACACGCAGCCAAGCTGTCCCCTTAGACCTCTACACACCCCCTAAGTTAACGTACCGCGGTCGGAGTGACGACCTGCCTAGTACCGAAGACCTGCCACATTTCTGAGAAAGTTACCGGGATAATCATCCCCTCGAGGTTCCCGCTCGTCTAACCGAGCACCACAATCCTGCCACTCCCGCAACTGGGAGGAGATACATAAATCCAATCTTACCTTACTATGGCTACTCTTGCCTACTTTAAATGTTATTGCAGTTTAGGGTTAATCTTGGACTTCCCGAGGGTTACCCTGTAAGGGGCTCGCTACGGTACTAGGAACTACAGTGGGATGACACCCCAAAGTTCCCTTTCTCAAGACACTTAGTATTATTGGTCGTGTTTCCTTACTTATTTCTTAGGTTACTTCTTTGGTGATTTAAGGTAGTCCTGGACTTCCCGCGGTCCACCCGGTGAAGGGTTCCCGGCGGTACTAGGGGACGCAATGGGCTCAACCCCACCATCCTCCTCAAGACATTTACTTTAGTTGGTGGTTAACAATCGGTTCACCCTTCCTCGTTTCCTGTAGTTAAAATGACTTAGCTCATCTCCCGTCCCACCCAAATGGGTTGGACGTACCTCCATTCCTCCTACGTTGACTCTAGCACAACCGCACAACTAACCCTAGGATTGACCCTCCCTGAATCCTTGTGTGCAATAACTCAATTACTGATTGTATACCACTTCTAAACACTACTTAGTGGTCTGAGTTGTCTAAAACTCAAAATTCTGTTTTTACTAAACGCAGACCACTAATTTGAACTAACCATCAACCCTATAAGTGAACCCTTCTAAAAAAGTCATCACCAAGGTCTCTAATAATTATCCTAGGCTCCCACTGACCTTAGTAAGGTATATTACCATTTCCATAATTTTCCATATTAAGTTGGTATTTTATATATTTTTAAGTAGTTAAGGCCTTAAGTCACATTACACATGAACTACCCTCAAAATGATTCTACATGCTTCATGAGAATTATAAGTAAGATAATATTCCATATCATGGTGGTTCACTGAGTATCATGACCCTAGGGTGTCATTTGGCTTACTGAATCATCATAATTGTATAATTACCAAAATGCCACTATAATTAGGAAAAATAGTAATTCCCTTCTGAAAATTCTACAAAAATTACCACGTGTCCATATGGGGACCTATAGTCCCCTGCCAAATTATTGAGTCATTACCATGTGATTTGATATTTTAAAATGGTTAAACATCCAAAGGTGGCGATTATCAATTTCTACATGAGGTACATGAAATATAAATCTACAAGCTTCCAAACTGTTGTCATGGACACATATTAACATAAAATGACAGATTAAATTCTCAAGTGATGTAAATTTCACTTTCTACATGAAGTACAAGAAATAGAATTTAACAGGCTTCCAAACATTTATCATGGGCATAAATTGACATAAAATGACAGATTCCCAAGTATCATAACATTGCCCTATGATTTGATATTTTAAATGGATTAAATTCTCAAGTTATGTAAATTTCACTTTCTACATGAAGTACAAGAAATAGAATTCAACAGGCTTCCAAACATTTATCATGGGCATACATTGACATAAAATGACAGATTCCCAAGTATCATAACATTGCCACATGATTTGATATTTTTAATGGATTAAATTCTCAAGTGATGTAAATTTCACTTTCTACATGAAGTACAAGAAATAGAATTCAACAGGCTTCCAAACATTTATCATGGGCATATATTGACCTAAAACTACAGATTCCCAAGTATCATAATATTGCCACATGATTTGGTATTTTAAATGGATTAAATTCTCAAGTGATGTAAATTTCACTTTCTACATGAAGTACAAGAAATAGAATTCAACAGGCTTCCAAACATTTATAATGGGCATACATTGGCATAAAATGACAGATTCCCAAGTATCATAACATTGCCCTATGATTTGATATTTTAAATGGATTATATTCTCAAGTTATGTAAATTTCACTTTCTACATGAAGTACAAGAACTAGAATTCAACAGGCTTCCAAATATTTATCATGGGCATAAATTGACATAAAATGACAGATTCCCAAGTATCATAACATTGCCCCATGATTTGATATTTTAAATGGATTAAATTCTCAAGTGATGTAAATTTCACATTTTACATGAAGTACAAGAATTGAATTCAACAGGCTTCCAAACATTTATCATGGGCATATATTGACCTAAAACTACAGATTCCCAGGTATCATAATATTGCCACAAGATTTGGTATTTTAAAAAGATTAAATCCCCTTAAGCTAGCAATCACTTAAAACTTTCTATACAAGGAATAATGCTTCCATATCTCATAACAAAATTACCATAGCCTTATTTCACCCTAGTAGATCCCCTGATAGTATATCAAAGTCATACAAGGTCATAAGACCTTGCATTTTATTTTATTAAAGAAAAGGTGGCAATTTCAATTATTAGGGAAAAAGTACCTATGTGCTTCTAACAAGTCTCATGATGATCCTCCTAGCCCTATAACACTATTCCCTACTTAGGGATGAAGTTTGGTTGTCTAAATATGTGTTTAGGTCCTAGTTGCTTCATTAAGGCCCAAAAGGGCAATTAAGTAATTTTAGAGGTATGGGCTAGGGCCTTTGGTCTCCATTGCTCCAATCACCCCTTGATGACGAGCAAGACCCTACACAATCCCTAAGCCCCATTACCACTGGATTTGGATAAGCCCTTAAGGCTAAGCTCCAAAATCCACAAGCCACCAAGGCTAAGTGGCTTCCAAACCTAGGGCATCAAAATGTCCTTTGGGGGTTTACCATTAAGATGAACTCCAATTGTCCTCAAATTTGAAACAGAGGCTACTCATATACATATCTACATGCCACCAAAAGGTTGGGGAAATTAGGGGTGGTTACACCCTCTAATTATTCTTAGGTTAGTTTCCTAAGTTATGATCAAAACTATAACAACAAGTGCTCTAAACACACCACTATTTGGGCACAGGGTAGACCTAGGGTGGGCACTGATGTGGCCAAAATTTCAGCCCCATAGGCCCACTCATTCAAAAGTTATTAAGGTTTTGGTGGGCTAACCCCACCTAGGACCAGCCCTTAGGAAAAAGGCTCCTCTGGGGTCTACTGACCTCCAAATGCCAAAATCTTAGTTTCTAATGAAACTAGACAGATAGGGCTACAATAGTGTGTCTCATACCATTTTCATGATTTGGCAATTAAGGGCCTCAATTTGGCTCCTTAAGCTAAGTGAAATTCTTGGCCCAACATACACAAACCCTTAAGCCAACCTCACTCCAAAGAGGTTCACCCACAAGGAGTGGTCCAATGGACCCAATATTTTTAACAGTGTGTGGACATAGCCTAAACTTCACCCCACCCTAATATGGGGGCCCCACAAGGGGGTTTGGCCACCTAATTATCATAAATTTCAATTTCAATGTTTGGACAAAAACTATAGAAAAATGTGCACCAAAAATTCTGATTTTTGGGCACAAGGTAGGTCATGGATAGTTACAATAGGGTTTAAAGTTTCAGCCCTAAACTGCAAGCCAAATGGGAGTTATGGTTGTTTTGGTGGTGGAAGTTATTTTGTACCAGTCTTAGCAAAATGGACCTACAGGAGTCAAATCAACTCCAAATGATTTGATCTAAAGTTCAAACGAAAGTAGACTTCCATATCTACAAAAGTTGTCTCAGGCAACTTTTTGGTTTGAGGCATCTAAGGACCTTAAAATTAAACTACAAAAATAGCTACAAATTTGCTAACAGCACACCAAGTCATGTATTAATTAAGGCGCTGATCCTGCACATATCTTAAAGCGGATCGGGCGGCGCTCCTTCATCGTCTTCCTCGAGCCAACGGCCCAGATCTGCCAGTCCTTGAGCCGCTTGAAACCGAAAATTCCAGCCGTCCTTCCATCTCCCTGGCCAGCCACCGCCACCACCACCTCCGTTGAGGTGGTGCCGATCGATTGGCGGTGGATTGGTCGCCGGAGGAGGCGGTTTCTGGCGGTTCTACTAAGAAACCCAAATGGCTAAAACCATGGAAAATCCGAATTGAACTCGGCTCAATTGAGCTCGAACTCGACTCCTAACGATCCTAGATGCTAGCACAGTCAGAGGGGGGGGGGGGGGGGGGGGGGGGAGAAGCGAACCTGGAAGCGGGCTGGGCGGCGAGTATTCCGGCGGTTTGCCATCTCTTTCTCCGGCTCCGGCGAGCTTGCTACAGCACTCGTTCCTCCACTGAATTCTCTGAACCAAAGCTCTAAACCGACTGTAAAGGAGCTTCTGGAGCTCGTGGAGGGGTTTAAATAGGCCGAGGAGGGCTGCCTTGGGAGATTTGAATTGGTGGCTCACGGGTTGGGTTCGGCCGACCATCACCTGCTGCAACCTGGCTTTCCATCTCCTCCTCAGCATTCATCTCCCTTCAGTGAAGAGCCCAAGGCTGATTGGGAGGAGAGAGAGGGGGATTGGGTTCTCTTTTTGCTTTTTGCTTTATCAACTCACTTTTTGTCCCCTCCTTTAGCCCAATCCCAATTTGGGTTAGGTTGGGTTAGCCCAATATTCCTTAGCCACACTCCACCTGGTCCTTATGAGTTTATTTTGATTGGTTAACTTAGGACTTAGGTCATTATAATGGGGGAACTGGGCTAGGCCTCTCAAGTTGGGTTTATGCCCAATTGAGTTGATTTGACTTGACCATTTGGGTTGACTGGTCCCCCATGTAGTTCATGGACCCCATGTCACCACCTGATAGGGCTTGACCCATGGTGGGGCCCTATTTGGCCCAATTTGATCAAAAGATGTGAAATTACCCAAAATGCCCTTCCTTGGGACTTTGGCCAAATTGGGGGAACTTGTCCCTTCCATGATGGGGCTTTTGGGTCTCTTAGATCCCTAATGATGTTTAAAGACTAGATGTGGAGTCAATTTTAAGGTTTGAAAGCAAATTGACCACATTTGGGTTGAGTTGACCTTTTTGCCCTAATTTGGATTTTGACCAAATTGGAGAGGGTTGACCATCCCATGATGGGGATTTTGGGTCTAATAGGTCCCTAATCATGTTTAGAGAGTAGGGGGAGGGTCAATTTGATCATTGGAAGGCTAATTGGCCCTCATTTGGTTGATTTGGGTTTTTGCCTAAAAGTGCCCTAATTAGGGCATTCGCCCAATTAAGGGAAATTGGATACCCCATGATGGGGCTTTTGTGACCTTTAGGTTCAACATTATAATTAGGTTATAGATGTGAGATCAATTTGGTCATTGGGTGGCCAATTGGTTATAAGAGGGTGGATTTGACCATTCTGCCCCTTGTCACACCTTGGCCCAATTGAGGAGGAAGGGTCACCTCATGATGGGGATTTTGGGTCTAATAGGTCTCTATTAGTGTTTGGTGTATAAAGGAGAAGTCAATTTTACCTCTTGGGGGTCAATTTCCCCTTAATTGATTGGTTTGGTCCATGTTCACCTAAGGTGATTTTGGGCTAATCCTATAGAATTGAGCCCCACTAAGGGGTGATGATCACCCCATCACCCTTCCTTAAGGTTTAGGGGACGAAGGGTGGTCTCATTTTGGGGAAAAATGGTGTCCAATTGGCCCTCCTTAGTAGCTTGGGTCCTATCTGATTGGGACTTTAGGTGTGCCTTAGCAAAATTCTCATCCTAAGGGATCCTCAAGGCCCCTCATCCCACCCTTTGAGTTCCCCATTCTCACACTAGGGGTCTATTAGGATTGGGGATGTTACAGATATTATGTTTGTCATTTTTTTATGTGTTAAATTTCAAGCTAACTATAAAGAATCACATTTAAAAGCGGTTAAATGAATTTTTGGATATCTAATCGGAACATCTAGATTAGGCTTATGGTATCCACATAATGATTTCTTTATTTTACACGGCTTTTCTAATTCGGACTATGCAATATGTTCATTAGATTGTAAGAGCACTAGTGGCACGTGTTAGTTCATAGACCCTTCACTTGTATCATGGTCGAGTAGGAAATTAATTTTTGTTGCCCTCTCCACCACAGTGGCCGAATATATTGTACTAGAAGTTGTTGTGTACAAGATTTATGGATGACTCAAACTTTAGAAGACTTTGAAGTTCATCTAAATAATATTGAATTAAAGTGTGACCACAAGGGCGCTATCGATCTTACGAACAATCTCGCACATCATTCTAGATCCAAACATATAGATGTTATACATTATTTTATTATGGATCATATTAAAAAGGAACAAGTAAGAATTAGCTTTATAGGGACTGATTCTCAACTTGCAGACATTTTTACCAAACCTCTCACCGATGCTAGATTCAATATGCTTAGATTAGAATTGGGAGTTTTGGATATCCTAGCTTAAAATATTTAATCTACAACCTTTTGCTTATTTTTCTTATTTTCTTGCTGTATTTGATAGCCCACATAAACCAGCTAATACCGGTCCCAATCCCAGATGAAAAATGGTGAGAGTTGTGTTAGGTAGATGACCAACGTAAAATTTAGTCACCCTTATGAATATGGATCTTTTGAGAAATTGTGCTAATTATATAAGGAAAAACATGATGTACTTAAGCATTAGTGAGACTATGATTAAAGATAGGGCGGAATGGCGACATAGGATCCATATAGCCGACCTCACTATTGGTGGGATAAAGGCTTGAGTGTTGTTGTAATTTGATAGCCCACATAATGAAAAATTATCTTTAAGAAAAATTAGAAGAAAAAAATCACGAAAAATATGTTTTTTGAATGAAAAATCAAGTTCCTGTTGCTAGCGCGAGGTGTTAGTTATTACCGTCGGCATTAGACTAATTCTTAATATATCAGATCCCTCTCTGATTTTTTTCTTTCTGAAAAATTATTTTACTGTATTTACACTGGTTTCAGAAAGTTTGTTGTCTTTTAATTTTAATCTTTTCCTTAAAAATTAAAATCAAAGATAAAATTATAAAACAATTTCAAAAATACAAAAATATATTTTCCTTTACATTTGTTTGTTTGTTTCTGTTTTGTTATTAAAATTAAAAAAAAACTAATTATGCTTCATTGACAAAGTCAAGGTTGATTAGATTTATGACTTAAGGATTATTTACAATGTTTGATTTTACTTTAAAGTATCTTTAAAATATTGTTTTTGATTATGTCATGCCTTGAATTTTATCATATAATGTACAATGAATTTGATTGTACAGTTCATGTGTAGAATTATTTTCGCATGCCTCTAAGTATAAGTAATATTTTAAATTTGATAATGATTATCTCACTTACACTTTTTGATAACCTACATTGTTTTTAATTATATTCTTGCATGATTGTGTAGTATAATAACTTAACATATTGAATTACATAAATAGATTACATACATAACATTAATTCTTTCATGCAATTCTTTGTATTTATGCACTTGTTATTAGAGAAATGTGGTTTACAAAATAAAATTTCTATGTTTACAAAACAAGTGAATTTGGAGTGCTTGGTCTCAAAAATTAAAAAAAACCAATCAAATAAAAATAAAAATACATGACAAGGATAACTCCACCAAGCACTACTCACCATTCTGATTAGTCTCAATGAGCATTGTGAGGTTGAAGACCTTGAAAAGAATTGTGAAGTGTCTTGTGCAAACAAAGATTACACCACTTCTCTTTAAAAAAATTCTTTATGTGCATTGAAATTTGTGGAAGTAAAATTATTTATGTTTATTTAATGTTATGTTCTTACATTACATGTTTTCATGTGGTTTGATTTATACATCTGCATACTTTATCAAAACACTTTTTTGTACACATCATTATCTTATATAAAACTTTCACTCATGAGAATTGTACCATAAAACCTATCTACACTATTTTCTCCAAACTTAAGTAAATGTATTAGATAGCAAAACATGATCTTTACAATATTATTTTTATTTGAAATGCAAATTACTTTACATTGTGAAGCATATCTTTTCTTGATATTTTCAATCATGCTTGCAAATTTTATGTAAACAATTTCAATGAAAATGCATCTCTTGTATTTAAATTCAAACATTTTCTTATTTGTCTTAAAACGCATTATGTTTTATTATTTAATTTTTTTAAAGATGTTCATTTTAAAGAATGCTTACACTATTTTCCGCTGTGTTTACTATTTAAAAAATTATTTCTAAAGTTGATGTTACTTTCATCTTTACATAGTGCATAATAAAACATATTACTAACATTCTACCTCACCTTCTTTTGATAATACCAAAATGAGGAGAATAAATTGAAGAAATCTATTATTTATGGGGAGTAAATCATAAAATGCATATATGTAGTGTCACGGCCCGTCTCGACAAGAGTCAGAGCGCGCTTCGGGCGGGCCGTGATGCCACAGGCATGGGCGGAAGGAAAACCATGCCTGCTAAGGCGCAACCAGAGATACTAATAAATAACTTGTTTTGTTGCGGAAGCTTTAAAATATGCTAGTTTGAAACAGGTGCACATGCATTTTTGAATAAAACATCTTAATACAAGTTTTGAAACAGGTTTTTATGCAGTGATCATCTCAGATGAATGAACATGCAAACATGTCTAATTCTAGTACATATAATATTTATTCTAGCAATTGTCCATAAAACAGGAGAAAATGGCTGATCGTAATTACTACATAAAAGAATATCCGACTGTAAAGAAATGAAACAAAAACACAAAACCTGAAGCTTGACGCAGAACGGCCTCGGAGAGCAGGCAGCGCAGGTACGAACACTAAGGCAAATCCAAAACAAGAAGGAAAAGCCTCAGAACATTGATAACATTAGCA
Organism: Dactylorhiza incarnata; assembly: GCA_033032865.1. NCBI lineage: Eukaryota > Viridiplantae > Streptophyta > Magnoliopsida > Asparagales > Orchidaceae > Dactylorhiza > Dactylorhiza incarnata. The sequence goes on along the minus strand of JAWHQI010000263.1, from coordinate 3,970,012 downwards.
AGGTAAATTACAAACTAGCAAGGGAAACAACAATGTATAAGTACCAGTTTTATCAGAAGCAAGGCTAGCAAGGCAACAGTAAGCAAGAGAAGTAGAAATAATTAGAATTATTAGACTACTCCGAAGCATAACATAGATTCAGTCACGAAATGTCAATAGTTGTAATCATTGAAAGGTGCAAGTGTTTTTATCTGATGTACGAGATTCTAGCAGGAGTCTAATAGCAAGGCTTGTCAAAGTAATTGGGTTTGCTATAACATTATTGGTTCCCGTTACAAGGTAAGCGGAAACTCGATTCAAGGCGTCACATCAATTTAACACTACCTTTCAATAATTGCTTATCACATTAATGAACTGAAGGATTCATGATTCAAAAGGATTCAAATTCAGATTCAAGACTTGTCAGAGATTCAGGAGTAAGGCATACAAAGATGATCATGTAATAACATAAGTTGTAGCAAGTGAAAGTGTAGGTATTTTTGTTTGACGCACAGGATTCATGATTCAGACAGATTCAAGTACAGATTCAGAAGATTCAGAAATTTAATGCTCGCTATGACCGGTCCTTTGTTCCCATTAGGGATTCAAGAGGGAACCCAAGTCAAGGAGATGCGTCAGTTAAACCCTACCTTTCAAGGTTTACTTGTGTTATTAATGAGATTACATGATTCATAGATTGGTGATTCTAATTGGAACAGACTCACGCGGAAGAAGAACATCAAATCAAGAAATAGACTTTATCCAAGTCTTTCAACCAAACAGGTATAAGAAACAGGATTCGATGACTCAGAGAACTCGAAAGAGAGTTTTGAAACTTGCGGATTCAAGTATTCACGAGTAACAAGATTACTGTACATTATTTTCTAGGATACCAAGCAATTCATTTAGGTTGATCCATTTCAAGACACGATTATCTTCTAAGCGAACATGTATACGATCCGAACATGATAGAAAAACACCGATCATATATTTGCTAACCAGATATCATTACTATTATTATCATGACGCTTGTTACACATACTTAAAAATCTAGTATTCCTTGAATTATCCATCAAATAAGGAATTCATTCATCTAGGCGACTAATCAAAATAACATCATTCATGTCCTCAAATTCGTGTCATTTCCAACGCGTGAAATCTCAATTTATTAACAAGTCCAATCAGGTACTTAAGATCTAAATTTGTTTGATGAAACATGAATTCAAAAATGAAGTCACAAAATCATAAGAACAGACAGGCGAAGTAAATTCAATGCTTGCAAGAGAGAGGGATCTCTACTTGCCTTAAATAAGCTGAAGCTGGCGGAGGCGGCCAAGTAGCGCGAGCAATAATCAGAAATCATATTTTAAACCTGTTTAAGAACGATGAAATTGACATTGAACAACTCTCTACGCAAACACAAGCATTTCTACGATGAGGAAATTAAACAACAAGGATTTAGCAAATTTTACCTCCTCGAAAGTGAGGGGAGAAGAGATTCCACACGGAGACGGAGACTTGGCGACGCTTAGGTTGCGGAAACCCTAATTTGGAGAGGGCTTTAGAGAGATCCCGCCAATTGGAGCGACGAACGGCACCGGGGGCACGAAAACCTAAGGATTTGGCGATTTGGAAATGCACCAAAATCTGAAATGCAAAAAGGGGGTACGAATAAATCGTTAGGGTTTACCAAAATTCTGAAATCAAGGGTGGAGGAGGAAGGTTCTTACCCAAGGAAGACAAGATCGGGCTCAAGGAGCCGAATCCGAGTCCAAAATCTGAGCGGAGGAGGGTTCGAGAAAAACCCTAGGCGAGATCGAAATCCAAGGAGGAGAGGAAAATTAGGGTTGTTGGCCCTTGGAGGAGAGAGCATAACTGCTGCAACGGAGAAGGAATCGTCGTCCACGGCAGGAGAAGCAGGCGCCACCACCGGCTATTAGAGGAAGCTCCTCCGTCGGCCTGATGGAGAGAAGCAGGAGGCGTCGGATGGCAGAGGAGTTGGCGGTTGCGGCTTACGGAAGAGGCGGAACTTCCGTCGGCCTGAGATGGAGAAGCAGGAGGGGGAGACGTCGGGCTGCGCACTTGAGACGGGAGCGGGAGATGAGAGCGGGAGACGGGATCGGGGCTGCGGGAACCCTAGCCGAGCGGGAGTGGGATTTAACAGGGGGGGCTGCTCGGGATTTGATTAGGGAAGGCTGGGGTGCAGTTAAGGAAAAAGGAAAAGAAATAATAATTTGTTATTATTATTATCATTTCTAAAATAGAGTTGTTACATGTAGGGGGCATCCATATAGGGGGAGTATGCACGCTTATCATATACTATAAACACTACTCTAGTTATAATTGATTTCTTCCTAGATGATTTGTTATTGTAAAAAAAAAAGAGATTGTTGGAGCATGCGTTCCACATCTTTTGGTTTGAGAATAACAAATGTCACAATATATTTGATCATGCTTGTCGTGTGTTTATAGTGTGCAGGAACTATATATACAATACTCCTAAGATTGCGATACAGAATGAGGACGGAGCTCTGAATTTAGGGCTACCGCGAGGCGATGACAAATACCGGTCGCTGGCGGTAGAGGTGATGACGACAGACGACTGACAGCATATGTTTTTTTAACGAAGAAGTGACGGGAGCTAATGCGGCGCGTTAGGTCTTAGCGCGCGCGGTAAGGTTGTGTTCTCCACGATCTCGGCCATGATCTCCACGACATCGGTCACATTTCTTCACGATAGCTAGTGTGGGGCGGTAGCTCTACCGTTGGTAGTAGTTTTCAGAGCCTATATAAAGGATGGATCTCTTTGTTCTATGTTACCACATCTGATGCCTCAACTCCAACCTTTCATGAGAGCCTTCATCCCTAAATTCCAGAGCACTCCCAACTCCATCTTTGAAAATCAAGAGTGAGAAGGAGATTTTCAAACGGTCAAATAACAAGAAGGACGCAAACTTCAACTCCGATGATCTTCATGGCGATTATTCATAATTTTCTTTCATAGCTCTTCAATATAGGGACTGTATTTACTTTGTATTCTTCTATTTTAAGGGTAGTGAATTCGCCGCTGTTGTTGGCGACTAGGCCTTGCGAGATTTAGGTGGAATTCACCGCGGTGTGTGTGGAGACTAGGTCTAGGTGTAGATCTAGGGGAGGCCAGAGACTGTATCTTGGGTAAGATAGGCTATAGCCAGCCGATCCTTGGGAGAAGGATCGTGAAGAAACAAAAAGCGATTTTTCTTATCGCCACAATTTCAGGCGTTATTGAAATTATTATCTTTGTAGTTATCTTTTGAAATAAAATCATTTTTTCATCCTCTCTGAATTTTTAGGATTTTATTTTATTCAAGAATTTTTAAGAAAAATCATTTTGGCACATTTTTCGAAAGGTTTTAAAATTCTGAAGAGCTAGCGCCAGGCAGTAACTACTAACGTAGGCGGTAGCAACTGAAAGTGCACAGTGTGCCTCTGAGTATTCTCTAGAGGGAGGTGAATAGAGTTTTAAATCTTTTATACCCTAGTTATGCACACACGATAAAAACTACTAAGTACTATGCAATCATCAACACCAAAACGGAATAAAGTAATCACAGGAAATATAAATACAGAAAAGCAGTAAACTGGACAGCACAAAAATTCAATGCAGAAGACACATAATTTTATAGTGGTTCCCCAAAATTTGGGTAGTCCACTCTTCTACCTCCCTGGTAGGATTGCACTAACTGTGCCTGAGTCTTTTGATAATGAGACTCTCAAAACCACTGAGTCTTTTGATAAGGAGACTCTTAGAACCACTGAGTCTTTTGATAAGGAGACTCTTAGAACCAATGAGTCTTTTGATAAGGAGACTCTTAGAACCACTGAATCCTTTGGAAGAGGAATTCTTAAAACTCTTTTACAGTTGGTGGATGAGAAAAGTAGAATGAGAAGAAAGAAGAGAAAAGGATTCTCCAGTAAGAATCCTTCAGAAGCTGTCTCTTTGAATGTTGTAGCTTCTGTTTATCTCAGGATCTGAATATGATGAACTCTTGCTTAAGATAGTGATGATTGCAACGGTTATAAGCTTGATCCTGATTCTCTGCACTTTTGTAGACTTGCTGCTATGTGATGTAGAAGAAGAAGCAGCACTGTTGTGATGATCTTTTGATGTGCAGAGGAGTTGTTCTTCTGTTCTGTCTTATGGTTGGTGGAGGAAGAAGGAGAAGCCCTATTTCGACAGACAGAAATATGTCATCAGTTATTCTACATTGTTTTCTTTCTTTCTCAGCATATTTATTCTCCAAGATTTGTGTATGAATTTGTTTCTTCTTCTAGACTGTCCTTAGAAGGAATGTTCATTGCACAATTGATGTTTCCTTCTATTTTTGTTCCCGACCCATCCATCTGATTTGAATAAACTTCCAAGAATGTCTTTGCTGCATCTCTGGAATACTTCATTCCATTCTTGGCAATAAACGAGATGTTGGAGAACAGTCTTCAGCTTTGTAGACCTTCTGAAAAGGTATTAGAAAGGACAGCAGGAAAACTTCTATTTTACTGTACTCGACACTGCGTCGACTTCATCTTTCGTCATATCGACGCACCTCTGAGTTCTTATAGAAGTAGATTCAAATTCCTTCTTAGCTCTGGCTAAACTCAGATGTCGACATTGCGTTGAGTTCTTATCGACGTATCCGTCGAGTTGAAGACTTGAATTTGAACTTCATCTTCCGTGTCTACTTAAAGTTTAAGTTGCGTCGACTTCTAAAATGGCTTCGACAAGCTCTTCCTTCTGCGTCGAGTTCATTTCGAAGTTGCGTCGACTTCTGATATAGCTTTGACAAGATCTGTCTTCTGCGTTGAGTTTATTTCTAAGTTGCGTCGACTTATAATATTGCTTTGACAGACTCTGTCTTCTGCGTTGAGATCATTTCGACGTTGCGTCGACTTCACTTATACTTCGACAGACAGATTGAGTTACTTCGACTTTCAGTCAGAGTTACGTCGACATCTAGTCGAAGTTGTGTCGACTTCCATTCGACGCAAGTCTTAACTTAACTGAATTTGTGCTTCTCTTAGGCCTGGTCTTATAACACTAGGTGAATGTGATATCCTAGGATATATAATGACCATTTTACCCTTTCTATACATTGTGGGTAATATAACCTAACTGATGAAATCACTTTAAGTAATTTGTTAGATAAATCACAAGGGTTTTCCCAACAATCTCCCCATATTTATCTTAACAAATTTTACTAAATAAAGTGAGTGTTTTCAAACATGTTTTGACATAAACTCAAATACAAACAACTATACATAGAAACAATAGACTGAAAAATATGATAGACTGAAAAACATCTGATTGATATAAATGAATATTTATCAGAGTTAATTACCCAAGACATGATCTACTTTCTCTTTTTGAGGAAAGTTGACAAGGCCTCATAGACCTTTCTGAACTTTCTTTCCACATACTTGAAGTTGGCTGGAGTGGCCTTCTCTGGATGTTCCTGAATTCTTTCAAATCCCTTGAAAAGCTTCTCCAGATCAGCTTCAGGTTCAGGATAGACATCATTTAGCTTTAGCCCCAGCCCAAAAACTTTAGCAGACATCAAGTTTATTTCATCTAAGTCTAGTTCTTTTGCATCAGGATCTAGTACAATGAATACTGATTGTGGATTATTAGAAGTTGGAGCTGACTTGAATACAATCTTCTTTTTCTTTTGAAGTGGATGCTCTGCTTCATTCTGATCACATCCAAGGCCTCCTTTGTGAAGTTGCCCTTTATTTTCGGGAAGTTTTGCTTGAGGATGAGTTGCTGCATACTTTGTAGGATCAAAGAGTGTGATTGAGATTTGAATTCCCTTCTTTAGTTGTTCCTTTTGTACAACCTCCTTGCCCTTCTTTAACCTTTCAATAAACAACCTTCTTTTTTCTTCTATCTCCTTTTGAGATGTTTCAAACTCATATTGATCCCTTTCTCTGATTTCATCTAGGGTTTTATCAAGCTCTGGATCAATGTATGACTTCATTGTGTTTTCAGGAAGATCAGCTTTTTCATAAGTTTTGAAATAAGATCTTTCCTTTTTGTACTGCTTCCTTTGCTCTTTTGTATATCTTTCCCATATGAGTATATTTCTTCCAAAACCCCTTCCTCTGAAATTCCTTTCATGTCCCCTTCCTCTGAATGGAGGTCTTCCTCTGAAGGCAGGTGTTGGGACAATTGAAGTGGGTGCTGGAGTAGGAGCAGGAAGGAACTGAGCTGGTGGTGGAGAGGATGGAGCAGTTCCAGGAACTTGATCAGCAATCTTGGATGGAGTTGTTGTCGATTCTTCTGAATGGGTCTAGAACTCTTGTGTCTCAGGGATGGATAACTCAGTGGACTCATTGTACTGTTGCACACTCTTTAGGTAGCCATTTTCATCTGAATATAAATCACTCTCCCCCTGTTTTGATGAATCCCCCTGTATTGAAGGCAGAATCATTGGGGGGGGGGGGGGGGGGGGGGGGGGGAATGATGAGGGTTCTAGAAGGAACTTGGATGTGATAGCTGGTTCACCTTCAGAGACATAGGGAGAGGGAAGAAATGCCATATATACTGAATCTGGAGGCGGTTTGGGCCTACTGTCAAACTTCTCCCCCTGCTTTATATCTTGCATACATGATATAAAGACCTCAGCAGGTAGTGTGGATGATTTCAATTCCCATTTAAGATCTCTCGTCTGAGCAGTAAGGTCCTGCAACCTCCTGTGTTGAGTACACAGTTTCCTGGGGGCTGCTCCACATATACTTCTTCCTGAAGGGTTCCATTTAGGAATGCACTCTTCACATCCATCTGATAGACTTTAATCTTCATGTGTGTAGCATATGCAAGAAACATTCTAATAGCCTCCATCCTTGCTACTGGAGCAAATGTCTGGTTGAAGTCAATCCCCTCTTCTTACCTATATCCTTGAGCCACAAGTCTGGCCTTGTTCCGGACTATGACTCCAGTTGAATCCATCTTATTTTTTAATACCCATTTGGTTCCAATTACTGGGTAATTCCTTGGTCTCTCAACCAATATCCAGACCTTGTTCCTCTTAAATTGAGTTTGCTCTTCTTGCATTGCAGATATCCAGTAAGGGTTACTGTCTGCATCTTCAAACTTCTTAGGTTCATATTGTGAGAGAAAACACTACAACATTGTTTCATGTGTTATCTGATTCCGTGTCTTGATTCCCACTGTCAAATCTCCTATAACTTGTGTTGAAGGATGATCTTTTAGGGTCATCCTGGTTCTTGTTGAGTTATTAAGGGGATTATCTTCTTCATGAAGTTCCACTTGCTCATTGACTGTGGGACCACCATCTTCATTCTCTAGAATGATCTTAGTGGTTGGTAGTTCAGGTGTTGTAAGCTCATCTTCATCTGCAGCAGAGTTTTCATCTGAATCAGTGTCTACTTTTTGTTTCCCTTTGTCTTGACACTATGATGAATGATCCATGATGCTGAGCCTTTCAACTTGATCTACAAGTTGGTCTTCTTCCTTCAAAATAGTACATGTGGAAGTTTCCTTCTCCTTATAAAACATGTTAGCTTCATCAAAGACCACATGCACTGACTCCTCAATTTTGAGAGAGCTTTTATTATAACACTTATTGGCCTTGCATGATGAGGAATATCCCAAAAATATTCCATCATCAGCCTTCTTGTCAAATTTGGCAAGATGACTCTTCCCATTGTTTAGAATAAAGCAAGTACAACCAAAGATCCTAAAGTAAGTGACTATATGTGCCTTTCCCTTCAATAACTCATAGGGTGTCTTCAACTTTGTCTTATGGATGAGACTTCTATTCAGAACATAGTTGACAGTATTCATTGCCTCAGGCCAAAAAGACTTTGGCAAGTTGGATTCAGCCAATAATGTCTTTCCTGATTCAATTAAGGTTTTATTTTTCCTTTCAACCACCCCATTTTGTTGGAGGGTTCTAGGAGCTGAAAAACTTTGTCTTATCCCTTCATCCTCATAGAATCTACATATTAACTGATTTTCAAACTCAGTACCATGATCACTTTTGATCACAGCAACCTGAGTGTTGAATTCAGATTGAATCTGTCTAATGAATCTTGAGAGAATCTTGAAGGTGTCTGACTTAGCTTTTTAAAAAGAACACTCAGCTGAATCTAGAAAAGTCATCAATAATGACTAGAGTATAAGACTTACCTGCTAAGCTCTGAGTGGAGATAGGACCAAATAGGTCCATGTGCAACATGTATAGAGTTCTGGGGGAATCATTCTTACCAATTGGTTTGAATGATGATTTGATCTACTTTCCTAGTTGGCAGACTCTACAGGGATGGTCTTTATTAAACTTACCTGTTGGTAAACCTCTTACTAGGTTAAGCTTAGACAGTTTAACAATGGTCTTAAAATTTAAGTGACTGAGTCTCCTATGCCACAACTCATTATTTTCTAACTGAGAGTTAAATAAGCAGATCTCTGACTTAGTATACTCAAAATCTACAACATAAACCTTACATTTTCTAAGACCAGTCAATACAATTTGGTTAGTTACAGAACTAACTATATGACATAAAGACTTAGTGAATACAACTTTGTATTCACCATCACATAACTGACTAATACTAATTATATTATGTTGAAGTCCTTCAACATAAGCTACCTTAGAGAAATGGATTTCCCCAATCTTGAGCAAACCATATCCTTTGGTTTGACCAGAGTGAGAATTCCCAAAAATTACCTTAGGCCCTTCCTTGACCTTGTAGTTTTCCAGCGATTCTTTTGCTCCAGTCATATGCATGGAGCATCCACTATCCAGATACCAATGCTGGTTTGTGGTTGAACTATCTCCTTTCTGATTTTCTGTAGTAGAGTCTTCCAGAGCCATTATGCAGGCTTCTTCAGTTGCACACTCTTCATCACTATCAGATGAGGAGGAGCTTGGCTCAGACTCTGAATCACTCCAGGTTTCAGCTGTTGGGAATATGACCCTCAATGTTCCCTTGATTTGAAGAAGCTTCACACTCAATGTTAAGTACAAGTTATATTTAATAAACCCTATTTCATATCATGACCATGCAGGGTTAGGTCATTCCAAGGTGTGAAGTAAGTTCAGTTGGTTTGCTGCCAAAACCACTGAGACAAGCTCTCAGTCTTAGCTGAACCGCTGAGACAAGGTCAGGAGCCGCTGAGAAGGTGTCTGGGCCAGCTGAGCTGCAGATAGAGGAAAATTGCTGAGACAACTGTCTGTCTCAGCAGATCCGCTGGGACGGGACAGAAGTAGCCATTGAGACTAGAAGCCGTCTCAACCAACCGCTGAGACAGATTCAAAAGTTCTAGCATGTTTGCTTTTGGTGCAACACGCTGTAAAGCAAGATAGGATGTTCCAATCTCCTCCATGCTGTGTCAGGGGACATCTGATAGTCGTTGAAGACTGGAGGAGTATAAAAGAAACAATTATAGCTTGGTAAAAGCTCTGGCTCACTGAAGAAGAAAAATTACTGTTCCATTGACGACAACCAAGAAATCTTTCATTTCCTGCTTCCTGAAGCTGCAAGGAGAGAGAGAAAAAGATTGTTCTTCTTGATCAACTCAAGATAGAATAAGGTGATCCCCATTCATTCTCTGAAGAAAAGGATCAGAAGAATCAGAGTTGAGGCCATTAGACTCATCCCAGATTCAAGACTGCTACATCAGTTGTTCAGCAACAGAAGACCAAGGCTTGATCTATTCTACCTTATGTTGTAATCATTTATTATTACTTATGTAGGAACTTAACAGTTCTGAGATTGTAGGGCATCTTTGCCTGAGGGTGTAGGGCTGTCTGGCCTGAGTTGTAGAGCTGATAGGTCAGCTTGAGTGTAAGATCTTTGTGAGATCTGAGGTAGGGCTGTTGAGCATGAGGTAAGGCTGTTGAGCCTGAGGTAGGGTTTGGGAAAACCTGAGAGATCTTGAGGGATCTGTGTTGTAAGATCTTGGAGCTGAGTTTGGAGGTGTTGGCCTTATCTAACTCATTGTTAGAAAGGTGAAGGGGGAAAGAAGACTACTCAAGACACCATGTCTTGAGGAACCTCTATAAACCATTGTCTGTTTTCTGTGTGTTTGATTTATTACTAACCTAAACTCAGAAAACAGCTAGGTTAAAGCCCAAATTAAAAGAGACCTATTCACCCCCCTCTAGGTGACTAAGACTACATCCTAACAAACTATCATCAGTAATGAAACCTTTCCCCCTTTTCTTATCCTTCCATATGAAGGATTTCTTCTTGTGCTCCTTCTTCTTGTTGCTTTTGTTCTTTTCCTCTTCAGGACATTCTGTGGCAAAGTGCTCAGGTTTTCTACAAGAGAAGCAAATAATTTCCTGTTTAGGAGTTTTGTCATACCTTGGTTTGCTTGAACTCCTCTCCTTCCTTCTGGGACATACTTTGTCTTGACCCATCTCTTGAATTTTTTTGCCAAGAGATTGAACATCTCTTCTTTAGAAGTGGAAGGCTCTCCTTCAGCATCCTTTAGAGCAAGTATCCTTTCCTTAGGAGTTGAGATTCTCTCCTGGGCTTCTGACTCAGCCCTGCTTTTTAGTAAGAGCTCATTGGACTTGAGCTTGCCTAGCAGAGCATCTGTAGATATTTCTCTAAGACACCTGGAATCTCTGATAGCCCAGATTCTTGAGTCTCATGTGCTTGGGAAGCACATTAAGAGTTTGTCATTAATTTCTATCAGAGAAATTTCTTTGTCAAGGCCCTTCAGCTCATTTATGATGAAACTGTACCTATCATACATCTCAGCTATGCTTTCTTCAGCCTTTTTCTTAAAGTTCTCATATTTGGATATGAGAAGGGACTTTTTGTCCTTTATTTCATCAGAGCTGCCATCAATTAATCTGGAAAGTGATTCCCAGATTTCTTTGGCAGAGTTGCAATCAGCAACTTTTTAGAATATGTCATCCGACATAGTTGACACCAGAGTATTCATGGCTTTGGCATCACATGCGTTCACCTTCTTTTCAGCATCAGTCCACTCTGCTTTGGGGACTACAGTTTGTGTTACTGTCCCATTAACATCTTTTCTCATTGGGACTGGGGGACCTGAAATAATAACATTAAAAATGCCTTCATCAATAAAGTTCATATATAGCTTTATTCTGGCCTTATAGAGTGTAAACTTATTCAAGTTACACACTGGTGGTCTTGCTGATGTATAGTCCTTAGAACTCATTTTTCTTTATAAAATAATTTTAGTTAATTTAAAATAAAGAAATAAGAGTGAGGAGATCTTTTGATCAAGGTGTTAACCTTTTAATGATCAACCTCCCTCTGATACCAACTGAAAGTGCACAATGTGCCTCTAAGTATTCTCTAGAGAGGGGAGGGGGGTGAATAGAGTTTTAAATCTTTTATACCCTAATTATGCACACACACACAATAAAAACTACCAAGTACTATGCAATCATCAACACCAAAACAGAATAAAGTAATCACAGGAAATATAAACACAAAAAAGTAGTAAACTGGACAGCATATAAATTCAATGTAGAAGACACAATTTTATAGTGATTCTCCAAAATATGGGTAGTCCACTCTTCTACCTCCCTGGTAGGATTGCACTAACTGTGCCTAAGTCTTTTGATAAAGAGACTCTCAGAACCACTGAGTCTTTTAAAAAGGAGACTCTTAGAACCACTGAGTATTTTGATAAGGAAACTCTTAGAACCACTGAATCCTTTGGAAGAGGGATTCTTAAAACTCTTTTACAGTTGGTGGATGAGAACAGTAGAATGAGAAGAAAGAAGAGAAAAGGATTCTCCAGTAAGAATTCTTCTGTTTATCTCAGGATTTGAATATGATGAACCCTTGCTTATGATAATGATGATTGCAACGGTTATAAGCTTGATCCTGATTCTCTGCACTTTTGTAGACTTGCTGTTATGTGATGTAGAAGAAGAAGCAACATTGTTGATATGATCTTTTGGTGTGCAGAGGAGTTGTTCTTCTGTTCTGTCTTAGGGTTGGTGGAGGAAGAAGGAGAAGCCCTATTTCGACAGATAGAAATATGTGATCAGTTATTCTACATTGTTTTCTTTCTTTCTCAGCATATTTATTATCCATGATTTGAGTTTGAATTTGTTTCTTCTCCTGGACTGTCCTTAGAAGGAATGTCCATTGGACAATTGATGTTTCCTTTTATTTTTGTTTCCGACCCGTCCATATGATTTGAATAAACTTCCAAGAATGTATTTGTTGCATCTCTGGAATACTTCATTCCATTCTTGGCAATAAACGAGCCTTTGGAGAATAGTCTTCAGCTTTATAGACCTTCTGAAAAGGTATTAGAAAGGACATCAGAAAAACTTCTATTTTTGACTGTACTCGACGCTGCGTCGACTTCATCTTTCGTCATATCGACGCACCTCTGAGTTCTTATAGAAGTAGCTTCGAATTCTTTCTTAGCTCTGGTTGAACTCAGATGTCGACGTTGCGTCGAGTTCTTATCGACGTATCTGTCGAGTAATATAACCTAACTGATGAAATCACTTTAAGTAATTTGTTGGATAAATCACAAGGGTTTTTCTTAATAGCAACAAAAATAAATATTTTTCTCTCTCAACATTATTCTCAGAAAAATTTTCAAAGTTTTATTTAAAATTAGTAAAGCCCTTATTCACCCCCCTAAGGACCCCATAAGATCCAACAGACTATTGATAAGGTGTCCAAGAACCATAGAATCTTTTGATAAGAAGACTCTTAGAACCATTGAATCCTTTGTGGAGGGATTCTTAGGACTCTTTCTACATTTGTTGGATTGAAATGAAGTTTCCACAGAGATATCTCCTTTCAACAAGTTTTGGAGATGTAATCTTGATAACACGGTGTGGATTTAGGCAGGAGCAACATCATCTTCTTTGTAGAAGAGAGGAGAGTTGATTCTCAAGAGAAAAGAGAATCTTGTTGTTATCTTCTGAGAGTAGAAGATTTCTAATTGCTTTCGTGCTTGCTGTAGTTCTTCAAATTTAAAGAAATTCTCAGAGAGAGGGTCGTGGGAAGAGCTGAAGTCTTTTTTTTTTCATTTATGTTTGCTTCTGTATATATATCTTGTATATATTCTGATACTTGTTTTCTCCTTATTTTCTCTGGCACTTACATGCTTCAACCGATTCAAAATCATTCCAATTCGTCTTCTTTTGAGTATTAACCACTCTCAGATAATATTTCTTCATATTTTTCCAAATCAAGTTCCAAAGCCAATATTTGTTTCTTCAAACAGGCAGCGGCTAGAAGATTACCTTCCTGAGAGGACAACATCTTTCCTGAAATATGTAGCGAATAAGAAAATAGCTTTCCTAATAGAATTATATATTTCTTGAAACTTGCTATAACGGTTAGAAAGTAATCATTCTTGACTGAACCGATGATATCTTGAAGAGTTTTATCATAATTCAGGGAGAGAAATTGATATAATTTTTAGAAGTCGACGCAGCTTCAACATCAGAAGTAGATGCAACTTGAACATCGGATGTCGACGCATCTTTTAGCAGTGGAGAGGAGAACTCTGAGTATTTCTCTGAATAAACATCAACGTTGCGTCGATTCTTTTGGACGTTGCATCGAATACTATTGGACGCAGTTATGAAAACTCTTTGACTTAGAATAGTTCTGTAGACGACTCACAATCATTCTAAAAATTCTAACCAACAGAGGCTTTTCTATACATCATTAAGACTTGTCCTAAAATCATTTTAATTTTAATATGTTTTATCAAATTTGAGGTTTTTTCCAACAGATGTCGCCGACACTGGTGCTCTCGTGAGGCAAGAAAAATCAAGAGAGAGAGAGAGAGAGAATCACGAGGGAGAGCGGTCGGTTTCGTCAAGCGAGACGGGGGGGGGGGGGGGGGGGGGGGGGGGGGAGTCGCGACTTCCTGGCAGCTGCCCTATCCGAGCGAGAAAGGGGATGTATCGGGGTTTAGTGTATGTTTTTATTTAAAACCCTACCATAAATCCGCTATCCGCACACCATAATCTCTATCTGCACCCTACATAAATTTTATTTAAATTGAACCGTTATACCAACAATCTCCCACTTGGAGACTGATCTAAGAAAAAAAATCAGTAATGACATATTCCATGCTGCTTGATCACTTATGTGCTCGGGGGTGCGAGCGAGATAAGACATTCCTGTCGATCACATGCTAAAAACGTGTACCCGAGAGCATCGAGCATGGACGAACCCGTGCAGAGATGCTCGTAACAAAAAGAAGAAATTCCCATAATCTTTCATACAATGGCGATAATGGCAAGGCCTCATTTAAAGGCAAACCAGAATTGGCTATTGGCAAACCAATTTCTATGAGTTATTACGCGGCTTTTGAAATTACGCTTTGTACATGCATTTTTAGGAAAAGTGTTCAACAAGAAAATTGTAGATCCCGTCGAGATCTACAACTTTCGTGCTGAACACTTTTCCTAAAAATGCATGTACAAGACGTATTTTCTTGTTATTTTCAAAAATTCACTATAGTAACGATCAGGACGATTTTAGGGCCTTGTACTTGCATTTTTAGGAAAAGTGTTCAACACGAAAGTTGCAGATCTCGACGAGATCTACAATTTTCGTGTTGAACACTTTTCCTAAAAATGCATGTACAATGAGTATTTTCAAAAGGCGCGTAATAACTCATAGAAATTGATTTGCCAATAGCCAATTCTGGTTTGCCTTTAACAATACCCTTCATCTTTCTTTTTTTTAAGACAAAATAATCATTATTTTAACTTATTTTTTATTTTGATGATTCAGAATTAATTTTTTTTACTAAAAGTAAGTGACGAGTTGATTGAAAGTAAAAAAAAAGTTTATTATTATTATTATTATTATTATTATTATTATTATTATGGTTTAAAACTAAAGTTACTTAAAATTGACATAAACTTATTAAATGATTTCGATCATAAATAGGTTTTTGATATGTAGGATTTAATATGGGCGCTACTATTAGCATTTTATTTTTGTCTATTAGCACTCAAAATTTTAAAATTTTAGGATTTATTAGCACTTCATTTTTATCTATTAGCACTCAAAATTTTAAAATTTTATGATTTTATTTTTAATAGCCGCAAGCAACCCTTTCCCCTTAGACGCACGCCTCTACACATCTCTCGCGGAAATCGCCCGAGACCCCTCCCTGCACGCCGACGAACCGCCGGAACTCCGACGAACACCCCCTCCAGCTCGGTGGTCGCGGCTTGCCCTTCTCCCGCTCGGTGGTCGCGTGAATCCTCCCGCCCGCCCGATATTTTTCTGCCCTAATTTGGGCATTTTCTCCTTGGTAACTTCTTGTTTATATTCCTTTAAAAATTTTGGCCACGACGGCTATGATGACAGCGACGGTTATACCTCGGGTAGTTACGCCGTTAGTTGGGTTTTTGAATAACCGCGTCTCCATGGATGTGGTGCGGATAGCGCCTCTAAGGAGATCCCATTAAGGTGATCGAAGAAAAGCGGAGCAAAGAATTGACAATCTATTTTTGACATTTACTTTTGAAAATTTGTAATCTTTTAAGTGTTCTTTTACAATAGTGAAACTGATGTTTTTATTATGTTAAAAAAAAATTGACAAAAAATGCTAATAATAATTGTGCATTGCTAATAGACAAGTTGAGTGCGAATAGACAGTCACTTAAAACAGTATTTGCTAATAACGGCAAGTACAAATAAACAAAAGCGCAATGCTGATACCAGCACACTTTACTATTTTCTGTGATCCGTAGTAGGGGATCATAAATTGATCCTGGACGTTCATCCCCTCCATCGGTAAAGGCATTGGCGAGCGGGTTTTCGATCCTTCGCATCCTCGCCTCCAAACCCGCGCTCTTTCTGAAGCGCAGCGCGGCTTCCCCTCTCCGAAACGAAGACGGCGGCCATCGCCATTTCCTGTCGATCTCGCAGTTTCACTCTCAATCGACGCCGGACATCGGAGCCCCTTCACCGCCTTCTCTCTTCTTGCACCGGTAATTATCGGCAACTACTCCTCTCTACCCCCAATTTCTTGCTGCTTCCAACCGATCTTTTCATCGCAGGCAAGTCCGCCCATCTACACTTCATCATTGCCCTCTATTTATTCTTTTATTTATCTTTACTTAGGCGCAGATGGATATACAAAAGCAGAAGCGGAAGGAATGGCGAAAGAAGCGGACTAAGGATAAGGTTCTATACACGAGTATATATATATATATATATATATATATATATATATATATATATATATATATATTCTCTTGACTCACTTATTATGTTTGATATTTTTATTATGCTCACATTTTGGGGCAGTCTAGAACTAGAAGGGGAGGGTATTATACTTGAGGATCATACATAAATGAAATCTATTTTTTGATTTGAAGAAGTCCTCGAGTTAAGCATAAATACATTTTGTATTCAATGGTCATCAGTTTGATATCGCATTGACATGGATTAGATATACAAATGCCGTCTTGAAGAAGATCAACAAGATGGTTATCGTCTTGACAGAGTTGAAGTACCTTATAATTCATGTATTTATTTAAATATTAGTAGTTATGTGATTCTGTTGGAAGCCAATTGCAACAATCCCAGCATCGTTGACCTGCAAGACATGGGAAAGGAGGTGAAAAACGATGCTTCATGAATAGGGAAAGTGCTTACCTGCTGCGCTGTTCTGATGTTTCCTTTCTCAGCTTTTTGTTGTGCCCAATGTTTGTGGGCTGTCTTTTGTTTTTGTCCTGTCTGTTGCCGTTCCTTTTATATTTGGGACTTGGCCTTTTGTTTGCCTAGTATTGAAATGAATCATGATCGGAAGTATCAATTAGTTAATGTAATGAGCTGCTTCCCCCCTCCTCTTCCTTTGTATTCCTTCATGGTATCAGAGAAAGCTCCGCTCTTGCTCTCTGCCATCAGAGATTGAGAGGTCCTTGTTTTTTTTTTCTTGTTTGCTTCATCTCGCTAGCTGCGATCTCTAGTGAGTTATCTTCTCCTCATATGGCGTCCTCGAGCATTAATCCCTCAGTAAATTTCTCTTACTCTCCCTGTGGTGTACCAATATTTGAAGGTGATGCGTATGATGTGTGGCAAGTCCAGATGCGGACGCTGTTTGTGTCCCAGGGCCTCTGGGATCTTATCTCCACAGGTTTTACCATTCCTGCTGGAGAAATGGATGCAGCTGTGGCAATGACCCATGCTGAAAATCTTAAGAGAGATGCTAAAGCACTCTTATATATCCAGCAAGGAATTGGTCGAAGCTTCTTCCCTAAGATCATGGGAGCTACGAGCCTACGACTGCCAAAGATGCTTGGCAAATCCTAAAAACGGAGTTCCAAGGCTCTGAAAAAATTCTATCTATTAAACTTCAGAACTCTTGGCAAGAGTTTGACACTTTGAAAATGTTAGACAACGATAATGCTCAGTCCTACTTGTCCAGGATCACTATTCTCACAAACCAAATCAAGAATTTTGGAGACAACATTGAAGAAAAGAAGGTGGTGCTGAAAGTCCTCAAGATGCTTACTCAAAAATACTCTGTGATTGTTACCACCATTGAAGAAACCAAGGACATCGACATTCTTACTCTATCTGATCTTCTTGGATCCCTTCAAGCCCATGAAGAGAGAATCAAGAGGTATGAATCTCAATCCTTCGAACAGGCGTTTCGGAGCAAAGTCAATATACAACCCAACCGAACTCAACCAGATCAAATTATGAATGTTGAGAGAGGAAAAAACAGGTTGAGTCTCTTCTGTTCTGTGACTTATGCAAACGATACAATCATGATGCTGAACGATGCTTCTATCGATGCAAGAAGTGTAAGAAACCTACACACCTGGCTAAGGATTGTTGGTTAAAGCAGAAGTTTACAAACAATACTAAAGAGGAGGCAAACTTTGGTACTCAAGATGATGATGAATACGTCTTCTATGTTGGAGACCAGTGTGGTGAAGAGGCAGACGATATTTGGTACCTTGATAGTGGTTGTTCCAACCATATGACTCACAATAGGAGTGCATTCATTTATCTCAATGAAAATGAGTGTTCTCAAGTTATTCTAGGTGATGGAAGCACCAAGTATATAAAGGGCAGGGGAACCATTGCTGTTCGATCTATTACTGGAAAAATCAAGCACATCACTGAAGTGCAGTTTGTGCCAGACAGCTCAAAGTCTTCTTAGTGTTGGCCAGCTACTTAGCAAAGGCTACAAGCTTATTTTTGATGATCAATCTTCCACCATAATCGACAAGGCATCTACCCAGATTATTGCCAAAGTTAGAATGGCTAGTAACAAAGTCTTTCCTTTGAACCTCCCACAAGTTTATCAGAACATGACTGTTACTGAAGATGAAGTAAGTCAAAGCTGGCATCAAAGGTATGGTCACTTAAACTTTAATGACCTTCAGAAATTTCATACTCATAAATTAGTCACAGGTTTACCCAAAATCCAACCTTTGAAAACAGTGTGTCACACATGTGCAAAAAATCAAATCCACAAATTGCCATTTCCTCCACAAGAAAACAAGAAATCCTCTGCTCCCCTGATGCTTGTTCATGCTGACATCTGGGGGCCCTCTCGTGTTCCATCTCTATCAGGGAAACATTATTTCTTGCTCCTTGTGGACGATTTCACCAGAAAAATGTGGACTTATCTGCTTAACCATAAGTCTGATGCCTTCAAAAGCTTTAAAGCTTTCAAAGCTCTTGTTGAGAATGAGACAAATTTGAAAATCAAAGCTCTGCGCACTGATAGGGGAGGTGAGTTTACCAGTCGAGAGTTTGATGATTTCTGCCAAGAGCAGGGGATAAGGAGAGAGTTAACCGTGAGTCACTCACCTGAACAGAATGGCATAGCCGAGAGAAGAAATAGAACTATCGTTGAGATGGCAAGGTGTATGCTTCATCATAAGCAAATGCCCAAGGAATTTTGGGCAGAGGCCATTATTGCTTCCACTTATATTCTCAACAGGGCACCATGTCGTGCATTACATCTCTCCACACCTGTTGAAGCTTGGTCTGGATATAAGGCAAACATCAAGCATTTCAAGATCTTTGGCAATCTCGTGTTTGCTCTATCTAATCTAAGTGCTCGTGACAAGTTTGATGAAAAAACTGTAAGTGGCATCCTTCCTGGTTATAATGAAAATTCCAAGGGGTATAGAATTTACAATCCCCTCACAAAGAAACTTACTATAGCCAGAAATGTCATTGTGGACGAAGAAAAGTCGTGGAATTGGGATGCCTTATCGGGTCAGACTCATGTGCCGGTGGTTGCCCAAGATTACCTGATAAACACAGATAGTGAACCCGAGCCCTCCATCCCGGCACCTGTCCCTCAGGTGAATATTAGTGATGATTATTCAGACATGCACAGCAGCGATGAGTCATCATCCCCGTGTAAATTCAAATCCCTCAGTGAAGTGTATCAGAATTGCAGTATTATTTTACATATTAAAGAACCATCTACTTACAGTGAAGCAGTGTCCAACCCTCACTGGCTAAGAGCCATGGAAGAAGAGCTAAGGTCCATTGAGAACAATGAGACCCGGGAATTAACTGAACTACCACCTCACAAGAAAACTATAGGATTAAAGTGTCTGTTCAAAACTAAGTATGATGAGAATGGTGAAATCAAGAAGTACAAAGCTCGGATAGTTGCCAAAGGTTATGCTCAGAAACCTGGAATTGACTTTGCTGAAACATATGCTCCAGTTGCACGATTTGAATCCATACGAATGATCTTAGCCATTGTTGCGCATTTTCAATATCCTGTTTACCAAATGGATGTGCAATCGGCTTTCCTAAATGGAAGCATAGAAGAAGACATTTATGTGGATCAACCCACTGGATTTGTTAGAAAAGGAGAAGAAGACAAAGTGTTGAAGTTAAGAAAGGCTTTATATGGCTTAAAGCAAGCTCCGCGTGCGTGGAATTCTAAAATCGACATGCATTTGATCAAATCTGGATTCCAAAGAACCAACAGTGAACCTTCCATCTATGTCAAGCGCAGTAGCTCTAAGGAAGTCCTAATTCTTTGCCTCTATGTGGACGACCTTCTGATCACAGGGTCCAGTTTGACCCTTATTAACGAATTCAGGGCTCACATCAAGACTATTTTCCAGATGACTGATTTGGGTTTATCCCGTTACTTCCTTGGAATCCAAATTCATTAAACAACCAATGCAATTCATATTAATCAAAGCAAGTATGCTGAAGATCTGCTAGCCCGTTTTGAGATGCTCAACTCTCGACCCACAGCTACTCCAATGGTGACTGGGGAGAAATACAGCAAGGAGGATGGTGAGATAAAAGTCGACCCTGAAAATTACAGAAGCATCATTGGTTCTCTAATGTATCTGACCAACACCAAGCCAGTTATAGAGCTGGCAGTCAGTATTATGTCAAGATACATGCAGGAGCCCAGTATCAAACACCTGTCAGGCGTCAAAAGGATCTTGCGATATGTTAATGGCACAAAGCATCTTGGGTTAACTTATTCCAAATATGAAACTCTCAAATTAGATGGCTACTCTGACAGTGATTGGGCAGGTTGTAACGCCCCGAATCTATTCTTTTCGATTTCGGTGTGCGTTTAGAGGGTTTGGTGTGCGTTTAGCGGAGTGGTCTGCGGATAGTTTTTTTAGCTAGGTTTTAATTAAAACCTAAATCCTACCCCCCCTTAACCCTAAGCAGCCGCCCCCCCCCCCCCCCCCCCCCCCCCCTCTCGATATCTCCCTCTCGCTCTCTTTTCGCGTGGAGCAGCCGCCCCCCCTCCCGATCTCCTTCTCCCCCGTCGCCCCTCATCTCTCTCTCTCTCGATCCCTCTCTTCCCGTCGCCTGGAGCAAGGAGCAGCCCCTCATCTCCCTCTTTCCCGTCGGCAAGGAGGAGCAGCCCCCTCATCTCCCTCTCGCTCGATTTCCTGGAGCTAGGGCAGCCGCAAGCTAAGAGGAAGGAGCTTCCTCCCTCCTCTCTCTCGTCGGCCTGGAGGAGGACCCGAGCCCCCTTCTCTCTTTCTCGTTTTGCTGCTGGAAGGAGAAGCCCGAGCCGAGCCCCTTGTCGACTAGGGATAGAGTTCTTGCACTGGTTGGAGGTGGCCGATTGGAAGCACTAGCGGGGAACAGCAAGGGTTTCCGCCTTCATCGTGCGTGTCCGAGCGATGGCTCCGAAGCGGCTCGCAAGGGTAACGATTCTCTTTACCCTCATTTGGACATGTTCTAGTCCGTTCCGTGCATCGTTGAGGCCCCTACCCAAAAGGGTGAGGTCGTAGCCTCCGACGGATCGATTTGTGTTATCCCCGTCAAATCTTGCATTCATGTAGAGTCCATGCGTGAAATGGACGTAAGCGCGCTGTGTGAAGCCCATCCGAGACGGTTCGTCCGGATTGGTGACGCTTTTTGATATTGTGTGTGCCGGGGGAAAACTCCGTGTTGATATCCTGTTTCGTAGGACTAGAGGGTGCTACTGCATGCGCAGCAACGCCTGGGGGTGTGCCCCAAGAAGCACCCGATGTTAGAAGCGGAAAAGGAGTTCTGTTTACTGTCGTTGGCGATATTGAATATCGCCAGGCGACAGCTCCCAGACTTGGTTCTGGTGATTTTGTTGTGCCCACCTATTGAGAGGACCTGAGGCCTGTGTGCCCGACCTGTGAGGGTGTCCTGGTGGATGACTTAGCGGCCCGTAGAGCCGACTAATTTAGAATACCTGGGCTGAGGGGACGCCATACCCGCTCTTCGTGTTGTACAACGAGAGCTGTGAACAACGGACATTTGACGAACCTGAAACCGCACCATTGCAGCACCTGACTAGTAAGGCTCGTACAGCACGTCGGGAGGCAATGAGAAAGAGTCTTCGGACTACGGATTGTTCACAATTAAAGTACGGGAGCGCCCTGATATTCGGGCCACCGACTTTAGCCTCGAAGGGCAAAGCCATCAAGAGTGGATGGTGGTGGAAGGCGGAGTACACCAAAGAGTGCCTGAGAGCACGGGACGTGGGGGCCATTCCCACGTTTGTGATGTTGCATATGTATGAACCGCTGTGGACTTTGCTAGTCGCACTCATATATATATATATATGCTGCTGAGACTGTTTTGCAGGGATGGTTAGAACTGCCACCCCCTCGAAGGGGGTGGGGTCGTTATAATTTGGTCAGCTTTAGCTGACCGTTGCCCTGTTTTGCCATTGTTTTTGGGGGCTTGTTGTACAGGTGCTGGACCGAGCGGGAACATAGCGGGCTCTTAGCGGGCTGAAGCCCTTGTGATGCTGCGGCCCTTGAAGGCCTTTTGATGTCCTTTGCTTTTCATGTATGGCCGGCCTGCGCGCCGATGTTGGTAAACTGTAAGGCCGTCGTGCCTCTTTTGTTGTGTAAAACCTTTTATTCCTATTATTAGAAGTGGACATACCCGGGTACGGGTTTTGGGGTTTATCCGGTCTCTCTCTTTTGCTTCCGCATAGAATGCTCTGAGTTAGGTTCGTTGTTTAGTGTCATTTCGTATTTCAATTAAGTGACGTTCCCGTTTGTTTGGTAGTATATGACGTGGGGCCCCGACCGGACCTTCTGTCATATGCTTCTTAACGGATGAGGGTGTTACAAATTGGTATCAGCTTCTAAGGTTTCCGTATCCTTCTAAGGAATTCGTGGACGAATTCTTTTAAGGGGTGGTGAGCACGTGTGTGCGCTACCGTCGAGACGTAAAATAAACCCAAAAATGTCCACTTAGGAATAAAATGTAACAACAAACCAACAATTATTGCATGATTTTGGAACCTGAGTGTTCCTTTTGTTGTTAGTTGCGACTGTGCTGTCGCCTAACTGTGTGTTGCACTTGTGTAGGGCACTCGAAGTGCAGCGGGACCGTCGCGTTCCCGTGACTTGGCAGAGAGTAGTGGGTCTGCTGAGGCTCCTACACCTCCGTCTGCTGAGATGGTTCGGCTAGTTACATAAGCCGTTCTAGCTGCGTTAAATGGCCAGCCTGGAAGGCAAGGTCAACCGCTGGTGCAGGAAGTGGCCCCAGAGCCACTAAGAGCGGAGCAGGTCCCCGTGAGGCGTGCTGCTGACCAGCAACTGAAGCACTTCCTGGGATTTCGACCTCCTCCGTTTACCGGGGTTGAATCCCCAGCTGAGGCCGAGGACTGGCTGTCGCATGTGGAGCGAATTCTGACAGCGACACAGTCGGATGAAGCGCAGAAAGTAACCTTCGTTACTTTCTTGTTGGAAAAGGAAGCCAGGCGGTGGTGGGATGAGGTTGAGAGGCGCCAGTTTGCGGGAAGGCGACTGGTTGATGTACCGATGGAAGAGTTCTCGGGAATCTTTCTGGCAAGGTATGTGCCTCCGTCGCAGCAGATCGCGATGGAGAACCAGTTCTTGGCTCTGACGCAGGGTGATAGACTGGTTGACGACTACCTGTACGAGTTCACCCGCCTCGGGCGTTACGCTGGGACTTCTTTCGATGACGAGGGGAGAAGGGTGAACAGGTTCTACGGTGGCTTGCGTAGTGAGTTGCGGTACCTTCTGACAGGGCCGTTGACGCAGGGTTTCACGACCCTCGTTGGTTCAGCCCGAGCGCTTGAGCAGGACATGCTCAGGGAGAAGGGCAAGGTGGCTGTGGCTGAGACAGTGCCAGAGAGCAAGGCGCCGAGTGCGGTGAAGTTGCGGAAGTTGAATCGCTGGAAGAAGGCTCGATTATCTGGGCCAGCTCCCTCTGCTTCGGGCGCGTCGTCTGGACGTGGCCCTCTTACTTGTTTTACTTGTGGCAAGCCTGGCCATTTCTCTCGAGATTGCCGCAGTGGACTTCCAAGGTCAGAGAAGAAGACTGGGCCATCTTATTCTGAGAAGGGGAAGGCGGCTGAGTCCACTGCCTCCCGTATGGCTCCCCCGCAGCCCAGAGTCTTCAATCTTGGTCAGCAGGAGGCTATTAAAGCCAAGGACGTCGTGACAGGTATAATTTAAGATACAGTCCTTACTGTTTTATATACCTGTTTTAGTATTTATGCTAACCTTGTTTAGCGATGTAGGCTTTGTAAATGTTTTAGGCGTTCCGGCAAGAGCGCTTTTCGATACTGGAGCTTCACACTCCTTCTTATCGTCCGACTTCGTCCAACGTATTGGTGCGCCGTTGATTGCTTCTGCAGATGGACTGGAGGTCCTACTGCCGAATGGATATTCGATGCGTGTGGAGAGAAGTTGTTGCGTGAAGGTTCTAGTCGGAAGTCAGGAGTATGACCTGAAAGCATCGTTACTCCCCCTGGTTGAGTTCGATGTAATCTTCGGTATGGACTGGCTGTCGGAACAGCGTGCGTGCATCGATTGCACCACCAAGGAGGTGAGGTTTGGGCAGTGTGCCGATCGTGAGGCGGTCTTTGCGGGCATGCGTGGATCGAGCAAGATGCTGATGTATGCTCTCCAGGTGTCCAAGGCAGTGCGTCAGGGAGCAGAGTTATTCTTTGCTCTAGTGGAGGCTGCAACGCCAAGGCCCAGCCTAGTGGATGTTCCGGTAGTTTCAGAGTTCCCTGATGTGTTCCCGAGCGATCTCCCCGGTGCTCCACCGCAGCGGGAAATAAATTTCACGATTGAGTTGTTGCCGGGCTCTAAGCCTGTGGCCCGCTCGCCGTATCGTATGGCTCCGAAGGAGTTGTCGGAGTTGAAGTTGCAGTTGCAGGAGCTGCTTGAGCAGGGCTACGTGCGTCCGAGTTCCTCACCTTGGAGTGCACCGGTCCTCTTTGTCAAAAAGAAGGACGGTAGCCTGCGACTTTGCATCGATTATCAGGAGCTGAACAAGCTGACCGAGAAGAACAAGTACCCTCTTCCGAGGATAGACGACTTGTTCGACCAGCTCGTTGGTTCGACAGTATACTCGAAGCTGGACTTGAGGTCCGGCTATTATCAGGTGCGGATCAGGGAGTGCGACATCCCGAAGACTGCCTTCAGTACAAGGTACGGGCAGTATGAGTTCACCGTAATGCCGTTTGGGCTGTCTAATGCGCCTTCGGTGTTTATGGACTTGATGCACCGGACTTTCCGAGAGTACCTCGACCGGTTCGTGGTCGTCTTCCTTGACGACATACTGGTCTACTCTCAGTCCGAGGAGGAGCACGGTAAGCACCTGCGAGTAGTCTTGGAGGTTCTGAGGAGGAACCAACTGTATGCCAAGTTCTCGAAGTGCGAGTTCTGGCTACCTTCCGTGGCGTTCTTAGGCCATGTGGTTAGTGGAGCGGGTGTGGCGGTAGATCCGGTGAAGGTTGCGGCCATCAGGGAGTGGCCTGTTCTTTCTACTGTAGCGGAGGTCCGTAGCTTTCTCGGGCTGGCCGGCTATTACAGGCGCTTTGTGGAGAACTTCTCACGGATCGCGCTGCCTCTTACGACGCTGACACGGAAGATGCAGGAGTTTATTTGGACGCCCGCGTGTGCGCAGGCTTTCGAGGAGTTGAAGCGGCGGCTTACCACGACGCCGATCTTATGTTTGCCTTGCGGCACAGAGGGCTACGAGATCTACACCGACGCTTCTGGGAGCGGCCTTGGCTGTGTTCTGCAGCAGCATGACAAGGTAATAGCGTACGGCTCTCGCCAGCTGAAGGTGCACGAGCGGAACTATCCGGTCCACGACTTGGAGTTGGCGGCCGTGATATTTGCCCTGAAGCTTTGGCGGCATTATGTGTATGGCCTGAAGATCGACATCTTCACGGACCATAAGAGCCTGAAGTACCTTCTGACGCAGAAGGGGCTGAATATGCGGCAGCAGAGGTGGGTGGAGTTCCTTGGGGACTACACCTTCGAGATCCACTACACTCCCGGGAAGGGTAATGTTGTCACAGATGCACTCAGTCGCAGGGCTCCAGCGCAGGCCAACTGGATTCAGATGCATGATGAGCACCTGATACGTGACCTGGAGGCCTTGGGTATTTCTTGCGTAGAGAAGAGGAGCAGTGCCGGTGCTTGTTTGAGTTGGACTGAGGTACAGTACGACCTCGCAGATAGAGTCCGCCAGGCTTTAGAACTCGATCCGAGTTTAAAGCGCTACGCGGAGGAGGCTGGTGGTGGGCCGGATGCCCAGTTTCAGGTGCGTGACGGGTTGCTGTGGAGAGGCGACCGTTTGTGCGTCCCCAAGGTGGGTGAGCTGCGCGATGAGTTGATGTACGAGGCGCATCGTACCAGGTATTCAGTTCATCCGGGGAGCACGAAGATGTACAAGGACATGAAGGTCCTTTTCTGGTGGCCGGGTATGAAGAGGGACATCGCTAACTACGTGGCCAAGTGCCACACTTGTGCGCTAGTGAAGGCGGAATGTCAGAAGCCCGGTGGCTTTTTGAAGTCATTACCAGTTCCAGAGTGGAAATTCGATGATGTTTCCATGGATTTCGTGCATGGGCTGCCGAGATCGCAGAGCGGGAACGATGCCATCTGGGTAGTCGTAGACCGGCTGACGAAGGTGGCGCACTTTATCCCCAATCGGAGGGATGACTCGGTGGAAAAGTTGGCGAAGCTGTATGTTGATACGATAGTACGACTGCACGGTGTGCTCCGTAGCATCGTCAGC
The DNA here is from genome assembly GCA_033032865.1 of Dactylorhiza incarnata. Classification (NCBI taxonomy): domain Eukaryota; kingdom Viridiplantae; phylum Streptophyta; class Magnoliopsida; order Asparagales; family Orchidaceae; genus Dactylorhiza; species Dactylorhiza incarnata. Next base: position 3,943,510 of record JAWHQI010000263.1, on the reverse strand, counting down.
GATCGAGATGGACGCTTTACTTCGAGCGACTGGGGGCTAGTCAACCGTCTATTGGGTACGAAGCTGCAGTTTAGCACGACCTTTCATCCGCAGACGGATGGCCAAACTGAGCGTACCAACAGGACGATGGAGGACATGCTCCGGATGTGCGTCCTGGATTTCGGCAAGGGGTGGGAAGATCACCTCTTTCTTGTCGAGTTCGCGTACAACAACAGCTACCAGGCGAGTATTCAGATGGCGCCTTTCGAGGCCCTCTATGGCAGGAAGTGCCGCACTCCCTTAGCTTGGGCGGAAACGGGCGAGACGAAGCTCTTCAAGAGGAAAGACGTCGAAGAGGCGACTTCGACGGTACGTATGATCCGGGAGAGGCTTTTGGTTGCGCAGGATAGACAAGCGAAGTACTATAATGTGAAGCACCGCGACGTCCAGTTCGCCGCTGGCGATTGGGTATACTTGAAGATAAAGCCTTTCAAAGGAGTGTCGAGGATCCGGCGCTTGAAAAAGCTGAGTCCGAGGTATGTAGGGCCATTCGAGATCACCGAGCGCATCGGCCAAGCAGCTTACCGACTTGCTTTGTCGACGGAGCTGAGTGGGCTGCATGATGTCTTCCATATCTCTGTGTTGAGGAAGGCGGTGCGAGAGCCTGAATCTGTGTTGGAGGCCGTCAGTGTGCCAGTGGAGAGTAGCCTAACTACCAAGGTGACTCCGATTTGCATTATCGATGCTGATATTCGGCAATTGCGGAGAAAGGCCATCAAAATGGTGAGAGTCCGTTGGGACAATTGTGGCCGCGAGGAGCTCTCTTGGGAGCCAGAAGAGATCATGCGCGAGGAGTACCCTGATTTGTTTACTCAGGTATGACAAATTTCATTTCGTTGTTGGTGCTTTAAATTTCGGGACGAAATTTTTTTCAGGGGGAGAGATTTGTAACGCCCCGAATATATTCTTTTCGATTTTGGTGTGCGTTTAGAGGGTTTGGTGTGCGTTTAGCGGAGTGGTCTGCGGATAGTGATTTTAGCTAGGTTTTAATTAAAACCTAAATCCTACCCCCCCCCCCCCCCCCCCCCCCCCCCCCTTAAACCTAAGCAGCCGACCCCCCCCTCTCAATATCCCCCTCTCGCTCTCTTTTCGCGTGGAACAGCCGCCCCCCCCTCCCGATCTCCTTCTCCCCCGTCACCCCTCATCTCTCTCTCTCTCTCTCTCTCTCTCTCTCTCTCTCTCTCTCTCTCTCTCTCTCTTCCCGTCGCCTGGAGCAAGGAGCAACCCCCTCATCTCCCTCTTTCCCGTCGGCAAGGAGGAGCAGCCCCCTCATCTCCCTCTCTCTCGATTTCCTGGAGCTAGGGCAGCCGCAAGCTAAGAGGAAGGAGCTTCCTCCCTCCTCTCTCTCGTCGGCCTGGAGGAGGACCCGAGCCCCCTTCTCTCTTTCTCGTTTTGCTGCTGGAAGGAGAAGCCCGAGCCGAGCCCCTTGTCGACTAGGGATAGAGTTCTTGCACTGGTTGGAGGTGGCCGATTGGAAGCACTAGTGGGGAGCAGCAAGGGTTTCCGCCTTCATCGTGCGTGTCCGAGCGATGGCTCCGAAGCGGCTCGCAAGGGTAACGATTCTCTTTACCCTCATTTGGACATGTTCTAGTCAGTTCCGTGCATCGTTGAGGCCCCTACCCAAAAGGGTGAGGTCGTAGCCTCCGACGGGTCGATTTGTGTTATCCCCGTCAAATCTTGCATTCATGTAGAGTCCATGCGTGAAATGGACGTAAGCGCGCTGTGTGAAGCCCATCCGAGACGGTTCGTCCGGATTGGTGATGCTTTTTGATATTGTGTGTGCCGGGGGAAAACTCCGTGTTGATATCCTGTTTCGTAGGACTAGAGGGTGCTACTGCATGCGCAACAACGCCTGGGGGTGTGCCCCGGGAAGCACCCGATGTTAGAAGCGGAAAAGGAGTTCTGTTTACTGTCGTTGGCGATATTGAATATCGCCAGGCGACAGCTCCCAGACTTGGTTCTGGTGATTTTGTTGTGCCCACCTGTTGAGAGGATCTGAGGCCTGTGTGCCCGACCTGTGAGGGTGTCCTGGTGGATGACTTAGCGGCCCGTAGAGCCGACTAATTTAGAATACCTGGGCTGAGGGGACGCCATACCCGCTCTTCGTGTTGTACAACGAGAGCTGTGAACAACGGGCATTTGGCGAACCTGAAACCGCACCATTGCAGCACCTGACTAGTAAGGCTCGTACAGCACGTCGGGAGGCAATGGGAAAGAGTCTTCGGACTACAGATTGTTCACAATTAAAGTACGGGAGCGCCCTGGTATTCGGGCCACCGACTTTAGCCTCGAAGGGCAAAGCCATCAAGAGTGGATGGTGGTGGAAGGCGGAGTACACCAAAGAGTGCCTGAGAGCACGGGACGTGGGGGCCATTCCCACGTTTGTGATGTTGCATATGTATGAACCGCTATGGACTTTGCTAGTCGCACTCTTATATATATATATGCTGCTGAGACTGTTTTGCAGGGATGGTTAGAACTGTCACCCCCTCGAAGGGGTGGGGTCGTTATAATTTGGTCAGCTTTAGCTGACCGTTGCCCTGTTTTGCCACCGTTTTTGGTGGGCTTGTTGTACAAGTGTTGGACCGAGCGGGAACATAGCGGGCTCTTAGCGGGCTCTTAGCGGGCTGAAGCCCTTGTGATGCTGCGGCCCTTGAAGGCCTTTTGATGTCCTTTGCTTTTCATGTATGGCCGGCCTGCGCGCCGATGTTGGTAAACTGTAAGGCCGTCGTGCCTCTTTTGTTGTGTAAAACCTTTTATTCCTATTATTAGAAGTGGACATACCCGGTTACGGGTTTTGGGGTTTATCCGGTCTCTCTCTCTTTTGCTTCCGCATAGAATGCTCTGAGTTAGGTTCGTTGTTTAGTGTCATTTGGTATTTCAATTAAGTGACGTTCCCGTTTGTTTTGTAGTATATGGCGTGGGGCCCCGGCCGGACCTTCTGGCATATGCTTCTTAACGGATGGGGGTCACAGGTTGCTCTGATGATCGAAGAAGCACATCAGGCTACTTATTCTTCCTGGGGGTTAATCCCATCTCCTGGTCTGCTAGAAAGCAGAAAACAATTGCGTTATCTTCTACTGAAGCGGAGTATACGGCTCTCAGTGAAGCAACCAGGGAGGCGGTGTGGTTGAGAAGGCTCTTGCATGAGCTAATCGGGGAAGAGAGTGACCCAACTCAAATTCATGTGGACAACACCTCCGCGATTGCCCTCGCTAAGAATCCCGTTTTCCACAACAAGACCAAACATGTTGAAATCAAGTTCCACTACACTCGGGACTTAATCAATCAGAATGAAATCACCTTAGTTCACTGCGATTCTAAGAACCAACTCGCTGACATGTTAACCAAGCCCTTACCATCGTTCTCTTTTACTGATCTGAGGACAAAGCTCTGGATGACGGATTGTCGCAATTACGGGAGGGTGTTGGAAGCCAATTGCAACAATCCCAGCATCATTGACCTGCAAGACATGGGAAAGGAGGTGAAAAACGATGCTTCATGAATGGGGAAAGTGCTTACCTGCTGCGCTGTTTTGATGTTTCCTTTCTCAGCTTTTTGTTGTGCCCAATGTTTGTGGGCTGTCTTTTGTTTTTGTCCTGTCTGTTGCCGTTCCTTTTATATTTGGGACTTGACCTTTTGTTTGCCTAGTATTGAAATGAATCATGATCGAAAGTATCAATTAGTTAATGTAATGAGCTGCTTCCCCCCTCCTCTTCCTTTGTATTCCTTCAGATTTTGCATTAACTATGAGTTTTTGGTGTCATAACAAGAAGTGGTGTCATAACAGGTAGTGTGTCAGTAAGAAGTGTGAGAAGTCAAATGAGAAAGCAAACAATTTGTTAATACTTGAAGATGGAATTGTGCGAGGGAGTATTGTCGGTGAATAGAAGGATTATTGTTTTTCACTAGTTTTTATTTTATTTCTAACCAATTTGAAATTGTTAATTACAACTGGTATAAGTTAGGATCCAGCTTGATTGGGGGAATGTGCACAATAGATTCATCCCTCATATGGATAAAAGATATAAATTTGTGTTGATCTCATATTTCATGAGGGTTGGAGCTGGAGAGTGATGCACGCCTCTCATGCTTTTGGCACTCTTGGCATACATGTCTATGGCTCTATGCATTTTCTTAGGGTAAGCAATAATAAGCTCGATGAAGTCTTCACATGGTGAATTTTTTTTCTCCCAAGTGACCCACCTCACTTCCTTGAATATAATTCATTGTGTATGCATGATACCTCCTCTTTCTCTATGCACTTAGGGCATGTTGTGCTCCATGACTTCCCATCTATGTGTTCACCATCAACACACCACCACCTTCATGATCATTATCACAAGCGATCATGCACGGTCGACGTGCTGTTCTTTACCACTGAAAATTTCCACAAATTAGAGGCAAAGAGCGCTTATTGATCTATCATCACGGCGAGCACCATTATTTTTCACATTTTTCTTCACTAGGGGTGTTCATAAATCAAATAGATCTTCAACCGAATCCAAATTTGTCATAGAATGTCGAGATTCAGATTTGAATTCAAATTCGCCACGAAATCCTGGCTTCAAATTCAAATTTGAATTCAAATTCGTCCCGCTGGTTTCGAATTCAGATTCAAATTTGGATTCATGTTTGCATTCGAAGTGGTATTTAATTATATATATTTTATTATTTAATTATATAAAGTCAGATGGTAAAGCGCTCGCTTAGCATGCGAGAGGAACGGGGATCGATACCCCGCATCTCCATTTTAAAGTTTTCTCTTTACCCTTATCTTAGATGAGCTCACCAAACATATCCAACAAGCAATACCTTGGTGTTTATTGTTTGCGGATAATATCGTTTTGGTCGATGAGACGCGCGAGGGTGTAAACGCAAAACTTGAATCTTGGCGAGACACTTTAGAAAAGAAGAGTTTTAGGTTGAGCAGGGCAAAGACAGTATATAGAGCTTGAATTTAGCAGTGCAAGAAGGACGGATGACTTCGTTATTAAGTTGGGTGATCAAGATATTCCCCGTAGTGAGTGTTTTAAATATCTTCGATCGATAGTTCAAAAAGATGAAGGTATTGATAAAGATGTGATACATGGAATCCAAGCGGGTTGGTTGAAGTGGAGAGGCGCGTTAGGGATCTTATGTGATCGTAAAGTACCATTAAAACTTAAAGGCAAGTTTTACCATACTGCAATTAGACTAGCGATGCTCTATGGTTCTGAGTGTTGGGCAGTGAATTGTGTACATGAGCGAAAAATGGGAGTTGCGGAGATGAGAATGCTTAGGTGGATGTGTGGACACACGAGACTGGATAAAATTAGGAATGAATGTATCAGGGATAAGACAGGAGTAGCACCAATTGCAGAGAAGATGCGAGAAGCTCGACTAAGATGGTTTGGACACGTGCAAAGGAGACCATTAGAGGCACCCGTTAGGCGTTGTGAGAGTCTAGTCACTAGACATGTCAAACGATGGAGGGGTAGACCAATAAAGACTTGGAATGAAACTCTAAGGAAAGACATGATGTACTTAGGCATTAGTGATTATGACTAAAGATAGGGCACAATGGCGACAAAGGATCCATATAGCCCACCCCACTATAGTGGGATAAAGGCTTGAGTGTTGTTGTTTGTAATTATATAAAGTCTATTTAAATATATATTGCTATTATTCGCAAACTATTCGCCAATCTTGCCAATAGAGATAATATAATTCGGATTCTGATGCATCCTAGGTCGCATCTGACCATATGCTTTGGTAATCTCGTTATTTGATTTCCGCATTATATTAATATTATTATGCATGTTGTTTTTTATTCGCATGTGTATGCTTCATGTTTGAAGACGACTTACTGGATATACTGGCCAGCAAGACCATGAATAAATAGACCCGATAATTTAGGATAATTTAGGAGAACAAGACAAGCTCAAGTTATTTAAGTAACAAATATAATTTCAAAGAAGTATGTTAAAGGAGAATAGTGTTATTGTTTCTTCCGTGCACGGTTTAGGAAAGAAGGAAAATAATTCTTTGGAAACTTGTAATTGCCCAAATAAAATTACTAGCTAAATGATTCTACCTTGCACCGTTAAAGGAAAATAATTCTTTGGAAATTTGTATTGCCAAAAATAATTAGCTAAATTTTGTTATAAAGGCCTAAAGATCCTAGAGGAGAGGAGGTCAATTAACCATAGAACGAAACTCTTCAGTTCATTGTCTATGGCAACCTTTCCAAGATACGAGGTAGTGTTGATACGTGTTTGTACGCGTCTGAAACTCACGAAGATCCAATACCTGCTAAATCTCTTCAGCAGTAGGTGTAGATGGCGGCAAAGTTGGTTGTGGAGTGGTGGTGGGTAAGAAAGAAGGTGGACTAGGGGCAGTAAGTGGAGGCTCGCCAAAGAAAGTCACAGGATCAGCAACATTAAAAATAGGAGAGGTACCAAATTCAGTAGGTAAGTCTAAGGGATAGGCATTTGAACTAAGTCGTTTCTTTACCTGGAAATGTCCAAGTAATTGTTGACGAAATTTGTGATAAGTGCCCACGGGAAACCTCTCTTTCTTGAAAAAAGCAAGAACTCAATCTCCTTCTGAGAAATATAATTCTCGGCGATGTTCATCCGCCATAGCTTTATATTTCTCAAAAGATGCTCACCAACTACAACAACACCACTCAAGCCTTTATCCCACTATAGTGATCATTGTAATAAATTTATGCAATTTTTAAGTGATCATTGTAAGAGAGAGCATCAAAAGATTCATTCAAAAAAAGGAAGAGCACAACGATCAAGTAAAAGAGGAATTTTATAGCCATAAACGACTTCAAAAGGAGATTTGTTGGTGGAGCGATTCTTGGAGATGTTATATGCAAATTCTGCTTGCGGAATGACCAAATCTCATTGCTTTGGGTGTTCATCTGCTAAACATCTGAGAAAATCACCTAAGCTTCGGTTTACTACCTCGGTTTGCCCATCCATTTGAGGATGATAAACATTGCTAAATTTCAAAAATAACTCATGAAACAGGTGTCTCTATCAGAGGTAAAAGTACGGAGATCCCGTGTAAGTGTGCAACCTTACGAAAGAAAAGATCAACGACGTGAGTGACATTCGATGTTTTCTCGCATGGTATAAAGTTTGCCATTTTCAAAAACCTATCAATCACGACGAAAATTGAATCCACCCTCCGCTTTGTGCGTGGTAAACCTACAACAAATCCATTGATACGTCTTCCCACGGTCTATCGGGGATGGACATAGGAGTGTACAATCCAATGTTTTGAGCGTGACCTTTGAAGAGTTGACAAGTGGTACAAGACTTAATTAAGTTGGCGACATCTCTTTCATATTTGGCCAATATAATCGGGTGCTAGCGAGGTATAAAAGTTTATTTTGTCCAATATGACCTCCTAATCCCGAGGAGTGTAGCTCACTAAGCAATGTGTTCCGAAGTCGTCCCTCCCAAATACAGAGGCAGGCTCCCCTAAATAATAACCTTTCGCTCAAAATATATTTTGTAGCAGGGTCGGTTCCGCTAAACTGACACGCGGCCCAACTCACACCGAAATATGGATCTAAGTGGTAGAGTTTTTTCTGGGTGTCTAAATTGAGGATATGAGGTTGTAAGGTGATTAAGACGTGCCCTACGGCTAAGTGCATCCATTACCCTATTTGAAACACCAGGTTTGTGTTTCAGATGGAAAGTAAATTTTTAGAGAAATGTCGCCCATTTGGCAAGCCAACGAACCTCCTTTTGTGAGTTCAAATGTCGAAGTGCATCATGATCATTATTAAGTATGAACTGATGTTGAGTCAAATAGTGTCGCTAGTGATGAAGAGCCTGAACGATGACATAAAACTCAAGATTGTATGTGAAATACTAAGTTTTAGCCTCATTCAGTTTCTCACTGAAAAAAGCGATGGGGCGACCTTCCTGACTCAAAACAACTCTTATACCAATAATCGAGGCATCACGGTCTACCTCAAAGATCTTCTCAAAATCCAGAAGCTCTAGTACGGGAGCACTAGTCAGCTTGTCTTTCACAAGTGTGAATGCTCATTTGGTTTCCTCAGTCTAAATAAAATCACCCTTCTTGAGACAATCCGTCACGGGAGCGATAAGGGCACTAAAGTTCCTAATGAATCTATAATAGGAAGACGCTAAACCGTAAAAACCTCGGGCCTCAGTGATGGTCTTAGGGCTAGGGCACGATCTAATAACACGAGCCTTTTCTAAATCGACCTTCATTTCTTCGGATGACACGATATACCCTAAGAAGGTCAAACTATGGGTGAGGAATGTGTATTTCCTAAGGTTCACATAGAGCTTATTCACCAAAAGAATTTGGAGAACCTTCCGAAGGTGATCCAAGTGTTGGTCCGGATCAGTGTTATAAATCAGGATGTCATCGAAGTAAACGACCACTCAAACTCCTATCAAAGGTCGTAAAACCTGGTGCATCAGTCTTATAAAAGTACAAGGGCATTGGAAAGCCCCAAAAGCATAACAAATCACTCATATAACCCTTAGTCTTGAATGCATTTTTCCATTCATCCCCGGTTCGGATCCAGATGTGATGATAATCACTCTTGAGATCTATCTTGGAGAAGATCTTAGGACCACTGAGCATGTCAAGCATATCATCCAATCGGTAGATTTGAAAGCAATATTTAATCGTAATTTTATTAATGGCTCGACTGTCTACACGTATGCGCTAAGTTCCATCTTTCTTTGGAACTAGTAGTGTAGGAATGACGCAAAGGCTCATGCTCTCCCTAATATGATTTTCTTAATTAGGTTGGTGACTTGTCGGTGGAGCTCCTCATGTTCCTTAGGACTCATACGATAATGCGGTAAGTGAGGGGGCTAATACCAGACATAAGGTCTATACAACGGTGAATATCACGCATGATAGGCAAATGATCAGGTAGCTCATCTGGCATAACACTTGAAAAATCAGCAATAAGGGGTTGTACCCTACTCAGAACTTCGACAGACTATAAGATGGAGTCTAAACCGGCTAAGATAAAGACGACTTCACTCTCCTTCACCTCCTCCTGGAATTGGGATCCAGAAAGTAGCATATGAGCTGAAGGAAATGAAATCACAGCAATAGGAGAAGACGTGCTACTACCCGGCGAGGAATGCTCTAAAGGTTTGGGTAGAGGTTCGTTCTTTTGGTGTAGAAGAACGATCTTACGCCCACTTCGTTCAAAGGTATACAAGTTCCTCGCTACATCATGACATACACGTCTGTCAAACTACCACGATCGCCCTAACAAAATGTAACAAACCTCTATGGTGACGACATGACACCAAACAAAATCTTGGTATGTTCCTCCTATGAAAAACTCAACCAAACACTGACGTGTAACGAGTATAGTCATAGAACTAGTGACCATGACAAACTATACGATTTTCCTAGAGGTTGAGTCTTATGCTTTAGATTTTCTACCATGCACCGTGACACAATTTTCTATGCTACCACTATCTATAATGATGGAGCAAAATTGACCCTGAATGCATGCGGTAGTCCGGAAAATATTATGCCTTAAATACTCATCTTCAACGAAAATTTTGGGGGTGAGGAGGTTATGTTGGAGGATACAGATTAAATGCTCAGCGCGCTCTCCTTATACTTCTACCTCGTCTTCGACTATCGGATCAAGTTGGGAGTTAGTAAGAAAGACTCCATATTCGGGCTCCTGGTCCTCTTCAGACTCAACTACTGCTGCAAATTGTCTACGGGGGTACTTCGAGGATTTGTGTCCCAGCTCCATGCACTTAAAACACTGAAATCCTCAAGGGTTGGGTCGGAAGCCAATAATCTCTTTGCCTCTAGTCAAGACATGCGGAGGTGTATGGGCACTGGTGAACCCTAAGGGACGGTTTGACACGGGGGTCTAGGAGTAACTGACTGAGGAACCACATTAGACAGTCTATCGGTAGTTAGGGCTAGAAGTTTTCTTCTGAAGGGAAGACTCTACTCGTCGGGCCCTACTGGATATCTCTCCTAAGTCTTGAAAGTCATGAGCTCTAACCACTCACGGATGACATACTGAGTCCATTTGGGTAACGTGACACTGTCATGCCATCTTCCTCTCGTATGTCTAACCTTAACTGGAGAATAAAAAACTCATCAATGTAGTCATCTACCGTGAGTTTATCTTGTCGCTGGTTATGAAATTTGCGTTGCAGATTTTGGAGATAATCCAGGGGACCATACCGCTTTTTAGCTGAGTTTTGAATTCTACCCAGGTAGTGATAAGGGCTAGACCTAAGGTGAATCGTGTGCGCTCCAATTGAACCTACCAATCTAGTGCTAGTCCTTTAAGCCTAAGGGTGGCATACTCAGCCCGTCGATTGATGGGCCTCTGTTTTCAGGACATGAATCGTTCTATACGCTCACACAATCAAAAGATTTATGCAAGGGAGTTTGAGGTGAAAGACCTAGAGAATCTCAAGTACTTCCTGGGTATTAAAGTTGCTAGATCTATGCTTGGGATCTTCATCTCACAAAGAAAGTATATCCTCTATTTGCTTGAGACATCAGCGATGAGTGTGTCTTGACTTGCTGACACCCCAATTGAAGGCAACCTAAAAATAGGAAGGGATGACAAAGAAGTTGTTGCGAAAATCATCGGATTTCAGAGGTTGGTGGTGAGACTTATCTATTTGTCCCACACGTCCAGATATCTCGTACGCGGTAGAAATTATTAGACAATGCATGCATTCATCAAATACTCATCACTTGGATGTTGCCCACCAGATCATACAATACCTCAAGAATTCCCCAGGAAGCAATATCTTATTCTCACTAAGCGATGAATTAGCAATTAAAGTCTACACAAATGCAGACATAGTTGGATCAGTTGACGATCAAAGATCCACTTCTGGCTATTTTTCTCCGGTCGGCAGGAACCTTGTCACCTGGAGAAGCTAAAACATCCTGTGGTAGCCAGATCAAGTGCTGAAGTAGAGTTCAGAGCTATGACTCATTGAATTTGTGAAAGTTTGTGGATTCACTCCATTATGAGTGACCTTGGCCTTGAAAAAAGGGACCTATCAGACTATATTGTGACAAAAGACAACTATCAACATTACACACAATTCCGTTCAACATTACCGCACCGAACATGTTGAAGTGGACAAACATATTATCAAAGAAAATATAGTGAGAGGAGTTGTGAGTACATCGCTTGTTCCTTCCGACCAGCAACTGGTTGATGTTCTCACTAAAGGATTGAGTGCGCCTTTGAAAAAAATCATGGCCAAGTTAGTTATGATAAATATTACATGCCCAACTTGGGTGGGGTTATTAGTATATTAGGTGTTTTATATGTAATTTTATTTTTACATTTTCCCTTTACTCTTGTAGCCAGTATAGGCATATGCTAGTCATCCTTTACAACAACAACACTCAAGCCTTTATCCCACTATAGTGGGGTGACTGGGGTCGGCTATATGGATCCTTTGTCTCCATTGTGCCCTATCTTGTCTCACTAATGCCTAAGTACATCTTGTCTTTCCTTATGGTTTCATTCCAAGTCTTTATTGGTCTACCCCTCCCTCGTTTAACATGCCTAGTTACTAGACTCTCACAACGCCTAACAAGTGCCTCTAATGGTCTCCTTTGTACATGTCCAAACCATCTTAGTCGAGCTTCTCGCATCTTCTCTGCGATTGGTGCTACTCATGTCTTATCCCTGATACATTCATTCCTAATTTTATCCAGTCTCGTGCGTCCACACATCCACCTAAGCATTCTCATCTCCGCAACTCCCATTTTTTGCTCGTGTACACAATTCCTATGATGCCATAAATTATGAACTTTTAGTATGTTGGTTCTTTAATTATTTTCGCTTTGGGTTTTCTCCTCTATTATTAATGTCAAGTCATTAAGATGTTGTTAGTTAAGAGTTAGTGGTTGTTATCATGAGTCTTGTAGCCTATTTAAAGACGTGTTGTTTGTATGAAGGCATCAAAAAAGTGTATTCTCTTTCCCTTATCTTGTTAAGAGATCGTGGTAGCTCTCTCCCCGGAGCACACCGCACAACCACTGTTTCAGCTCCACAATTCCTCCGCCTCTATCATCTCCGTCCATCCTCCGACGGCTCTACCATCGTTTAAACGGCGAGCCCATAACAATTTGTTGAGCCCGTGACACCATCCACTCCTATTTATAACCATGTTATTCTTGTTTAATTAATTAACATTGAATCCTAATTCAACTCGGACGTGATTAGTTCGATTATGTTTTAGATTTTGATGATTAGTTAAATTTGATTTGTACTTATTGAGAATCTTGTACACTAATGATTGATTAATATTTTTGATTGATATCAATTGTCTACTAAGCATGCATGATGTTTGTTTTTTCTAAAAGAAAACTAGCTTTTCGGATGGAGGAAGCTAAAAAAATGGTGGCTATGTAAACGTGCAAACTTATACTTGTATTGTTGAAAATGATATAACATAAATTGGAAGTCATGTACATGTAGCCTTAGGGGAACCTAATGAAGCTTACATTATATAAATCACTAATTCTTACTAATTTATTATGTAAATTGCCACTCGTGACAGTGTACGTAGGGGGGGAGCGGTGCCGCTCGTGACAGTACCCCGCCCACGACATTGCGACAGCGCTCTCGCCGTCGCAAACCCCCGTGCACACTCCAAGATTGAGCAACTGGCGGAGTACATCGCTCGGGGGTTTGCGAGCGGCGGGAGTGCCGTTGTGCCATGAAAATGTCGTGGCCGGGGTACTGCCGCCCCCCCCCCCCCCCCCCCCCCCCCCCCCCCCCCCCCCCCCCCCAATTATATAAATCATTAATTCTTACTAATTTATTATGTAAATTATGCGAGTGACAGTGTACGTATGGGGGGGGGAGCGGTGCCACTCGTGATAGTTCCCCGCCCACGACATTGCGACAGCGCTCCTGCCGCTCGCAAACCCCCGTGCACACTCCAAGATTGAGCAACTGGCGGAGTACATTGCTCGGGGGTTTGCGAGCGGTGGGAGTGCCGTTGTGCCATGAAAATGTCGTGGCCGGGATACTGCCCCCCCCCCCCCCCCCCCCCCCCCCCGCGCGCGCGCGCGCGCGCGCGCAGAGTCACTTGTAAGCTTGTAAGGTGTATAGATATCATTTTTGTGTTGTTGACACAAATATCTTCCTCTGACAAGAGTCTTAAAAATTAGCTTTGATTTTTTGGTAGTTTTTATTGCCTTCCATGGGTTTTTAATGATCTATTATAAGTTATTGACCATGAAGTAAGGTTTGGCACAATTGTGATGACGCATATTCTAGATTTAGACTGTCTTTTTTTAGATTTTAGTTGTTATTTAGGTTAGCAATCTTCAAATTATGAAGTCAGTTTTAAGGCTTATTGTTGATTTTATGCTATTATTGGTGTTAAAATATCTAATAATTTAATAGATTATTGCTGGTACAGGCTAGTACTTCATTGCATTGTATCCAGTCATTGACAAGGTTCATGTGTTTGAATTATTTCTGAGGTTGCAGTTATTTTAGCGATGCCCTTCCATAGATAACTTTTTAAAACTTAGTGTAATTAGTTGGATAATGTATGATATTTATGCTCCAACTATGTAATTTTCTTATTATGAATATTCTTACTATGTTTAGTCAATTTATTCGATTCTCACCAAATGTTATTGAGCCCATTATAGTTCAGTAAGATTTATCTTGTTTTTTTTATTGTGGTCCTTCAGGAGAATAGAAGGTGGCAAACTACAGTACCCCGTGATATCTTATCAATCATCTCCGATTTGCTGCCATTATCAGACTTCATAAACTTTCGCGGTGTTTGTCGCCACTGGAGAAGTGCCCCATCTTTCCGCTCCAACATCACTGAACTATCCAAGAAGGATCCATGGTGCATTTTATACGACTTTGATGCTCGGGACAAGGATATGTGCCTCTTCTATCAGTGCAATGATCGGAGAAGCTGCCGCGTCAAATTGCCTGGTCTACGCGGAGCGAAATGTTTTGTGTCCAAGCATGGTTGGCTTTTCATACATCGAAATAATGATTATCTATTCTTCAATCCTTTGACCCTTGAAGAAAAATTTCTTCCAAAATTTCCGGCCAAATCGTTTGGATCCTCTGCTTGCCAAGCGGGAACTTTCTCAGCAAGCCCCTCCTCCCAAGGCTGCATTGCAATTGTATTGAGTTCGAGGGATTGTTCCACCGTCATGATTGCTTCTTCTCGTTTAACTGCTAACAAGTGGGCGGTGAATACAATTGTGGTTGGCCCTCATAGTGCGGCATGCGACTCTGTGATTCTACCGAGTCCAATATATGCCTATTTTTCCGTAGTTAATGATGCTTTTCGACCTTTCTACCGCCCCGACTTCATCTTTATTTGCTACGACAATCATTTCTTCTTCTTTGACTTTTTGGGGAAGAGGCATCAAGTTGCAAGTTTGCTTCGCCATCCAAGTATAAAGAAGTGTGTTGATGAATACTTTAAGATTACTTACGGGCACTCTAAGTTGAAGGAAGTACATTCTGATGATTGGATATGCAAATTCGGCAAGGAATTTACATTCTCCTTTTGCCTTTTTAATGATTGCAAGGGGATCGAAGACGATAAAGTATTCTGCGTTGACTATCAAACCATCATCCCCAATGTTCCTGTTATTAAAGCAGCTTGGCTATACAACGATTAGCTAAACTTTGAGGTCATGAAGCAGCACACTGGTAGTTCCTGTTATTTCTAATTTTGTTGTTTTTTAGTTCTGAGAATGTAAAATTTTATTGGGTTTTTTTAAGTTCTGACAATCATTTCTTTATCTTTGTTCATGGGTTCACGCTGCTTTCGATGTATTGGTTTGTCTTGGAACCAACCAGTATAAGGTACTAGAAAAATATATTCTATGATTATTATTGATGTAAGATCCAACTGTGCTTTGATGCTCACGTGTAAGACCCCCTCTCGAGAAACAAACACCGATGAGTGTTCTTATCGCACATATCCTACCTGCAACAGTGCAATGAATGCTAGAGTTAGAGGAGTCCTCGGCTGTCGGCTCAACGGCGCTCACGCACTCGCAATCTCCCGAGCTGGTACTCCATCCATTGCCCCATTTCGTCGTGCGCTCGGAAGATTGCGAGTGCGTGAGCACTATCGAGCTGAGGTGCCGTCGTGGTCAGGGTACATTGCACGGGGCACGAGGGGCCATGTGTGTTGTCACTAGTATAATAATATTTTATAATATTTATTATTATTATAGTTATATTTATATATGATTATATATCTTTATTATATAAGTGAATATAGCATTCTCCATGCTCTTATTGTGCTTTCATTTTTCACCGTTGGATCTTTCACATGTTTTATCTTAAACATCTTTAATATAGAAAAATAAAAATAAACTTCCTGGGAGGGAGAGAAGGAGAGGAGAGAGAGTGGCGGAGAGGGAAAGAGAGGGAAAAAAATAATTTTTTTAAGTATGTATGTATTTTTTTACAAAATAAATATTGTAATATTGATGTATATTTTTGTACGGTCATTTCGAGTACTCATATGTATATGTTGCGGGCGTAGCCCGCAGATACATCTAGCATAGGCGAAGCCCGTGCTGAGGGGGGCGAAGCCCGCCTGGATGCGGTCGAAGGCCGCCCGACAGCATCTCGCCGGGGGTGGGCGAAGCCCGCCGTCGCCGGCCGGGCACTGTCGCGCTTGGCTGTAGGGGCAAAGCCCCGTGTTGGGCACTCACAACATATACATATGAGTACTCGAAATGACCGTAAAAAATATACATCAATATTAAAATATTTATTTTGTAAAAAAAACACGAAAAAGTATTAAAGATGTTTCCCATAAAACATTTGGAAGACATTTCAGTAGTTTGGCTTAAATAGTTTGGCTTAAATAATTGGGGAAGTTTTTTTTATTAAAGATGTTTCAGATAAAACATGTGAAAGATTCAACGGTGGAAAATGAAAGCACGGTAAAAGCATTAAGAATGTTATATTCCCTTATATAATACTAGTGCCTAACACGGGGCTCCGCCCCTACGACCAAGCGCGACAGTACCCAGCCGGCGACGACGGGCTTTGCCCGCCCCTGACGCGCTACTGTCGGGAAGGCCTTCGGCCGCGTACAGGCAGGCTTTGCCCGCCTCAGCACGGGCTTCGCTCGTGCTAGACGCGTCTGCGGGCTGCGCCCACAACATATACATATGAGTACTCGAAATGACCGTAAAAAAATATACATCAATATTACAATATTTTTTTTTTAAAAATACGTATATACTTGAAAAAATTATTTTTTTTCTCTCTCATTCTCTCTCCGCCGCACTCTCTCCTCTTAAAAAAATACGTATATACTTAAAAAAATTATTTTTCCCCTCTCTTCCCCTCTCGGCCGCACGCTCTCCTTCTCTCTCCTCTCTTTCTCTCTTTCTCTCCCACTCTTCCTTTCCCTGGAAGTTTTTTTATTTTTTTATATATTAAAGATGTTTCGGATAAAATATGTGGAAGATCCAACGGTGGAAAAGGAAAGCACGATAAGAGCACGGAGAATGCTATATTCACTTATATAATATATATATATATATATTATATATATATTATGTCGCCCCTTGATGTTGTTTTGCCGATTTACTTCAGTTTTTATGTTTTTCTGGTTCCAGATTATTTAAGTCTAAGTTAACATGCTAAATTTTTATGGCCTCATAGCAGGTATTTTTGTCCCCATTAAAATTTGGAAACATGTGATTTACTCTGTTAAGTTTATGGGAAGAGGAGAGGTTCTCCTTCCATGCTCTGTTTTCGATGACTGTCTCTATTTTGGTATTTTTTACTGTCTCTAATTTTTTTCAATGTCTTCCTCTGATCCTCTATTTTACTTAAAGTTTTTTTTACATGTAAGGTTGCTTCATTTCTCGGTTCCCCAATACTTAGTTTGCTCGACTACTTAAAATTGCTTGAGATACATTCTACTGCTTGCCGAAAATTTTATAGTAGAATATTTGCTTGATATACTAAAGATTGTTCGACTACTTCCGATTTTTGTGTTCCCCATTACTTATGTGGTCTATTCAGGAGGTTGATACATAAATCAAAATTATAAATAGTTTTTTTTTTAAATTTCTACAGCCTATGGTTTATACTATTTTTAATTTCTAAATTCCTAAGCTATTTTGGCTTGCCATACATAAATCAATTTTGAAATTAACAAAATAAAGATATTAATGTGTTCATCATTTTGAAATAACAAAATTTGATGATATTTCATTCCACATTACTCCATTCAGCTTTGTAGTGCAATGAGTTCATCTTTTTGGAGTTATGTTCATTTTTGTCTTCTTTTTAATGCAGGTTCACATCTACGTGCCCAAATGAGCATATCTAAAGAATCGGGAATACGGTTTCTTACACCAGATCCTTCATTTTCTGACTGGGTTGAACAAATTTATCAAGGAGAGAATGACGCCTGTGACAAAACATCCTGACACGATATGCCTATCATTACAACGGACCCAAAATAATAATATCAACTGTGCCAAACTACTTGAATATCACAGAACAGTGAAATTTTATTTTTTTCATGAATTCGCCAAGTCAAAAACGTATACAAAATAAATTTAGGCAGTGAATATTAACACACCATCTTTCACTATACGGAACCATTTGATATGCGCAAAAAATACATTTCTACATCATTATGATATTCGCAACCTAAAAACTAAAATTTCTTCGATCTCATGCATTATAATGAGTTTCAAAACCTTTTGTCTATTGCTTGGTAAATACAACACCCACAAAATCTTCTTAAAATGTATGTTAGATAGTGGGTGTAGTATAAAAAAATTAACACCAAAAATTTACATAATGAATTCTGAGCTTCTCTTTAACAAAATTCATGTATTCATTGTCTCCTACACTAACATCTCGCAAAATAAATTGTCTTGTGCGCAGATTTGCACTGTGTACCTAATGGTATCAAATTGGACACGAAATTTCTTACAAAAACATGGTTTGACATTTGATAACGAAGGTGACATTCTATACAAAACAAAATACAAATCCACATTGAAAATTGGGTATAAGATGATGCAACTCATTCAACCTCTACTTGAACTTTTCTCTCATCTGCTCAAACATACAATAACAATCAACATCGAGATAAATATGGAGATCCCGTCACGCTCAAAATTATTTAAATGAATCGATAAGATATGTTAGTATAAGTGCCTGAAGACTCCAACGCACGTCAAAATAACGTGAGTGGAGGTATATTGAGCGAGAAAGGCAAGAGTGAATTTGGGGGCTGCGGTTAGAAAGAGTTTTGTGTGTGCAAAATTAAATTTAGATATTTTTAGATATATAAATAGACATTTAAGTTGTGTTGGTACAAACCGCTAAATTTAAATGTAAACTTTAATATAATATATAGTGGTTGACATAATTTTTTATTTTTGACAAAAATCGAGAAAATTAGCGTAACGCACGTTTGCAAATTACGACAACCGTTTAAGGCCAAGATTGCCCTTCCACTAATAAACATAGTGACGGACCACCTTCAATCTCTTAGTCGTGCAAGGGTGTTTTCGTCATGGAATATATTTTTTATGCAATATATAAATTGAGCGGCTTAAACTCAGCCATATTTTTTTATGTGGACAGAGTATCAGTCAAAAACCGCGGGCCGAAAGAGTGGAGGGCAATAGAAAGGCCAGATCAAATAAGCCACGTGGCATTTGAACGTTTCTCCACACGCTTCCAGATGCGCTTGCAATTGCTCCCAAGCATAATAATGGCCCGTTAAAAAGAATTTTAAAAATATATAAAATTTGTAATTCATAAATAAACAATATATAAATATATTTTTTTAAAGGCAGCATTCTTCACTTTCTCTCTCTCCCCCCACGTCGAGGGCGGCGAAAACGTTGAAGCGTATTTCGCGAAAGACAAGTGGAATTGATAAAATTTCAGGGCCGTCTTCTTCCTGCGGCATCGTCCAAATCGAATCTCAAGGCGTTTCTTGCACAAGAAAAAGCCGCCAGGCTATAAGATTCGGATTAGCTATTTTTCACAACGCTTCTTCTTTTCCTGTCCGCTGTCTTCCTCATCTTGGTTTTCAGGGAATCGTAAACATCTATTTTGCTCCTCTCAACCTGCAACAATCTGCCCCCAAGGTTGGCAATCTCGATTTGGTACAATTTTTCTTCTGTACAAATTGTGAAACTATCAATTGACCTCTGGTTGCAATTTTGTCAAATCATCGAAAGTTGATCAACCCAGCACCGAATTCTTGAAGGAAAGAGGGGATGGAGCAATTAAAGCATATAGGAGAGGTACTGGGAAGCATCCGTGCACTAATGGTGTTTCACGACGATATTCGTATAAACCCGCGGCAGTGCCAGCTTCTCTTCGACGCCTTTGAGGAGGCGTTTGCTAGCGTTTCTGATCAGATGCGACAGAATCTCCGTATTGACGAGAAGAATACAAAATGGAAGCCCCTCGAGCAGCCGCTCAATGAGCTCCACCGCGTCTTCCGCGACGGCGAACAATACATTCGTCAATGTCTCGAGATTAAAGATTGGTCTGGGAGAAGCATTTTCCTCACCCAATCAGCCGACTGCGTCGAACTTCACCTCTACCATCTCTTCTGCTCCATACCTGTCGTCCTTGAGTCTATCGAAAGCGTCGGAGAGATCACTGGCGAAAGACACGAGGAGATTCGCAGGAGGCGGATGGCCTTCACCAAGAAGTACGAGGAAGAGTGGATGGAGCCGAACGTTTTCCGCCATAAGTTCGGGAAGCTCTACCTTGTTTCTCAAGAAATGTGCCGTAGAATGGACATTGTGGCCAAGGAAGACAGATGGTTACTACTGGAAACCATCGCCGACATGAAAACCACCAATTCAAAACATGATAATGACCTTGCCAGTCTCCTGAAGTCCCCAAGGGGAAATTTACTACCCGTCTCCATCCTAACTAGCTCGCCAGATTATCATGTCCGACGGCGGCTCGGCACAAGCAGCCACCTCAAGGAGATTCATTGGATAGGGGAGAGTTTCGCGATGAAGCACATTTTTTGCGACGTGGATCAGATGATGCCAGAAATTTCTCTCCTCTCATCGCTTACTCACCCAAATGTATTGAATTACATGTACTGTTTCACCGACAAGGAGAAGAAGGAGTGTTTCATGGTGATGGAGCTTATGAACCGGGATCTCTCCAGTTTCATCAAAGAGGTTCACAATGCCAGAAAAAAGGTGCCCTTCTCCCTATATAGTGCTGTTAATACAATGCTTCAAATTGCAAGAGGAATGGAGTACCTGCATTCTAAAATGATATACCATGGAGATCTTAAACCATCGAATATCCTCGTAAAATCGAAGAGCAATTCATCCCCAGATTCCTCTGTCCATGTGAGGATTGCAGGCTTCGGGCAGTCTGCAACAAAAGGGCACTCAAGTGCCGGAGAAGTCGAGAATCCATGCATTTGGTCTGCGCCAGAAGTTCTGTCGGATGATGGTCAGCCATGTCCAGTACTAGAAGCAGAAAATTCAAGGAAGTATACAGAGAAGTCTGATGTGTATAGCTTTGGAATGATATGTTTTGAAATTCTTACTGGTAAAGTTCCATTCGAGGACGTGCATCTACAAGGGGAGAAGATGATCAGAAATGTAAAGGCGGGGGAGAGACCTCTCTTTCCTTTCTCATCACCCAAATACCTCACAAATTTGACAAAGAGATGCTGGCACGAAGACCCGAATCAGAGACCGGGTTTCTCTTCCATCTGTAGAATGCTTCGATACACCAAGCGCTTCCTGGTTCTGAATCCCGAGAGCGGGCAGTCAGACCCGCCGGCGCCCCCACTGGACTACTTCGACATAGAGATGAATTTGTCGAGGAAACTGGAGAGCTGGCAAAGGAGAGAAGTGCTGCCGGTTTATGACATTCCTTTTGAGTTTTATGCTTATAAGGTGGTTGAGAGGGAGAGGACCTCTGTGAATCTTAAAGAGAAAAGTTCAGATTCAGGGAGTGATGCATCTCTTAGTGGAGACGAGATCAGAAATCCTGCCATTATTCCAGAAGAGACTCTGTCTCTTTCGATGATGTCTTCCAGCGCTGGTTCTGTAAAATCCGCTGCTCATTCAACCTCCAGTGACCGCAAGAAGAGTATGCTGAGAAAGGTGGAGATGAATCCGCAGAGCAGCAAGCAGATAGGTAAAATTTCATAATATAACTTTTGTATGGTTTGAACACTTCCCTCAGATCTAAGAAACTTTAATCCATTGCTATGCCAGATTTTTCTGTTCTTTACTTGCTATGCTAGATTTTTCTGCTCTTTACTTGCTATGCCACATTTTTTGACCTAGTTGACTGCTCTTCTGTGCGCCTCTAATAAGTTTTTTTTATAGTTCATTTGATCATTTGTCCACTTTCTCACATGCCCAAAACTTGTTTTCACTGTTCCATTATCAAATCATCATATACTCTGTTGTGCTAAATTTTTTATGGGTGAATTTTTTCTATTGAGATTTCATAATCCATTTCATTTTCTTTCATAGATTACTATCGAGGTTCAGTTTGACTAAACCTGAAATTCATAATCACTGATGTAGAACAATTATTGGCTGATTACATTGACCGATCACACTACCGAAATCCAATCGATTATATTATAACTACCATAATTTTTGATCCATCAGAAGTTATATAAAGCACAACATCATTTCGGAAGTCGTTCGATTATCCACTAGCTGCCACTAGACGTAAGTTCTTTGGCCGGGTTGCTGTAGATTGACACAGGGAGGGCTTTAGTGAGCGGCTGCAGGGAGACTGATGGATGACGGTCGGGAATAAGGTGGTAGGCAGCAACTGGAATACCGGGAGGAGACTTTGGCGCTGGTTAGCGGAGGGGGTGCTGTAATTGGTCTTGCGTTTTATTCAAATATTGCCTTCTACAAATTGGGTATAAGATGATGCAACTCATTCAACCTCTCCTTGAACTTTTCCCTCCTCTGCTCAAACATACAATAGCAATCAACATCAAGAGAGAACAACACCAAAAGGAATTAGCAATTAGGGCTCCCCTCATCCTCTTCGTGAAATTGTGAATTTCTAACGTCCAACTCTTGTTCTTCTTCCTTCATTAATATGTTTCGCCAATCCTCTCAAAAATAATTTAAAAATTCAATTAAAATCACGGCATTGCGAATGCGATTTCAGATGGTGTAAGAAAGATGCCCACTCCCTCATCGTTGGGGAAATCAAATCGATCTTCTTCTGCACATTCAATTCCAATTTTTTGGCTTTGACAGCAGGTGTCTATCGCGGCAAAGGCGACTCCGACGAGTGCGAGGGTGACGTGCGATGAAGATGGCTAAGTGCCTGGAGATTCCAATGCACGTCAAAATAATGTGAGTGTAGGTACATTGAGCGAGAAAGGCAAGAGTGAATTTGGGGGCTGCGGTTAGAAAGAGTTTTGTGTGCAAAATTGAATTTATATATTTTTAGATATATAAATAGACATTTAAGTTGTGCTACTAAAAACCGCTAAATTTAAACGTAAACTTTACTATAATTTATAGTGGCTAACATAATTTTTTATTTTGACAAAAATCAAAAAAATTACTGTAACGCACATTTGCAAATTACGACAACCGCTTAAGGCTAAGATTGCCCTTCCACTAATAAACATAGTTGCAGACCACCTTCAATCTCTCTAATCGTGCAAGGGTGTTTTCGTCATGGAATATATTTTTTATGCAATATATAAATCGAGCGGCTTAAACTCAGCCATATTTTTTATGTGGACAGAGTATCAGTAAAAACCGCAGGTCGAAAGAGTGGAGGGCAATAGAAAGGCCAGATCAAATAAGCCACGTGGCATTCAAACATTTCTCCACACGCTTCCAGATGTGCTTGCAATAGCTACGAAGCATAATAATGGTCCCGTTAAAAAGAATAAAAAAAAAATATAAAATTTGTAATTCATAAATAAACAATATATATATTTATATATATATTTTTTAAAGGCAGCATTCTTCACTTTCTTTCTCTTCCCCCACGTTGAGGGCGGCGAAACCGTTGAAGCTTTTTTCGCGAAGGACAACTGGAATTGAGAAAATTTCAGGGCCTTCTTCTTCCTGCGGCTTCATCCAAATCGAATCTCAAGGCGTTTCTTGCACAAGAAAAAGCCGACAGGCAGAAAGATTCGGATTCGCCCTTTTCCACGGCGCATCTTCTTTTCCTGTCCGCTGTGTTCCTCATCTTGGTTTTCTCCGAACCGTAAACCTCTGTTTTGCTCCTCTCAACCTGCTACAATCTGCCGCCAAGGCCGACAATCTCGATTTGGTACGATTTTCTATATGTACAAATTGTGAAACTATCAATCGACCTGTGGATGCAATTTTGTCAAATCATCGGAAGTTGATCAACCCAGCACCGAATTCTTGCAGGAAAGAAGGGATGGAGCAATTAAAGCATATAGGAGAGGTACTGGGAAGCATCCGCGCACTAATGGTGTTTCACGACGATATTCGTATAAACCCGCGATAGTGCCAGCTTCTCTTCGACGCCTTTGAGGCGGCGTTCGCTAACGTTTTCGACCAGATGCGACAGAACCTCCATATTGACGAGAAGAATACGAAATGGAAGCCCCTCGAACAGCCGCTCAATGAGCTCCACCGCGTCTTCCGCGGCGGCGAACAATACATCCGTAAATGCCTCGAGATTAAAGATTGGTCTGGGAGAAGCATCTTCCTCACCCAATCAGCCGACTGCGTCGAACTTCACCTCTACCATCTCCTCTGCTCCATACCCGTTGTCCTTGAGTATATCGAAAGCGTCGGCGAGGTCACTGGCGAAAGACATGAGGAGATTCGCAGGAGGCGGATGTCCTTCACCAAGAAGTACGAGGAGGAGTGGATGGAGCCCAACGTTTTCAACCATAAGTTCGGGAAGCTCTACCTTGTTTCTCAAAAAATGTGCCGTAGAATGGACATTTGTGGCCAAGGAAGACAGATGGTTACTACTGGAAACCATCGCCGGCATGAAAACCCCCAATTCAAAACATGAGAATGACCTTGCCAATCTTCTGCAGTCCCCAAGGGGAAATTTACTACACGTCTCCATCCTAACTAGCTCACCGGATTATCATGTTCGACGGCGAATCAACACAAGCAGCCGCCTCAAGGAGATTCAATGGATAGGGGAGAGTTTCACGCTGAAGCATATTTTCTGCAATGTGGATCAGATGATGCCAGAGATTTCTCTCCTCTCATCGCTTACTCACCCAAATGTATTGCATTACATGTATTGTTTCGCCTACAAGGAGAATAAGGAGTGTTTCATGGTGATGGAGCTTATGAACCGGGATCTCTCCAGTTTCATCAAAGAG
This sequence comes from Dactylorhiza incarnata, assembly GCA_033032865.1. Classification (NCBI taxonomy): domain Eukaryota; kingdom Viridiplantae; phylum Streptophyta; class Magnoliopsida; order Asparagales; family Orchidaceae; genus Dactylorhiza; species Dactylorhiza incarnata. The sequence goes on along the minus strand of JAWHQI010000263.1, from coordinate 3,919,088 downwards.
GTTCGCAATGCCAGAAAAAAGGTCCCCTTCTCCCTATATAGTGTTGTTAATTCAATGCTTCAAATTGCAAGAGGAATGGAGTACCTGCATTCGAAAATGATGTACCATGGAGATCTTAAGCCATCGAATATCCTCGTAAAATCGAAGAGCAATTCATCCCCAGATTCCTCTGTCCATGTGAGGATTGCAAGCTTTAGGCAGTCTGCAACAAAAGGGCCCTCAAGTGCCGTAGAAGTCGAGAATCCATGCATTTGGTCTGCACCCGAAGTTCTGTCGGATGATGATCAGCCATGTCCAGTACCAGAAGCAGAAAATTCAAGGAAGTATACAGAGAAGTCTGATGTGTATAGCTTTGGAATGATATGTTTTGAACTTCTTACTGGTAAAGTTCCATTCGATGGCGTGCATTTACAAGGGGAGAAGATGATCAGAAATGTAAAGGCGGGAAAGAGACCTCTCTTTCTTTTCTCATCACCCAAATACCTCACAAATTTGACAAAGAGATGCTAGCACGAAGACCCAAGGCGAGTGCCGAGACCTCGGCTTCTCGCGACCGCTGGACCTCGGCCTTGGCCAGCCGGACTTCGTCTTCAAGGCCAGCCACCCGAGCGCGAAGCATCTCGGCAACCATGGTATCCTGAGAATAGTAATAAAGGTGGTAAGAAGAAAGTACATCGATCGGCAACAGGCCACTCGCGGGGAAGGAGAAAATGTATATACCTCCGCAACGGGGCGGCTGGCGAGAAGGGTTTCCGCAGCTGCCAGCTTCGTCCTGAGTTCCAGCGCCTCGGCAGAAACGACGGCCCTGGACTCCTCAACCTCCGCCAAGTTCCGCGCCAGTTTTATGCTCCGGCGCGAAGACATATGCGCGAGCTCGAGCGCCCGCAGCATGGCCCTGGCGGTCTCATGGGCGAGGACCTGAGTCGTCTCGGCATCGTAGACTTCAGCATCCTCCCGACCGTAGAGGGCATACGCGATGGCATAGGCCTCACCACTCGCGAGGTCGCTCTCTATCCACGATGGATGAAGGGTGGAGAGCGAGACCCTGTTGGCGTTCCCGTCCCACTTTTACCAGGGGGCCCCTGAGGGATCCACATACTTCTCGCCGCTGGGGAAGTTCCGGTGGTCCCTGGGCAATGGAGGCGGCGGCAGCGACGATCCCGCGCGAAGGGTGGTCTCGCCTGGCGCACCCACCCCCGGGGTTTGAGTCTGAGCACTCGCCCCTAGGATCTCGTCCAAGACCCCCTTTCCCTTGGCAGAGGGGGGATTCCTTGATTTCTTGGAAAAAGAGGAGGCCAGCGCCCCCGGTTTCCGCTTCTTTCCGCTAGGCTTGGAGGAGGAGGGTTCTTCCCGACAGGCATCCGCTGCAGCCTGTGCGAAAGACACAGAAGCCCCAGCGGGACGCGGCGGATGCAGGGGAAAGCTACGCACGCCTGCATAATATTGCGAGTGATTTAGCGAATGGTAAAAGAGTCACAAGATCGAAACGAGCGAAGTTCCGAAAACTTACCCTCGCCCTGCGGAATGAGCGGGAGCGAGTTGACGTTTCGCCGGAGATAGACGAGGTCCATCCCGTGCTCCAAGATATATTGGTGGAGTTTGGCCTCGTGCCCCCTAGGGTCGGGGGGGGGGGGGGGGGGGGGCGGAAGGTTGACTCCTCCTCCTGCACTGGGGCGAGAAGTGTATTCCCCAGGTTCCCGCTGACGAAAAGGAAGCGCCGAACCCAGTCATGATTCTTATTCGGGAGCCCGTAATGCTTGAGCGGGTTCAGACCCGAGAAGAACGAGATGCCGTTGGTACAGCGAAAGGTGTAGAGCTTGCGGAAGACGAGGAGCGAGAACTCGATCCCCTCTTCTCGCAGATAGCTCGCGTACCCGACCAGCATGGCGATGGAGTTGGGGTTGAGCTGGCCGGGCACGACTCCGTAATATCTGAAAGTCTGGCGGAGTTCTGGCCAGATGGGCAGGCGAAACCCCACCTCGAAGTGCTCTAGCGGGATCGCGAGAGCACAAGACGAGATGGAGTTTAGGCGCTCGTCCGGCCTGGGCTTTCGCGCCTCAAACCCAGGCGGGATGTAATCCGCAACCGCAGTCAGGTAAGCCTCATCCGAGAGGTCGCATGAATCGAAGGTGTGATTGACGAACGCGCTGGCGCACCTGGCTCTGCCTTCCGCATCACCACCCATGACGCGAATGACGAAGGATAAGAAAGCAGCAGAAAAGAGAGAAGCGCGAGTGCTGGCGCGAGGAAAGAGAAGGAGCGGATGGTAAGGTATTTAATACGGTGGTTGAAAGGCCTATTTATAGAAGGGCTAAACGGCGTTTGGGCTTTCGAGGTAACGGGTGTGCAGATAGCAGTCGCGCCCTCCCGACGCCTCGGAACCCGGGCCGACCCCTATCGCTCAGTAATGACATGCCCTGTGGCTATTCGCTCATCGACTAAGCGAAAGAGGTTAAGAAAACATTCGGAAATAATGAAACATTCGGCAATACCCAAGCAAGATATAGGAAATAAAAGACGAAGATTAGAGCATTCGCAAAACACAAGACAAGATTATTACAAACGGAAATAAAAGTCCAGCATCCGTGCTACAAAAAGCAGAAAAATTACAAGAAGGGCGAATGAAGACTGGCTCAGTACTCCTCCCAGACCCACCGACCTCGCTTTCGCGACCCAGCTTCCATGGGCATTCGCGGGCGGTAATATGCGAATATATTGGTGATCTCATGGGAAGCCAATTGGAGTTGGTCCCGGGCTCGCGCGGCGTGTGTTTCGGGAGACAACTCCCCTCCTTCGCCCCCCAGGCGCTCCACCGTTGTGAGAATGCACGAGTAGTCCCGATGGAGGTCCTTTAGCTCACGCGCGACTCTCAGCCGCACGTCGTCCACCTGGCCGGCTACGTTTCGCTGGATGTGGATGAGCTTCCCCAAGACCTCCGAGATCCGATCCTTCAGGGTCGCGTGATCCGAGGAGTCGCCTAGAAAGTCCGCGAGATCCCCAGGGGAAGGGAGAGGCGAGAGCATCCCCTCTCCCCCCTCGTAGTAGGAGTCAAAGGGGGAGGCTTCCCGATAGCCTGCGAAAGCACAACTAGGTCAGTAGCGGAAAAATATGCGAGTACGGTAGGGGCAGGTGAGTGAACTAACTTGGGGTGGGGTCCTGGTGACCTGAAGGACGAGACGAATGGGGGTGCGTTCCAAACAACCAGGCGGGAGGTAAGACCTTTCCCTTTCCTGGACGGTAAGGCTGTGAGGTAGGAGCTGGAGCATCCGCAGGATCATTCGCGCGGCCCTGCTGACCGGATCCCTTCTGGGGGGACACCCTCGGCTCGTCCGCAAGCGCGGAGGGGTTCGGTCGAACAGGGGAACTCGGTGGAATAGAGTCCCGCAGCGAAAGGTTGGGGTCGAGGGCTACAAAAAACAATGGTCAGCAGCGAGCAGCAGGAAGGATGAATCCAAAAGGGGTTACAACTTACCGGACCGCAATGAGGTCTCGCCCGGAGGGGGTGGAGGAGCAAGATCCGGATCTGGAGGCCCCTCGTCCGGGGGAGGTGGCACCACGGCACTGCTCGAGACGGCCCCGTGGTCGGTCTCGGGCATCGAGATTCCCTGCGAATGGTCAGAGCGAAGGCAGGGTAAGGAGAGGAACTCAATAGAGGGACGAGAGGAATCCTCATACCTGCGTCCCGAGGTCCGGAGGGTTCCTTGTTGGAAGAGTATCCGCCGGCGGAGTCCTCGCCGGAGGAGTGCCCGCAGGGGATTCCGAGGCAGTCTCGCCTCTCTGACGATTCAGTCAAATCGCCTTGGCTCGACGCGAGACGTAGGGGGCATTCGGATCCCGTTTAGACAAGAGCCAGGGAGCAAATCTGGCTGCCTTGGGGGCAGTTACAGCTTGGGCCGTGGCCAGACGCTCGATCATCTCCCGCGAGAGGGGTCTCGCGGAGGGCTTGTGAGAAGACATTGATATCAATACGGGACTAAGAGAAGGAAGAAGCTCCGAATCAAGGGTTGTCAACGCTCCATGAAGTTCTGACATGAAGAGATATATATAGGACAACAGTGGGACCCACAGAATCTTGTGAAAGTCCAGTCAGCAAGCACTCACCGAATACAGGGTTGGACTGTTCTTTCCGAGCGTAGTAACCACTCGCAAAGAGCGGGGATTGCGTACAACCCGTATTCGCCGAGTGGGCCCCTCAAGCCAAGTGGCGAGACCTGGGTCAGCTCGATCATTCGCCCCGCCTAGGAGGTGGAAGTACCCCCAGTTTGGTGGGGGTAAGGTGCAGAAGAAAAGGAGCTAGGCGAGTGGTGCTCTCACGGACCACTCGCCCTGAGGCGTGGGCACTCGCCCAGCTAGGCGGATGCCCAGCGAGTGGTGCCCTCACAGACCACTCGCCCAGGATGATTTAAGGGGGAAATGACCCTGATACCCCTGGTGGGCTGCATATAGCCCTTCGGAACAGCGGAGTTAGGCTGTTAGCAGACCAATTTGGGGTGCTGTTAGTAAAATTAAAAGGCGGATTCATGTTATTTGCAGACCAGCCTAGAAAAATCTATAAATAGACCCTTAAGGGCACCTTGGAGGAGATCCGATTTTAGAGAATCCTCTCCTCCAGGCTAGTTTTTGGTCGACTGCTAGTGCCCTCCAAGGTGCCCGGTTGAGCTCTGGTTTGGGAGGGGAAGCTCTCTAAGATCTTCCGGGTGTGTGGCGGGACCTCCTCGCTTCAGCCTTGGGTCTATTCACATTCTCACATCCACCGTCAAGAGAGTCTAGTGAGGGAGAAGTAAGCATCGGCTACACCCCCAGTGGGTCCGAACTCAAGAGACCTGTTGCAGGTTTCAACATCAGAGACCGGGTTTCTCTTCCATCTATAGAATGCTTCGATACACCAAGCGCTTCCTAGTTCTGAATCCCGAGAGTGGGCAGTTATACCCGCCGGCGCCCCCACTGGACTACTTCGACATAGAGATGAATTTGTCGAGGAAATTGGAGAGCTGGAAAAGGAGAGAAGTGCTGCCGGTTTACGACATTCCTGTTGAGTTTTATGCTTATAAGGTGGTTGAGAGGGAGAGGACCTCTGTGAATCTTAAAGCTAGAGAAGAGTTCAGATTCAGGGAGTGATGCATCTCTCAGTGGAGACGAGATCAGAACCATTATTCCAGAAGAGACTCTGTCTCTTTCGATGATGTCTTCCAATGCTGGTTCTGTAAAATCCGCTGCTCATGCAACCTCCAGTGACCACAATATGAGTATGCTAAGAAAGGTGGAGATGAAGCCGCGCAGCAGCAAGCAGATAAGTAAAATTTCATAATATAACTTTTGTATTGTTTGAACACTTCCCTCAGATCTAAGAAACTTTAATCCATTGCTATGCCCGATTTTCTGCTCTTTCCTTGCTATGCCACATTTTTTTGACCTAGTTGACTTCTCTTCTGTGCACCTCTAATAAGTTTTTTTATAGTTCATTTGATCCTTTGTCCACTTTCTCACATGCCCAAAACGTGTTTTCACTGTTCCATTATCAAATCATCATATACTCTGTTGCGCTAAATTTTTTCTGGGTGAATTTTTTCTATTGAGATTTCATAATCCGTTTCATTTTCATTCGTAGATTATTATCGATGTTCAGTTTGACTAAACCTGAAATTCATAATCACTGATGTGGAACAATTATTGGCTGATTACATTGACCGATCACACTACCGAAATCCAATCGATTATATTATAACTACCATAATTTTTGATTCATCAGAAGTTATATAAAGCACAACATCATTTCAAAAGTCGTTCGATTATCCACTTGCTGCCACTAAGCATAAGTTCTTTGGCCCGTGTTTGCATACCCAAATTCATATACGTTTGGATGTACGAGCTCTCACAGTTAATTGGACACTTCATTTAGTTTTTTCAGTTTAGATCACATAATATTTATTAGCATCTATTTGTATTCCCAATTCTAACTACATCTACTTTTTTATCTGAACAAAATGGTTAAGGTTTTTCCCCTCTTTGGTGGATCTATCTTAGGCTTAGTCAAGGATAAATGATGTAATCCAAATTTTCAAACTTAGCGGAGGTGACGAAAAACTAATGTGTAGTTCTATTTTTGCTTTCAATTTCAGAGCGGACGAGCATCTTAAAGTTTGAAAAAAAGACATTCTAGAGTGAAAATTCGTTGGCACTCGTGGAACGATACCTAACACGGATCAGTATTTCCACAGAAGGATAACACATAAAATAATTTATGATATAATATTGAAAATTGAGGTAATTATGGAGATCCCTTCACGCTCAGAATTATTTAAATGAACCGATAAAATATGTTAGTATTTTTTTAAGCAGTGGAGGTCAAGTGAATTTTACCAAGCAGTACCAGATGCAACTGTAAGGAGTTAGTGATGCAGTGGTAGACCAACGGGGAATGGACACGCTAAATGCAAACTCTAAATGTGATGAATCATGATTAATGCAAGACAGTTCGTTCAAAATTTGACAACAATAATTAATTAATATATTATAAGCAGTTGCGCAAGCATTCACAAATAATAAATAAGGAGGAGCAGTTATTTCATTGCAAATCACCGGGGCACAAATAATTTTACTCGCACACTAAATAAACCCTGCAAGCGATATGAACTCCAGTACTAAACATATAAAATTGCAACCACACAAATAAAGGTGCCAAACAAACAACAATAGAAAATAATAACTCCAAACAAGACTTACACGTGCATGCAGTGACAATCAACGGCTGGTTGGGGAATCCAGATTTGCTGCGAGTGGGAAAACAGCCGTAGGGGAGCTCTGTCCAGAGGGGAAAGGGGTTCGACCGACTGGAGCATGAATAGAGGGAGTTGGGGTTGCTGTAGATTGACACATGGAGGGCTTTAGTGGGCAGCTGCAAGGAGAGTGATGGCTAACGGTCGGGAATAAGGTGGTAGGGGGCAGCATGAATGCCAGGAGGAGACTTTGGCGTTGGTTTGCGGAGGGGATACTGTAGCTGGTCGACTGAGTAAGTAGGGAAGGAGACGTGGGGCTGGTTGTGGCTGGGAGGTTGGGGAAGGGACTGCCAGTGACTGGGATTTGCGGAGAGGGGAAGCTGTAGGAGGCCGGGAGACTGTAGGAGGGGCGGTGTGTGGCTGGGAGAGGAGGGGAGAAGAGGTTACAAGTGGCTTGGAGATGCAAAGAGGGGAAGTTGTAGGTGGACGGGACACTGGAGGAGGGGCGACGTGTGGCTGGGAGGAGAGAAAAGGATGGGAGATACCTCTTGGAGTAACACCAACAAGGTAGAGGAGATTCGCCGGTGTCGCACCCACGACAAAAGACCGAACGGCTGCAGAAATAGCAAAGCATTGGTTCCTAAACTGAGCCCTGCACCAGCTATATATAATAAAACTGACCTAGGGCATCCCAAAACGGACGTCTCATAACGTCTGGTCCGATCGGGCGCCAAATAAACTCAAAATACATAAATGAATATCGTAAATCGACTCGCAACGACGATCCAAACACAACCGTGGGCTCGGATCGACCGTCTGAGCGATGGTTCACCTCCTCCCGTGGGAATAAACATGTGTGGGTCGTTGCGCGCCATCAACTCTCCCCGGATTGAAAGCACTCATCTCCTGGAGTGACTCCTCAGTAGGGGATGGGGTGGAACTGGTAGGGATCACGAGTGGTAAAGGATCAGGGGTGTGTGTGGAGAGAGGGTACACATACATGCGCTCCTCATAGTAAGGAGTCAAATCTTTTACGTTGAATACTCGGTTGATACCCATACCATGAGGGATGTCAATCTCATATGCGTACGTACCTATCCGCCGCACGAGTGCATATGGGCCCATTCAGCGAGCGCTTAATTTCTTTGCAGGCCCTTGCAGGAGCCTCTATGGTCGAATACGAATTAACACCGGCTCTCCCGCCTCAAAAATTTGGTCACACCTGTGCTGGTCTGCTCGGTCTTTATAATAATCATTACTAGTTGCAAATTTTTTTCGGACCGACTCATGACACACATGCAAACGATGAACAGACAACACAACAGACTCATGCAAATGATGACGAAATGACTCAACAGACTCATACAAATTACACAAATGAAACATGACCGACACAACATGCTCTTTATGGAAAAAAAAAATCTAATAATGACCTAAAATCTATCGCCGGAGGTGGCCTATCAGGAGGCTATCTCGGGGGTGTGTAGAAAAACTCATCCCATGTATGACGAGTGTTCAGATGATCACATGACCCATATCGCCTTTCCTACTTCCTTAAAGAAAAAGTAGCATCCTTCCCATCAGTCTGGGATTTTGGGAGACTTGGTAGCGCCGAGTCCCTACAAGTGGTATCAGATGAGGTTACGGGTTCGAGGCCGGGGGGGGGGGGGGGGGGGGGGGGGGGCGCTGATTAAATCCTGAAATTTCTCCACCTGTGTGGGTCTCAGCGGGTCAGGCGGCCGCGGCCATGTGAAAATCCACCTCTGAGCCATGTGGTGCACCACCTCTGAGCCATGTGGAGCACCTCTGAGCTTGCGGGTCATGCTGGACGCTGGGGGGGGGGGATTGTTGGGTCCAGTGTTCCTTCATTTGACCCGTAGCACCTTTCCTACTTCCTTAAAGAAAAAGTAGCGCCCTTCCCATCAGTCCGGGCTTTTGGGATAGTTGGTTGCGCTTGATCCTACAAGTGGTATTAGAGGAGGTTACCGGTTCGAGGCCGGGGGGGGGGGGGGGGGGCGCTGATTAAATCCTGAAATTTCTCTACCTGTGTGGGTCTCGGCGGGTCAGGCGACCGCGACCATGTGAAAAGCCACCTCTGAGCCATATGGTGCGCCACCTATGAGCCATGTGGAGCACCTCTGAGCTTGCGGGTCGTGCTGGACGCTGGGGAGGGGGGGGGGATTGTTGGGTCCAACGTTCCTTCACTTGACCCGTAGCGCCTTTCCTACTTCCTTAAAGAAAAAGTAGCGCCCTTCCCATCAGTCCGGGCTTTTGGGATAGTTGGTTGCGCTTGATCCTACAACCACTATGGGATCAACATCAGACTCTAGGCTCTCGGTCGTGATGTGACTCAGAGCAATGACAATGAGAGGGTGACATAGAACTACACTCAAGAATGGATCCGTAGGTGCGGTGTCAGGAAGTGGGTCTATGGTTGGGTGCTATCTAACCAAGTGGATGGCAGAGGAAGAGGTGTGGGTGAGGAACACATCACTACAGACTCAATATGCCGCTGAGGTTCGCTCTCAGTCGGGGTCACAAGAGACGGGTCAGAAACAAGAGATAAGTCACTCATTGGGCTAAGCACCTCACTGGGGTGAGAGCAATCTGCATTAGGTGTCACTTCTGTCGTGGCTGACAGAACACTGGTAGGCATCGTGGTGACCTCAGTATGGGAGGGACTCATACTGCGGAGGTCAAGGTGAGAATCCCATCGATCAGCTCTTGCGGATCTCAAAGACTACTCATAATGTAGGGCGAGCAGCTGGTATGTCTGCTTGAGGGACTTCGAGCTATGATAAACCACCTAAGTACGTATGTCAGACCGAAGTCCAAACCGAAATTGGGAAATGGTAATGGGTGTGTCCTCTTAGATATCACTCACTACAACAAATTACACTTTTAATAAAGACTAAAAACGTTACAAAAGGTAACTAATATCGTTACACAAAGTTTTTGTAATGATACTTTATGTGACGACCGTTACCTAAAGCTCGACGCTAATAATTCCCGTAATGAATTTTTGTTTGTCGTTACAAATAATTTATTCGTGACAAACATTACTTCCTCACAATAAGATGAGTTATAGTAAAGAATATTTAGTTACAAATGTTCAATTTTTTACTCACTAAAAATAAATTAATTTATATATCAAATTTATTAATATTAATTTATTGTTACAAATAACTTTCTTGTAACAATCATTATTTCATTACAATATAATAACCAATTGCTAAAAAAGACCATTAATATAAGCATATTCATTTATTTTTATTAATGCACAAAACTAAGGGTGGGAGATGGCCCAAACTCCTTAATACAATCCAATGAAACTTTAAACTCTAATACACATTGTTCATGACAAATATTGAAACTAGAGATATTACAAAATTAGAACATCTCTCAACAATTAAAATGCTTAAAATTTTACAACATGATATTTAGGAATTCTAACTTTATAAGCAAATCAACTTGATGTCATTTTCATCAGGAGCAGGTCAATCTTTGGTCATACTTGTTCACTTTGCATTTGATTCATCCTCGATGTACTAAATATAATCTGAAAATGTCAACAAAAAATAATAACGTAAGAATATGTTAGCTTTATGTTACTTGCTCTAAGTGATTACAAGGATGTCATAAATGAAATCATATTAATAACATATCATATTTATGCCAAGATATATGAATTTTTTACACAATAGAAGACGAAAATATACAAATTCCTAAAGCACCAGAACGAAAGAAAAGACACAGTTTTATAGTGGATTGTTATAAAAATGATGTAATTCAAAGCAAGTAGAGTACAAGTGAAGCACACAATAGGTAAATTTCCAAAACTAATAAAAGATCAGAACACTTTCCAATGATACTAAAAGTTTTTGTCCAGTGATAACAATGAAAAGCTTAAGCAAGATTGAGATGTAAATAACAAAAAGATAAATATAAGAGCATCTAAACATATGATTATCTGCAAAATTTACAGAATCTTTTATAGACTACAACTATAAGAACCATTGCTTGTGACTATCCTTATCCTTCTCTACAACTCCACTGGATGACTAATTAAATGTAACTCAAATGTAGCATAGCATTAAGAAAGAGATGTTGTAACAGAAAAAGGTGTGGCAAAAAGAAGAACAAACCGATGGGGTGAGCATTGGGGCTTTTGGCGAAATGAGGAGGATCTTGGACGCCTTCGCTGTATCGAGAAGCTTGGGCTGCAATGGAGATACTTCGCCAGTAAGCACATAAGGAGAAATCAGAGAAGGTTCGACAATGTCAATCTGTAAGTATAAATTAGAAACATTGTTTAAAGCTGTATTAGGCTTAAATCTATGTGTCTTGCAATCTCATGAGTATAAAAATACCATACATAGCTCAGAAAATTTCTTCAAAATCTGACTTATAGTCAAACACTTCTGCTAAATCATCTCTCAGCCTTCACTCTCCCATATACAACATTATTGCAAGTCATGCAATTTACATACACCCGCCACTTACCTGAAGAAGCCATTTTAATCCAATAAAACATGAGAAAGGATTCAAAGAAGAACAGAAAAAAGTCAAGCCTACTGCTTCCGTTAGAGCCGTCGTCTGGGAGGAGCGTCGCGTGAGAGAATTGCCCTAATAGGATTGCGGCGTGAGTGCGAGATAAAGGGAGGAAGCACTGTTTGCGGAGGCCTCATGGAGTTTTTAGGTCAAAGTCATGGGCTTTGGCCTCAATGCCTGTATTCGTGTCAATTCAATCACGTCGAATGCCAAAATTGAATTTCTAATCCTCAATACTAATATAGTACACATAAATCAAATACATGCCCACGCGCCGAACGGACCCTTGGCGATTTGACTATTATATTTTGTCTAAATAGATAAGAAATCATTAACAAATTTAAAGTTATTATCTTTTTATCATGAATTTATATTAAAGAAATAGTGTCATATTTTTATTCATTTTAAAATTTAATATATTTATTGTAACAAAACTTTGGTTACAAAAAATAACTAATTGTAAGGAAATTCTAGTTGTTACAAATACTTTCAAGGTGTTGTTACAATTGCTACTTATTGTGATGTCATTTTACTATTTGTAACGTAAAACTAGTCTTGTTACAAATACCTGCACTTATTGTGACAAACATTTAGTTATTGTAACAAAATATAAAATACTTGTTACAACAAACTAATATTTTGTAACGATAGAAAAATTTTGTTACTAAATGTAGCTATTAGTACAAATTTTGTCTTCGTTACAATTTAGTTCTTACTACAGGTGCAGTTTGTTGTAGTGACTGCTCACCACTAACTCATCAAAATGGTCCCTGAACTCAGCGACAAACATGGATCCTTGCTGAAGAGAAAATAATTGGTCGAGCAAGCAACTCCGATACGACGAAGGCAGGTACCTCTGAAATAATGTACGCTTCATGTCCACCCAACTAATAATGCGATGTAGACGGTCTCGCTCACGGTACCTCTCAACGCTAGACCAATATGCCCTCGCCTGAACTAAAATTCTAAGTTTCGCAAACTTGACGCAACGCTCACCAAATACCTCAAAATGATCAAGATAATACTACATATTCACGAGCCAATAATTGAAATACTCGGGACTCAATGAGCAGTCAAAGTAAGGGGTAGTATTATGAAATTGACTCTCAAGATCTCTCTCGGAACGATAAGAAAGACGACAATCATCATACCAATTGTCTCTAGCATTGTGGGGACATGTCGGTGGGTCAATACGACGCTGGATGTGGTGTACTGCGTTCACAAATAATTATCGTAGTATCGTGAGGGTCTCCCTAAATGGGATCTATGAGGGCGGGTGCAAGTGGACTCGAGACCTCCAAAGTGAGGGGAGGAATAATTATGACTCCTAGACATAATGAGAAACCTATAGACTCTACGACTGCGTACAAAAAGAGCGCGTAACCTTACTTTGATACCAATTTAATGCAGTGGTAGACCAATGGGGAATGGACACGCTAAATGCAAACCCTAAATGTGATGAATCGTGATGAATGCAAGACGGCCCGTTCAAAAATTGACAACAGTAATTAATTAATATATTGAGAGCAGTGGCGCAAGCATTCACAAATAATAAATAAGAAGAAGAAGATATTTGATTGCAACCACCAGGGCGCAAATAATTTTACGCGCGCGCTAAATAAACCCTGCAAGCGATATGGAGTCCAGTACTAAACATATAAAATTGCAACCACACAGATAAAGGTGCCAAACAAACAACAATAGAAAATAATAACTCCAAACAAGACTTACACGTGCATGCGGTGACGAACAACAGCTGGTTGGGGCATCCAGGTTTGCTGCGAGTGGGAAAACAGCCGGTAGGGGAGCTCTATCCGGAGGGGAAAGGGGTTCGGCCGATTGGAGTATGACTAGAGGGAGTTGGGGTTGTTGTAGATTAACACAAGGAGGGCTTTAGTGGAAGGATGTAAGGAGAGTGATGGTTGACTGTCGGGAATAAGGTGGTAGGCGGCAACATGAATACCACTAGGAGACTTTGGCATTGGTTTGTGGAGGGGGTGCTGTAGCTGGTCGGCTGAGTAAGTAGGGGAGGAGACGTAGTGCTGGTTGTGGTTGGGAGGTTGGGGAAGGGGCTATGGGTGACTGGGATTTGCGGAGAGGGGAAGCTGCAGGAGTCCGTGAGACTGGAGGAGGGCGGCGTGTGGCTAGGAGGGGAGAAGAGGTTGTGGGTGGCTCGGAGTTGCAAAGAGGGGAAGCTGTAGGTGGTCGGGAGACTGGAGGAGGGGCGTCGTGTGGCTGGGAGGAGAGAAAAGGCTGGGAGATACCTCTTGGAGTCGCACCAACAAGGGGGAGGAGATTCGTTGGCGTCGCACCCACGATAGAAGACCGAATGACTGCAGAAAAAACAAACCTTTGATTCTCAAACTGAGCCCTGCACCGGCTATATTTAATAAAACTGACCTAGGGCATCCCAAAACGGACGGCTCATAACGTCTGGTCCGATCTGGTGCCAAATAAACTCAAAATACATAAATGAATATAGTAAATCGACTCGCAACGACGATCCAGACGCAACTGTGGGCTCGGATCGACCGTCCGAGCGATGATTCACCGCCTCCTGCGGGAATAGATGTGTGTGGGTCATTGCGCTCCATCAGTTAGACTCAAGGTCAAACTGTCACGATAGTCAGTAACGCCAATGGACATACGTCGAATAGAGCGAAACTGGGGGCACTAGAATAGATGTCCGGGTTGACAGTGGTACATAGGAACTTTCGCCGGAATGAATTTCCACTGGAGGGGAGTTGATGTTGACAATGGTCCAACTAGATCTTCGTGGTTTACGCCAAGAAGAAGAAGACAATGGTGCACCCTAGGGGGTTAACTAAATTGTATTACCCAATAATTTTTTTTAATAATGTTTTTCCTAAATTGGGTCTCTTGTTTCCTTAATTAAATTAGTTTCATTGATGAGAATTGATATACTTCCACCTTTGTTTTTATTTGTTACTTAAATAATTAGAACATGTATTTGTCTCTTTAACTATTCTAAATTACCGAACATATTTATCTTTGCTTTATGATTCGTCAATTAAACATACGTGATAATATAAACATTAAACATACGTGATAATATAAGAATGCGGAAAATAACTAACAGAAATAAAGAGCCACTAAAATGTATCTCTGAATGCGACGAAGGATGCAACAAGCCTCCTTTCTCTTAAGTTTTCCTCTACATCAATCACCTAGGAATAAAGTTGATGTAGATTGTATTAGCTTCCAGCCGATTTGGTTAATTTAGATGGAGTTCATGTTTTCAACCGCAGTGATTTTGTTTTCCATATTTTATGAATGAAATTATAATTATCAATTTCAAGTGATCTTTGAGGAGGTTTGTTGTGTTTGAATTCAACGCTAATTTCTAACTATATTGAACCAATTTAACGATCTAGATTGTTTTTAAAAATTTTGTTTTCTAATTTCAAGCAACGAAATGTAGTGCTAAGCTAAAATTATAAATGAGTTGGTATAATGAAATTGTAAATAGAAAATGGTGGAGAAGACCAAATAGTATAATTAGTGTCACCTTCAATAGACTAGTAAATATATGATCTTTAATCTTATTTAGCTCTTTAACTACAACTGATGTGCCTTTTATGAACATGTTTCAGGTAATCGTAAATTGAAAATGGAAATTGCGGTGCAATCCCCACGATTGTTGTCAAATGGAAGAGGGACGAGATTAAAGCCAGATAGTCAACTTCGTGCTATGAAATCTGTCGAGATGAGCCCCTCAAGAACCGTAAGATCAGTTGGGATGAGTCCCACAAGATCCATAAAATCTGTTGGGATGAGTCCCACAAGACCCATAAGATCTGTTGGGATGAGCCCCATAAGATCCATAAAATCTGTTGGGATGAGTCCCACAAGACCTATCAGATCTGTTGGGATGAGCCCCATAAGACCAATAAAATCTGTTGGGATGAGCCCCATGAGTCCCATAAGAACCTTAATGAGAAGATCTGGGCATGCTTCAGATTCTGACTTATAGGTACATAAACCGACAAATCTCCATCAGTCTACTCCTTGTTTTGCCTTTTTTGTGTTTTTTTGTTGGGTATGAATATAAGGTAGATTAGAGATAGAAGCAAGCATGAAAGGCAACAATTCTTCAAAGCTCAATAGTTTACATTATTGCCAGTTTTTTTGTTTATAGATGATCATTGAATGTGATATAGAAAGATTTGACAGTTCTAAGTGATTTGTAAAAAGCATAATGTATTCCATATTTTTAAATGTTCTATGAGTTCTATCTGTTGATGTTTTTTCTCTCTTTTAAAAGAAAGTATTTTTTATGGTTCTCTTGGTTTCCTTTTTGAAACCTCAATATACCAATTGGATTTGGATCTGGAAGCAATTTGCACTTGTAGGGCTGGATAATACTTCAAACAACAATTGAAATCTTAATTGTCATAGCATTTTAATTTTATGTGTGCAATTATAATCATCAATTTCGAGCGATCATTAAGGAGGTTTGCTGTGCTTGAATTCAATGCAAGTTTCTAACTATATTGAGCCAATTTAACAATCTAGTTTGTCTTTTAATAATATGTTTTCTAATTCAAGAAACAAAATGTAGCCCTAAGATAAAATTATAAAAGTGTTGGTATAATGAAATTGTAAATAGAAAAAGGTGGAGAAAGCCAAATAGTATAATTAATCTTACCTACAATAGAATAGTAAATATCGGATCTTTAATCTTTTGTAGATCTTGAACTGCAATTGACATGCCTCTTATGAACATGTTTTAGGTAATCATAAAAACATAAAAATGAGGCGCAATCTTTGTGATTGTTGTCAAATAGAAGAGGGATGGGATTGAAGTCAAATAGCTGGCTTCGTACAATAAAATATGTCAGTATGAGTCCCACAAAAGCCATAAGATCAGTTAGGATGATCCCCATAAGATCCATTAAAATCTGTTGGAATGAGTCCTACGTGACCCATAAGATATGTTGGGATGAGCCTCATAAGACCCATAAAATATCTTGGGATGAGCCCCATACGAACCTTAAAATATGTTGGGATGACCCCATGAGACCCATAAGATGTTAAGTTACTTGACATAACTTAATAATCCACTAAGTATCAATTAATACTAATCTATGTACTGTGCACCGAAGAGTACATATCTTAGATAAAGCCGATGTGCGGTGTTTCTCGTATTCGGAGTCACCGCAAGCTCAGCCCCCGATATATGGGACCATATACAGTCTTAGAATGAATCAGACTCCTAGCTTACAAGATAAAGCTGACCCCAGATATTGCCAACTTACACAACGTATTCAACGTCTCTTCGCTTCGTCGAGCTCTACTTCACCTAGACCAACACATCTCTTCCCCATCGGGACCAGTAACTTCGGATAGATTGGTATGCTCGAACCTATATGAGTTGTAGACTCAAATACTCAGATATTACGGAAGAAGAAAGTCTCATTAGTAAAGGTCCTATGGTCTAATCACGAACATGAGGAATTCACATGGGAACCTCGGGACTTAATGCAATTTAAATATCCAGAGCTATTTCTTACAGGTACCCTTGAAACCTTCTTACACTACCTTATACATTAAACTTCTTAACTTACTTCTGCACCTATGAACTTAACTTCAATTTTGGGGATAAATTTATTATTTTTGTTTATTGGATTTGTAACATCCCAATTTGAAATGAGGAGCCTAGGAGTATTGACACACTACATCACCTTGAAGACAAGGTTAAGCCCTTAAAGAAAGAGAAAGAGGCATGGTGTGCAGTTAGGCAAAGTGAACCAAATCAACTCCATTAGCCCAACCCTTGACCAATTGAGCTAACCATCTTCTTCCTCATGACCTACAGTAAAACATTTCATCTATTGACACACCACATCACCTGTAACATCCCCAATCCTACTAGACCCCTAGTGTGTGATTGGTGAGCTCAAAGGGTGGGATGAGGGGCCTTAAGGACCCTTAGGATGAGATTTTGCTATGTGCACACCTAAAGTCCCAATCAAATGGGACCTAAGCTGCTATAGAGGGCCAATTGGACACAAAGTTCCCCAAAATGAGACCACCCTTAGTCCCCTAAATCCTAAGGAAGGAGTGATGGGGTGATCATTCCCCTTAGTGAGGCTCAATTTCATAGGATTAGCCCAAAATCATCTTAAGTGAGCATGAACCAAACCAACCAATTAAGGGGCAATTGACCACCAAGAGGCCAAATTGACTTCCCCCTTATGTTCCAGACTCTATTAGAGACCTATTGGACCCAAAAGCCCCATCATAGGATGGTCAACCCTCTCCAATTTGGTCAAAATCCAAATTAGGGCAAAAAGGCCAACTCAACCCAAATGTGGTCAATTTGCACCCAAACCCTAAAATTGACTCCACATCTAGTCTCTAAACAACATTAGGAATCTAAGAGGCCCAAAAGCCCCATCATGGGAGGGTCAAGTCACCTCAATTTGGCCAAAGTCCCAAAGAAGGGCAATTTGGGTAATTTCACACCTTTGGATCAAATTGGGCCAAATAAGGCCCCACCATGGGCCAAGCTCCATTGGGTGATGACATGGGACCCATGACCTACATGGGGGACCAGTCAACCCAATTGGTCAAAGTCAAAGTCAACCCAATTGGGCTTAATCCCAAATTGAGTGCCCAAACCTTTTTCCCCCTTTAATTAGAGCCTAAGTCTAAGGTGAAGAATTAAATAGGCTCCTAGGTTCTGGTGGGATGTGGCTAAGGGGTTTGGGCTAACCCAAGATAACCCAAGTGAGGGGTTGGGTTAAAGGAGGGGACAAAAAGTGTCTTGATAAAGCAAAAAGCAAAAAAAGACCCAATCTCCCCCTCTCTCTCCTCCCAATCAGCCTTGGGCTCACCCCTGAAGGGAGTTGATTGCTGTGGTGGAGCTGGAAAGCAGGGCTGCAGCAGGTGGTGGTCGGCCAAGCAAATTCCGTGAGCCCCAATTTCAAATCTCCCTAGGCCGGCCTCCTCAGCTTATTTAAGCATCACCAACAGCTCCAGAAGCTCGTTTGCAGTCGGGCTAGTGCTTTGGATCAGAGAAATCGGTGGAGAATTGAGTGCTGTAGCAAGCTCGCCGGAGACGGAGACGGAAATGGCAAACCGCCGGAACACTCGCCGCCCAGCCCGTTTCCAGGTTCGCTTCTCCCCCCCTCTAACTGTGCTAGCATCTAGGATCGTTAGATGTCGGGTTCGAGCTCAATTGAGCCGAGCCCAATTCGATTTTCTCCTCCGATTAGCCGTTTGGGCTTCTTGGTAAAACCGCCGGAAATGGCCCCCGCCGGCGACCAATCCACCGCCAATCGATCGGCACCACCTCAACGGAGGTGGTGGTGGCGGTGGCTGGACAGGGAGATGGACGGGTGGCCAGGATTTCCCGTTTCAGGCGGCTCCAGGTCGAGCAGATCAGAGCCGTTGGCTCGAGAAAGACGATGACTGTGCGCTGCCCGATCTGCTTCAAGATTCGTGCGCAGTCAGCGCCTTATGACTTGATTTAATTGGTGTGCTGTTAGCCAGAATCTGCACTCTTTTTATAACTCAATATTAAGGCCCTTAGAAGCCCTAAATCAAAAAGTTGCTTGAGACAACTCTTGTAGGTTGTTGAGTCTACTTTCATTTGGGACTTAGATCAAACCATTTGGTGTTGATTTGACTCCTGTAGAGCCATTCTTCTGAGGCTGGTCCAAATAAATTCCTAGCACTAAAATGGTTATAACTCCCATTTGGCTTGGAGTTTAGGGCTGACGTTTTAAACCCTAGTGTAACTATACTAGACCTATCTTTAGCCCAAAAATCAAGATTTGTGGGGTACTTTTTCTATAGTTTTTGTCTAAACATTGAATAGTAAATTTCTGATAATTAGGTGGCCCAAACCCCTTGTGGGGCCCCCATTTTAGGGTGGGGTTAAGCCTAGGCTATGTCCACACACTGGTAAAAATATTGGGTCCATTGGACCACTCCTTGTGGGTGAACCCTCTTTGGAGTGAGGATGGCTTAAGGGTTTGTGTATGTTGGGCCAGGAATTTCACTTAGCTTAAGGAGCCAAATTGAGGCCCTTAATGGCCAAATCATGAAAATGGTGTGAGACACACTATTGTAGCCCTATCTGTCTAGTTTCATTAGAAACTAAGATTTTGGCATTTGGAGGTCAGTAGACCCCAGAGGGGCCTTTTTCCTAGGACTGGTCCTACACTAGGTCAGTCCATTAGAAAATTTACCTAGGTCAAACCATTCAAGATTTGGAGCTGTGCTTATAACCATGGGTTGGTATACCCTAGGGGCACCCCCTGCAAAAGGGGCAGCCCTTGGTGGTAACTTTTACCTAGGGTTTTTGTGGAAGTTAAGATATTTAAATTATGTTGATTTTTGGAGCATAGGATGTCCAAATGGCACCAAACTTTGGTGGCCTACCATTTTGTACATGAGTAGTGCCTACCTAAAATTTCACTCCATTTGGACTTGATTTAGTATGGAAAATTGGAAACCCTAATGAGGGCCTTTAAGGGGCAAATTAGGGTTTAGGTCATTTTGAGGGGTTGAGTGTGTTAGCCTCCTCCCATCATGTTGGATATGTGGGTATGGATATGAAAATGCTTGGGTCACACCATAATGGTCCATTTGGAGCCATTAGGGTGGTGTGACCTAAAACCTTAAGGGTAGACCTAAAGGGTGCAATGTTGAGATTAATGAAGCAACTAGGACCTAAACACATATTTAGACAACCAAACTTCACCCCTAAGTGGGGAATAGTGTTATAGGGCTAGGAGGATCATCATGAGACTTGTTAGAAGCACATATGTACTTTTTCCCCTAATATTTAAAATTGCCACCTTTTCTTTAATAAAATAAAATGCAAGGTCTTATGACCTTGTATGACTTTGTTAACACTATCAGTGGATGTATTAGGGTGAAATGAGGTTATGATAATTTTGTTATGATTTGTTGAAGCATTATTCTTTGAAAGAGAAGCTTCAAGTGCTTGCTAGCTTAAGAGTAATTAATCCTTTAAAAATACCAAATCATAGGACAATGTTATGATACCTTGGAATCTGTCATTTTATGTCAATATAAGCCCATGATAATTGTTTGGAAGCATGTTGAATTATATTTCTTGTACTTCATGTAGAAATTGGATTATTCAACCCTTGTGTATTAAATCCTTTAAAAATATTAAATCATGGGGCAATGAGATGATATTTGGTTATCTGTAGTCTTAGGTTAAGATATGCCCATGATAACAGTTTGGAAGCCTGTAGATTTATATTTCTTGTACCTCATGTAGAAATTGGATTATTCAACCCTTGTGTATTAAATCCTTTAAAAATACCAAATCATAGGGAAATGTTATGAAACCTTGGAATATGTCATTTTATGTCAATATGAGCCCATGATAATTGTTTGGAAGCATGTTGAATTATATTTCTTGTACTTCATGTAGAAATTGGATTATTCAACCCTTGTATATTAAATCCTTTAAAAATATTAAATAATGGGGCAATGAGATGATATTTAGTTATCTGTAGTTTTAGGTTAAGATATGCCCATGATAACAGTTTGGAAGCATGTAGATTTATATTTCTTGTACCTCATGTAGAAATTGATAATTGCCACCTTTGGATGTTTAATCAGTTTAAAATATCAAATCACATGGTAATGACTCAATAATTAGGCAGGGGACTATAGGTCCCCATATGGACACTTGGTAATATTTGTAGAATTTTCAGAAGGGAATTACTATTTTTCCTAATTATAGTGGCATTTTGGTAATTATATAATTATGATGATTCAGTAGGTCAAATGACACCCCAGGGCCATGATATTCAGTTCACCATCATGATGTGGAATATTATCTTACTGATAATTCTCATGAAGCATGTAGAATCATTTTTAGGGTAGTTCATGTGTAATGCGACTTAGGGTCTTAACTACTTAAAATTATATTAAATACCAATTTAATATGGAAAATTATGGAAATTATAATATACCTTACTAGGGTCAGTGGGAGCCTAGGATAATTACCGGAGACCTTGGTGATGAGTTTTAGAAGGGTTCACTTATGGGGTTGATGGTTAGTTCAAATTAGTGGTCTGCGTTTAGTAAAAACAGAATTTTGAGTTTCATACAATTCAGACCACTAAGTAGTGTTTAGAAGTGGTATGCAATCAGTAATTGAGTTATAGCACACAAGGATTCAGAGAGGGTCAATCCTAGGGTTAGTTGTGCGGTTGTGCTAGAGTCAACGTAGGAGGAATGGAGGTACGTCCAACCCATTTGGGTGGGACGGGAGATGAGCTAAGTCATTTTAACTATAGGAAACGAGGAAGGGTGAACCAATTGTTAACCACCAACTAAAGTAAATGTCTTGAGGAGGATGGTGGGGGTTGAGCCCATTGCGTCCCCTAGTACCGCCGGGAACCCTTCACCGGGTGGACCGCGGGAAGCCCAGGACTGACCTTAGATCACCAGAGAAGTAACCTAAGAAATAAGTAAGGAAACACGACCAATAATACTAAGTGTCTTGAGAAAGGGAACTTTGGTTGTCATCCCACTGTAGTTCCTAGTACCGTAGCGAGCCCCTTGCAGGGTAACCCTCGGGAAGTCCAAGATTAACCCTAAACTGCAATAACATTTAAAGTAGGCAAGAGTAGCCATAGTAGGGTAAGATTGGATTTATGTAACCCCTCCCAGTTGCGGGAGTGGCAGTATTGTGGTGCACGGTTAGACGAGCAGGAACCTCGAGGGGATGATTATCCCGGTTTTTTTCTCAGAAATGTGGCAGGTCTTCGGTACTAGGCAGGTCGTCACTCCGACCGCGGTACGTTGACTTAGCGGGTGTGTAGGGGTCTAAGGGGCCAGCTTGGCTGCGTGTCAGGATGACAATTCCCCGAAGACACCTCTCACTTGGCTCACAGTCTGGTGGACTCCAGCAAAGAGTACGCAGAGCTCCGCGGTTGTTTAGCGTCGAGGCGTACGTGCGGTCTAGGCATGGTAGAGTGTATACCCGCCTAGGAGTGGACAGCCCGGTCCGCTACCACCGTGTGTCACAGCGGTTGGTACCTGAGAGGTTGGCTTCCTCTCAAATAGAGGGAACTACAAAGGTCTGTGTGCACAGAGTCGTGTGTGTGAGTTCAATGCATAGTCATTCATAGCATAAGCATAGCATACGCACTCGCAGATCCTCATCATATAAATTAGTATGGACTCTTTTATATGATGAGTTATATTTCCTGGAAATCCTAACTTATAAGTTTGTATGGGCATTCATATAAGTTAGGGTACGAGATTGATTACTTGTCGCTACTGTTTTTACTGCTTCGCTTTACTTGCTCTACTTGCTGTTTATTTATTACTGCACACCTTTATTATACTCCTGCTTATACTTGTTTAGATTAGCCCCTTTTTACTTGTGTATTTATATACCAGTTTACCTTCCCTGTCACTTGCTTGTTCCTTGCTCGTCCCCCGCTTCTTCCTCCCGCGCGGTTCCTAGGAGTCACAGGAGGAGGAGGGGACCTAGTGAGCTCGGTCATTCTTTGACTGACGGTTTGCATTGGGGCCGAAAAACAATCTAGGATTCCGAGGAGACGGAGCTGTCGCACGCACCGCAGGAGACGAGGGTAGGACCTGAGCAGCCAGCGACGCAGTGGGTAGCGACCACTAGACATCAGGTGGATTACATTTTGAGTATTAGTGAAGTGTGATGATGAGATAGCTTCCACATGTAGAGAGGATGTGAGATGAGAGAGTTTTGTTCCATGATGTACCGGGCTTTAAGCCCTTTCATTTATGTACTCTCATTTTCATGCTCGGATTTTTATATGTATCGCTTGATTAGCTTTTGATATATTTTGGAATGTGATTTGTGGACTCCTTTCATTTAGTTTGTACTCTCTCTCTTGTACTCACTTTTGCTATTGCTCGCACTATGATCGTAGCCGGCAGGGTCGACGTTGCGTGGTGTAGCCCAACCCGTGTGTTGGAAGTCACCGCAATGCGTCGGTTCTGGGCATAAGGTCCGCTTGGCCCCGGGAGCGGGGAAGGGATCTTACAAATGGTATCAGAGGGACGAACGATCATGGGTACGAGCTATTGGTCCACAACAACTTAGGCCACCCCGCACGAGTGTAGTTTGGGGGCAAACTACGCAGCGGAAGCAGTGGTGTGCCCATGTATGAATCCACATTCCTAAGTCCTTTAAGCATGATTTAGATTCTCCAATCATCTAAAACTTCTTATACTCGTGTCAGGCTGCTAGAGACGAGGAGCCTCAGGACGCCATTCCCCCTCCTCCGACTGCCACTCCCTTCCAGCAGACTGAGTTAGGGCAGACATTGTCAGCGATCTTGGATGCGTTTCGAGCTCAGGTGGTCCCAGCATCTCAGCCGAACCCAGGGTCGAACTGGTTGATCTCGTTCAAGGGTCTGTCCCCACCGATGTATAGAGGGACAGAGGATGCGGTGAAGACGGAGGAGTGGCTGGATACCATTCAGGAGATGCTGGTAGGCATTAGTTGCCCGGTCAGCAAGGCCGCATCCTTAGCAGTTTCAGCACTGGATGCCCATGCGAAGAGGTGGTGGAAGTAACTGGCAGATTCCACCTTCCGCGACAGAGATTACTCAGGGATTACCTGGGATGAGTTCAACACGGTATTCCTGGACCACTTCATATCAGCTACGGATAGGGACACGTTGGAGGAGAGGTTTCTGCACCTGACTCAGGGGACCCGTTCAGTGATCGAGTACCAGAGGGAGTTCTCTCATTTGGCCAGGTTCGCGGGGGCACAGTTTGTGGATGATCGAGGCTTGGCGAAGAAGTTCTACTAGGGATTGAGCGCCCCTCTCAGGCAGGCTCTCCTGTTCATATCAGAGGGCACCCTGACTCAGATTATAGAGGTGGCAAAGAAGTTTGAAGCAGACCAGTTGTCAGAGCAGGTCAAGGGCAAGAGATCAGCGGACAGGATGTATCATGGAGAGGGTGGCAGTGACCGACAGCAAGATAGAGTTATGAGGCACAGGAGGGGTGGAGGACGTCCCCGTCCTTTGGAGGCACCAGTGCAGCAGCCTCAGACGGTGTTGGCCCCTCAGCCACTACGAGCTCTAGAGCCAGAGAGAGCAGACGGTCGTGGACGACCCCTGGTAATCTGTTTTGAGTGCAACCAGCCGGGGCACATCAGGATCCATTGCCCGCGACGTTTCCCTCCACCTCCACCACCCCCTCCAGCGGCCCCTCCGGCAGCCCCTCCAGCACCTCCAGCACACCAGGGCCGGGGAGGTGGGCGTGGTCGTGGCCGAGGATTTCATGGGAGGAACAGGCAGCCGGAGTAGGCTTTTGCATTGGACCTCGCCCAGCCGAGGAACCCCGAGGAGGTCATCGCAGGTATATTTTCAATTATGTACTTGCAACTTCTTAAATTCCCTTAGCTTTAGTAGTAGCTTAACCTTATATAATAAAACCAACCAACAACCCATAGGTGTTGTGCTCATCAACGGAAAACCCGCACACACCTTGTTTGACACGGGCGCGTCGCACTCCTTTATCTAAGAAGATTTCCTCGTAGGCTTGGAAGGGATCCAGAGGATCGATGGCATAGTAAGGAGGGTGCGACTTCCAGACGGTTCAGAGATGCGCACCATGGCCAAGTGCACCATGGACCTTGAAATCGAGGGAGAGATCTTTGAGTCATGGGCATCGATCCTGAAGCTACCAGATTACGATCTGATTTTGGGCATGTCATGGTTGCACTACCACCATGCCAAGATCGATTGTGCGACGAAGAGGATCGAGCTACTGGCTTACGGGACCACCTGGGTCACCGTCGGAGGTATTAGATCTATCCCTCGTACCCCTCTATCTTCTACACAGGTCGTGAAGGCCCATGAGCAGGGGGAGGAGGTATACCTCATTTGCTTCGAGATGGCAGAGTTGAAGATATCGGTGGACGAGGTACCGATAGTCCGGGACTTCTCTGACGTATTCCCGGAGAAGTTACCCGGCTTGCCGCCGCATAGAGACATAGACTTCCAGATTCAGCTAGTACCCGGGGCGAGGCCAGTGTCCCGGGCACCGTACCGCATGGCACCCAAGGAGTTGGCAGAGTTCAGAGTGCAGTTGAAGGAGCTAGTCGATGCCGGGTTTGTGAGGCCGAGCTCTTCCCCATGGGGAGCTCCGGTCTTGTTCGTAAAGAAGAAGGATGGGACTCTCCGGCTGTGTATCGACTATCGGGAGCTCAATAGATTGACGGTGCGGAACACTTATCCGCTACCGAGGATTGATGAGCTGTTTGATCAGTTGCAGGGTGCCCACTGGTTCTCCAAGCTGGATTTGCGGTTGGGATACTATCAACTGAGGATACGGGAGGAAGACATTCCGAAGACCGCATTCAGCTCGAGGTATGGTTTGTACGAGTTTACGGTGATGCCGTTTGGGCTCACCAACGCCCCATCAGCATTCATGAGTATGATGAACCAGATCTTCGAGCCTTTCCTTGATATATTTGTGATAGTATTCATCGATGATATTTTGGTCTACTCGAGGACCGAGGAGGAGCACGCCAGCCATCTAGAAGCGGTGCTGAGGAAGCTGAGGGAGCACCGGATGTTTTCCAAGTTTTCGAAGTGCGAGTTCTAGTTGAGGGAGGTGGCCTTCTTGGGACACATCATCAGCGGAGCCGGTCTAGCAGTAGATCCGGCTAAGGTGCAAGCTGTCAGAGATTGGCCTAGGCCGAAGACCGCATCAGATATCCGGAGTTTCTTGGGGTTAGCGGGGTATTACCGCAAGTTTGTAGCGGGGTTCTCCAAGATTGCCCTTCCCCTCACTTCATTGACAAAGAAGGATGCTGCCTTTGACTGGACGCCGCGGTGTGAGGCGGCCTATGCAGAGCTGAAGGACAGACTTATCTCAGCCCCTATCCTTGCACTTCCATCTGGGAAGGAAGGATTCCAGATCTACACCGACGTGTCATATCAAGGGATGGGAGCGGTGCTTATGCAGCATGGGCACGTGATCGCCTATGCCTCCCGTCAGCTGAAGAAGCATGAGATGAACTACCCGGTGCACGACCTAGAGCTTGGAGCAGTCGTATTTGCTTTGAAGGTGTGGAGACATTATTTGTACGGGGTTCATTGTGAGATCTTCTCGGATCACAAGAACCTCAAGTACATCGACACCCAGAAGGACCTCAACCTATGACAGCGGCGATGGTTGGAGTTCTTGTGCGATTATGGCTACACCATGCATTATCATCCGGGCAAGGCCAACACGGTAGCGGACGCACTGAGCAGGAGGGGCAGTACCTCAGAGGCAGAGAGCAGAGTGATGGCCATGGAGTTGGTGCAGACGCTGCGGGATATGCAGATTACTCTGGTGAGCAGAGCTGACCCAGGAGTATATGCGGAGTGCATGGCTTCGATGAGTATGACCTGTGACATACGAGACCGTATCCGGGAGGGACAGCAGCAGGATCCGGCTTTGGAGCAGGTATTCAGGTCATTGGCAGACGACGCTGCTGGAGATTACTCCTTGAAGGAGGACCTCGTTCACCACCGCGGCAGAGTTTACATCCCCGCCGGGAGGGGGATTCGAGAGGAGGTTCTTCGGGAGGCCCATTGCTCCCAGTATTCGGTACACCCCGGCATTACCAAGATGGCGGCAGACCTGTGGAAGGTCGTGTTTTGGCCAGGAATGAAGAAGGATATCATTCAATTTGTGACCCATTGTGAGAGTTGTTAGAGGGCGAAGGCGGAGTGCAAGGCTCCAGGAGGTCTATTGCAGCCACTCCCGGTGCCGGAGTGGAAATTCGAAGATATATCTATGGAAATTCGAAGATATATCTATGGATTTTGTGCACGGCCTGCCGCGTTTTCGCTCGGGGAACGACTCCGTTTGGGTGATAGTCGACAGGTTGACCAAGGTAGCACGATTCATTCCGGTTCAGAAAGGGGGTCCGGTCAGCGCCCTAGTTCGTTTGTTTGTGGAGAAGGTAGTGAGGTATCATGGGGTGCCCAAGACGATAGTTTCAGATCGAGATGGACGCTTCACCTCCAGGGAGTGGAGAGCGGTCCAGGCCTACTTGGGATCCCGGTTGACTTTCAGCACTGCGTTCCACCCTCAGACCGACGGACAGACGGAGCGTACCAACCGGACGATGGAGGATTTACTGCGACTGTGCATTCTGGATACGGGCAAGCCTTGGGAGCAACTGTTGCCGCTGATTGAGTTCTCATACAACAACAGTCACCAGGCTAGCATTGGGATGGCACCGTATGAGGCTCTTTACGGGATAAAGTGTCGCACCCCTCTTTCTTGGGTACAGGACGAGGACCCGCGGGCCTTGGGGTCAGATTATATAGAGGAGACGGATGCTATAGTTCGACTGATCCGGGATCGGATGCTGGAGGCGCAGAGCAGGCAGGCAAAGTACTATGATGCCCGACACCGTATGGTAGAGTTCCAGGTGGGGGATCGTGTCTTCTTGACGATACGCCCGATGCACGGAGTTACACGGATGAAAGGGCGGAAGAAGCTCAGTCCTCGGTACATGGGGCCGTATCCGGTCCTGGAGAGGATCGGTCCTTTGGCGTACAGGCTGGAGCTGCCGCCCGAGCTGGCGAACGTGCACGACGTCTTCCACGTTTCCTCCCTCCGGAGAGCTCTCCTTCGGCCTGAGCAGCTTGTGGGGTCTACTTCAAGCCCGGTGGCACCGGACCGATCAGTCATGCTAGAGCCTATCCAGATCGACGACTCGGAGGTCCGTGTCTTGCGGAGAAAGAAGGTCCCGCTGGTAAAGGTGTTGTGGTCCAACCATGGGCGAGAGGAGCACACTTGGGAGCCCTTGGACCTCATGCGGGAGCGCTACCCGGGACTCTTTGCTTCAGGTACGGTTTAATTTAATAGGTTATGTTTTTTTAAGTGCTTTACTTGCATCCCGTAGACCCAAACTAGAATTTCGAGGACGAAATTATTTTATTGTTTATTGAGATTTGTAACATCCCCAATCCTACTAAACCCCTAGTGTGTGATTGGTGAGCTCAAAGGGTGAGATGAGGGGCCTTAAGGACCCTTAGGATGAGATTTTGCTATGTGCACACCTAAAGTCCCAATCAAATGAGACCTAAGCTGCTATAGAGGGCCAATTGGACATCAAGTTCCCCAAAATGAGACCACCCTTAGTCCCCTAAATCCTAAGGAAGGAGTGATGGGGTGATCATTCCCCTTAGTGAGGCTCAATTTCATAGGATTAGCCCAAAATCACCTTAAGTGAGCATGAACCAAACCAACCAATTAAGGGGCAATTGACCCCCAAGAGGCCAAATTGACTTCGCCCTTATGTTCCAGACTCTATTAGAGACCTATTGGACCCAAAAGCCCCATCATAGGATGGTCAACCCTCTCCAATTTGGTCAAAATCCAAAATAGGGCAAAAAGGTCAACTCAACCCAAATTTGGTCAATTTGCACCCAAACCCTAAAATTGACTCCACATCTAGTCTCTAAACAACATTAGGAATCTAAGAGGGCCAAAAGCCCCATCATGGGAGGGTCAAGCCACCTCAATTTGGCCAAAGTCCCAAAGAAGGGCAATTTGGGTAATTTCACACCTTTGGATCAAATTGGGCCAAATAAGGCCCCACCATGGGCCAAGATCCATTGGGTGATGACATGGGACCCATGACCTATATGGGTGACCAGTCAACCCAATTGGTCAAAGTCAAAGTCAACCCAATTGGGCTTAATCCCAAATTGAGTGCCCAAACCTTTTCCCCCCTTTAATTAGAGCATAAGTCTAAGGTGAAGAAATAAATAGGCTCCTAGGTTCTGGTGGGATGTGGCTAAGGGGTTTGGGCTAACCCAAGCTAACCCAAGTGAGCGGTTGGGTTAAAGGAGGGGACAAAAAGTGTCTTGATAAAGCAAAAAGAAAAAAAAGACCCAATCTCCCCCTCTCTCTCCTCCCAATCAGCCTTGGGCTCACCCCTAAAGGGAGTTGATTGCTGTGGTGGAGCTGGAAAGCAGGGCTGCAGCAGGTGGTGGTCGGCCAAGCCAATTCCGTGAGCCCCAATTTCAAATCTCCCTAGGCCGGCCTCCTCAGCTTATTTAAGCATCACCAACAGCTCCAGAAGCTCGTTTGCAGTCGGGCTAGTGCTTTGGATCAGAGAAATCGGTGGAGAATTGAGTGCTGTAGCAAGCTCGCCGGAGACGGAGACGGAAATAGCAAACCGCCGGAACACTCGCCGCCCAGCCCGTTTCCAGGTTCGCTTCTCCCCCCCTCTGACTGTGCTAGCATCTAGGATCGTTAGATGTCGGGTTCGAGCTCAATTGAGCCGAGCCCAATTCGATTTTCTCCTCCGATTAGTCGTTTGGGCTTCTTGGTAAAACCGCCGGAAATGGCCCCCGCCGGCGACCAATCCACCGCCAATCGATCGTCACCACCTCAACGGAGGTGGTGGTGGCGGTGGCTGGACAGGGAGATGGACGGGTGGCCGGGATTTCCCGTTTCAGGCGGCTCCAGGTCAGGCAGATCAGAGCCGTTGGCTCGAGGAAGACGATGACTGTGCGCTGCCCGATCTGCTTCAAGATTCGTGCGCAGTCAGCGCCTTATGACTTGATTTAATTGGTGTGCTGTTAGCCAGAATCTTCACTCTTTTTATAACTCAATATTAAGGCCCTTAGAGGCCCTAAATCAAAAAGTTGCTTGAGACAACTCCTGTAGATGGTTGAGTCTACTTTCATTTGGGACTTAGATCAAACCATTTGGTGTTGATTTGACTCCTGTAGAGCCATTCTTCTGAGGCTGGTCAAAATAAATTCCTAGCACTAAAATGGTTATAACTCCCATTTGGCTTGGAGTTTAGGGCTGAGATTTTAAACCCTAGTGTAACTATACAAGACCTATCTTGAGCCCAAAAATCAGAATTTGTGGGGTAATTTTTCTATAGTTTTTGTCTAAACATTGAATAGTAAATTTCTGATAATTAGGTGGCCAAAACCCCTTGTGGGGCCCCCATTTTAGGGTGGGGTTAAGCCTAGGATATTTACACACACTGTTAAAAATATTGGGTCCATTGGACCACTCCTTGTGGGTGAACCCTCTTTGGAGTGAGGATGGCTTAAGGGTTTGTGTATGTTGGGCCAGGAATTTCACTTAGCTTAAGGAGCCAAATTGAGGCCCTTAATGGCCAAATCATGAAAATAATGTGAGACACACAATTGTAGCCCTATCTGTCTAGTTTCATTAGAAACTAAGATTTTGGCATTTGGAGGTCAGTAGACCCCAAAGGAGCCTTTTTCTTAAGGGCTAGTCCTACACTAGGTCAGTCCATTAGGAAATTTACCTAGGTCAAACCCTTCAAGATTTGGAGCTGTGCTTATAACCATGGGTTGGTATACCCTAGGGGCACCCCCTGCCAAAGGGGCAGCGCTTGGTGGTCAATTTTACCTAGGGTTTTTGTGGAAGTTAGGATATTTAAATTATGTTGATTTTTGGAGCATAGGATGTCCAAATGGCACCAAACTTTGGTGGCATACCATTTTGTACATGAGTAGTGCCTACCTAAAATTTCACTCCATTTGGAGTTGATTTAGTATGGAAAATTGGAAACCCTAATGAGGGCCTTTAAGGGGCAAATTAGGGTTTAGGTCATTTTGAGGGGTTGAGTGTGTTAGCCTCCTCCCATCATGTTGGATATGTGGGTATGGATATGCAAATGCTTGGGTCACACCATAATGGTCCATTTGGAGCCATTAGGGTGGTGTGACCTAAAACCCTAAGGGTAGACCTAAAGGGTGCAATGTTGAGATTAATGAAGCAACTAGGACCTAAACACATATTTAGACAACCAAACTTCACCCCTAAGTGGGGAATAGTGTTATAGGGCTAGGAGGATCATCATGAGACTTGTTAGATGCACATAGGTACTTTTTCCCCTAATATTTAAAATTGCCACCTTTTCTTTAATAAAATAAAATGCAAGGTCTTATGACCTTGTATGACTTTGTTAACACTATCAGTGGATGTATTAGGGTGAAATGAGGTTATGATAATTTTGTTATGATTTGTTGAAGCATTATTCTTTGAAAGAGAAGCTTCAAGTGCTTGCTAGCTTAAGAGTAATTAATCCTTTAAAAATACCAAATCATAGGACAATGTTATGATACCTTGGAATCTGTCATTTTATGTCAATATGAGCCCATAATAATTGTTTGGAAGCATGTTGAATTATATTTCTTGTACTTCATGTAGAAATTGGATTATTCAACCCTTGTGTATTAAATCCTTTAAAAATATTAAATCATGGGGAAATGAGATGATATTTGGTTATCTGTAGTCTTAGGTTAAGATATGCCCATGATAACAGTTTGGAAGCCTGTAGATTTATATTTCTTGTACCTCATGTAGAAATTGATAATTGCCACCTTTGGATGTTTAATCAGTTTAAAATATCAAATCACATGGTAATGAATCAATAATTTGGCAGGGGACTATAGGTCCCCATATGGACAATTGGTAATGTTTGTAGAATTTTCAGAAGGGAATTACTATTTTTCCTAATTATAGTGGCATTTTGGTAATTATACAATTATGATGATTCAGTAGGTCAAATGACACCCTAGGGCCATGATATTCAGTGCACCATAATGATATGGAATATTATCTTACTGATAATTCTCATGAAGCATGTAGAATCATTTTGAGGGTTGTTCATGTGTAATGCGACTTAGGGTCTTAACTACTTAAAATTATATTCAA
The DNA here is from genome assembly GCA_033032865.1 of Dactylorhiza incarnata. Lineage (NCBI taxonomy): Eukaryota > Viridiplantae > Streptophyta > Magnoliopsida > Asparagales > Orchidaceae > Dactylorhiza > Dactylorhiza incarnata. The sequence goes on along the minus strand of JAWHQI010000263.1, from coordinate 3,887,079 downwards.
TACCAATTTAATATGGAAAATTATGGAAATTGGAATATACCTTACTAGGGTCAGTGGGAGCCTAGGATAATTACTGGAGACCTTGGTGATGAGTTTTAGAAGGGTTCACTTATGGGGTTGATGGTTAGTTCAAATTAGTGGTCTGCGTTTAGTAAAAACAGAATTTTGAGTTTCATACAATTCAGACCACTAAGTAGTGTTTAGAAGTGGTATGCAATCAGTAATTGAGGTATAGCACACAACGATTCAGGGAGGGTCAATCCTAGGGTTAGTTGTGCGGTTGTGCTAGAGTCAACGTAGGAGGAATGGAGGTACGTCCAACCCATTTGGGTGGGACGAGAGATGAGCTAAGTCATTTTAACTATAGGAAACGAGGAAGGGTGAACCAATTGTTAACCACCAACTAAAGTAAATGTCTTGAGGAGGATGGTGGGGGTTGAGCCCATTGCGTCCCCTAGTACCGCCTGGAACCCTTCACCCGGTGGACCGCGGGAAGCCCAAGACTTACCTTAAATCACTAGAGAAGTAACCTATGAAATAAGTAAGGAAACACGACCAATAATACTAAGTGTCTTGAGAAAGGGAACTTTGGGGTGTCATCCCACTATAGTTCCTAGTACCGTAGCGAGCCCCTTGCAGGGTAACCCTCGGGAAGTCCAAGATTAACCCTAAACTGTAATAACATTTAAAGTAGGCAAGAGTAGCCATAGTAGGGTAAGATTGGATTTATGTAACCCCTCCCAATTGCGGGAGTGGCAGTATTGTGGTGCACAGTTAGACGAGCAGGAACCTCGAGGGGATGATTATCCCGGTAACTTTCTCAGAAATGTGGCAGGTCTTCGGTACTAGGCAGGTCGTCACTCCGACCGCAGTACATTGACTTAGCGTGTGTGTAGGGGTCTAAGGGGCCAGCTTGGCCGCGTGTCGGGACGACAATTTCCCGAAGACACCTCTCACTTGGCTCACAGTCTGGTGGACTCCAGCAAAGAGCACGCAGAGCTCCGCGGTTGTTTAGCGTCGAGACGTACGTGCGGTCTAGGCCTGGTAGAGTGTATACCCGCCTAGTAGTGGACAGCCCGGTCCGCTACCACCGTGTGTCACAGCGGTTGGTACCCGAGAGGTTGGATTCCACTCAAATAGAGGGAACTACAAAGGTCTGTGTGCACAGAGTCGTGTGTGTGAGTTCAATTCATAGTCATTCATAGCATAAGCATAACATACGCACTCGCAGATCCTCATCATATAAATTAGTATGGGCTCTTTTATATGATGAGTTATATTTCCTGGAAATCCTAACTTATAAGTTTGTATGGGCATTCATATAAGTTAGGGTACGAGATTGATTACTTGTCGCTACTGTTTTTACTGCTTCGCTTTACTTGCTCTACTTGCTGTTTATTTATTACTGCACACCTTTATTATACTCCTGCTTATACTCCTGCTTATACTCCTGCTTATACTTGTTTAGATTAGCCCCTTTTTACTTGTGTGTTTATATACCAGTTTACCTTCCCTGTCACTTGCTTGTTCCTTGCTCGTCCCCCGCTTCTTCCTCCCGAGCGGTTCCTAGGAGTCGCAGGAGGAGGAGGGGACCTAGCGAGCTCGGTCATTCTTTGACTGACGGTTTGCATTGGGGCCGAAAAACAATCTAGGATTCCAAGGAGACGGAGCTGTCGCACGCACCGCAGGAGACGAGGGTAGGACCTGAGCAGCCAGCGACGCAGCGGGTAGCGGCCACTAGACATCAGGTGGATTACATTTTGAGTATTAGTGAAGTGTGATGATGAGATAGCTTCCGCATGTAGAGAGGATGTGAGATGAGAGAGTTTTGTTCCATGATGTAGGGTTTGGTAAGACCTTTTCAAATTGGTGTGACACATTTTCTGAGGAGGTATATAACTCCTTGAATTAATTTTTAAAGATTACGTGACATAAACAATATGACCTTTATATTTTGTGCTTTTTTCAACCATATGACATAATTTGAAGTTGAAAATTAATATGTAAGCTCTTTATGAGGGTTCTAAAATATTTGCAAAAGCTTGTAATTTTTGGAACATATTTTTACTATAGTTTAGATAAAAATACACTCATTTGTCACACTTGTATTAATAAAATGTTTTGATCCTATACATATAAATAAATTCCAAATATTTATAGCACACTAATAATGTCATGACTGACCTTGGGTTAAAATTTGATGATGTTTGGACTTAAATTGATCATTCTATGATTTATGCATTCAAATGGCATGGTTTAATTAATTAATGCATCACACTTTCATATAAATAAAATAATCGAGTCTTAAACCCTTTAATAAATTCCCAAGTTTTTATAGCACCCTAATAATGTCATGACTGACCTTGGTTTAAGTTTTTAAAAGGTTTGGACTTAATTTTGACCACTTTATGAAAACATACATTTAAAGGGTATTATTTAATATGTCACACTTTCATATAAATGAAATAAACGAGTCTTACACCCTTCAATAAATTCCCAAGTTTTTATATCAACCTAATAATGTCATGACTGACCTTGGTTTAAGTTTTCAAAAGGTTTGGACTTCATTTTGAACACTACATAAAAATATGCATTTAAAGGGTATTATTTAATATGTCACACTTTCATATAAATGAAATAAATGAATCTTAAACCCTTCAATAAATTCCCAAAATTTTATGTTACACTAATAAAGTCATGACTGACCTTGGGTTAATATTTAAAAATGTTTGGACTTAAATTGATCATTCTATGATTTATGCATTCAAAGGGTATGGTTTAATTAATTAATGTGACACACTTTCATATAAATGTTGTCTACATTAAATTTGATTGCATATAATACAATATATTTCAAGGCATGGCAAACCAAAACAATGTTTAGGAAACTGGACAATTAAATTACACATTGTATTTAATCTTTAATTGATTTAATCTAATCATTCTTGATATTGACAAAGAAAATTAAGCAGTTTTTATAATTTTTGATTTTTTATAAGAAAATACAAAGCAGGAATAGCATGAAAAAAACATATTTTTGTGTTTTTGGAATTGTTTAATAAATTTATATTTGATTTTTGAATATTTTTGAAAAGAAATAGATGTCTGAAAAACACAAAAGTATAGTAAGAGCTTATCAGTATTTTGATATTTTGTGGTAGAAAAAAATGCAAAAAGAAGAAATATGAAATTAAGAGTTTAACGCTACCGTTGACACTAGGTACTACCGCGTGACGCTAGCAAAAAAAGATTTGGAATTTCGCTTAGAAAACATGCTTTTCGAAAGTTTTCATTTGGGTTTTTCTTGATTACCATTTTCCAAGGTAGGGGCATCAACTACCGCAAAGAGTATTGAAAAATATTGAAAAAGTTGTGGATTTTACGTTTTTAGCCTAAAGTATCCAAAATCCCCAATTTTAATTGAAGCATAGAGAAACATGCATCAGGGAGGGATTTTGTGAATATGTTAGTGATCTGGTCTTTCATCCCTATAAAACTCACTTTGATGTTCTCTTTCTTAATATGGTCTCAAATAAAATGATGACGAACATCGATATGTTTAGAGCGCGAGTGATGTACCAGATTGTTGGTCAAGTCTATGGCACTCTTGTTGTCACATCTAAGTTCAACATTTTTGAATGATAACCCAAAATCTTCTAATGTTTGTGTCATCCATAGGGCTTGTGCGCAACAACTTTCTAGAGCTAAGTACTCGGCCTCGTAGTGGAGAGGGCAACATAATTCTATTTCCTACTCAACCATGATATTAGTGTCGATTCTAGGAAGTGACAAGTGCCACTTGTACTTTTACGATCAAGTGAGCATCTATCATAGTCCGAATTGGAGTATCCATAGAGCGTGAACATGTCAGTGTGTGGATACCATAGAACAAGATTTGGTGTCCCAATAAGTTACCTAAAGATGTGCTTAACGGCTTTAAAGTGTGATATTTAGGATTAGCTTGATATCTAGCACACATGCACACTGCAAACATAATGTCGGGTCTAGACGCACTAAGGTATAGTATTGATCCTATAATTCCTTGATATACCATTTGATCCACAGAGATGCTACTTTCATCCCATATTAGTTTTAGTGATGCACTCATTGGGGTTTTAGTTTCTTTCAAATTCTCAAATCCAACCCGTTAAGCATGTCTTTTATGTATTTAGTTTGGAAAATAAAAATTCCATCTTGTCTATGAGAAATTTGAAATCCGAGAAAATATGTCAATTCACCCACTAAGCTCATTTCAAATTCACTTTGCATCACTTCTATAATTTCATCACAAAAATTTTCATTAGTGGCACCAAAGATAATATCATCAACATATATTTGAAAAATCATTAAATCGTGACCACTATGTTTGACAAATAAGGTGGTATCCGCACAACCCATCCTAAACCCATGTTTTATTAAAAAGATGTTAGTCTGTCGTACTATGCACTGGGTGTTTGTTTTAAACCATAATGGGCTTTCACTAGTTTGTATACATAGTTTGGATAATCAATATTCTTAAACCTGGGTGGTTGCACTACATAAACCTCTTCTTTAATATATCGATTTAGAAATGCACTCTTGACGTCCATTTGATATAATTTAATTCGTTTAAAACTACCAAATGCCAAAAAACATCCTAATGAACTCAAGGTGAGGTACATGTGCAAATGATTCCTCGAAATCATTTCCTTCTATTTATAAGTATCCCTGAGCAACCAACCTTGCCTAATTTTGAGTTATCTTAGAGTTAGCATCTGGTTTATTTTTATAAATCCACTTTAAGCCTATAACCGGATGGTTACTAGGATGTTCCACTAAAATTTATAACATATTACGTTCAAATTGGCTAAGTTCCTCATTCATGGCAATAAACCAAAATTCATCATTCAATGCTTCAGAAATATTTGTAGGCTTAATTTCAAAAATAAAGCACAACTGGAGACTGAATCATGTAATGATGATTGGGTTCTTATCCCATGTGAAGGTTCCTCAATTACTAATTCTCTTGGATGTTGCTTTGTAAATTTTAGTGTTCTTGGTGCCTTATAACCATCATCATTTTTTATTTCAACTTCTTCATCATTTTTCTCATTAAGTTGCTCCCTTATTAGGTGTTCATCATCGTCATCACCTATATTATAGATCTAGATTCTACACTAGGAGTGTTTTCATCAAAGTTCACATGACTTGATTCTTTAACAACCCAAGTTTGTTTATTATATACCTGATATGCACAACTAGTGGAAGAGTGCCCTAAAAATACGCCAATATCAGATTTTTCATCAACCATTCCTAGTTGATCTTTGGTTTTAAGGATAAAGCATTTGCAACCAAAAACTTTAAAAAAAGACACAGTGGGTTTCTTTTCAAAGTAAAGCTCAAATAGAGTTAATTTTCATATTGTGCGAAGCTTGGTCTGAAAGTGCACAGTGACTCCCCTGAGTATTCTCTAGAGGGGGTGAATAGAGATTTAAAATTTTTCTATAAAATGTGCACAGAACAATAACAGTTCTAACTACTATGCATTCATAATTCCAACCAGAATAAAATAAACACAGAGTAATAAAATAAATATGGGACAACACAAAAAATAGCACAACCGAGATGAGACAAGATCTATAGTGGTTCCCAAAACATGGGTACTCCACACTTATACCATCTTGGTAGGAATACACTATCATAGTGCATGAGTCTTTTGATAAGGAGACTCTTAGAACCAGGATCTAAGTCTTTTGTTAAGAAGACTCTTAGAACCAAGACTAGATTTTTTGATAAGGAGATCTTGAACCAAAACTAGATCTTTTGATAAGGAGATCTTGAACCAAGTTGAATCCTTTAAAGATGGATTCTTAGGACTCTTTTTTCAGTTTACAGAAAGTGAGAAATAGAATAAGAAGAAGAAGATGAAGATTATTCTTCTGAGATCAAACCTCCTGCAGCAATCAATAAGGATTTTAGGCACTAAGTGTTTTTCTGGATCTTTCATTAGAGAAAGAATCCTTGCTTGAGAAAGGTGCACAGATTATGACAACCCTAATCAAGTTGTTGATCTTTGTATAATCTGTATGCTTCTTTCAGAGAGAGAAAGAAGAAGAAGCCTTCTTTATTTTCTGTATAGAGATATGTCGTGTTCTATTGTAGAGAAAGCTGGAGAATATGAAGTAGAATAATAATCTAGGATGATGATCACTCTGATTTTGAATTTTGTGTATATATTCCTCTATCAAAGTGAGATGAATGAGTTTCCTCTTCTGATCTTTCTCCAGTTGGAATGTCCAAGAGGAATTATTGCTTTCTTTCTATTTGAGTTCTCTGCCCGTCAAAATCCTTTGTATAACTTCCAAATATATCATTATTGAATCTCTGGAATTCTTCTTTCCCTTCTTATACATGAACGACCCGTTATAATTCAAATAACTTCCATTTATTGCTTCTGAATATGCACCAGGATCTATTTTTAGAAGTATTAAAAATTGTGTATGTATTTGACGTTGCGTCGAATAACTTTGCCTTCTTATTGACGCACCTCTGAGTTTTACCAGAAGTAGCTTTGAAATCTTCCTCATCTTTGAGTTGGACGTCAATTTCTTATCGATATATTCGTCGAGATGAAGACATAGACATTGAACTCTGACATCTGCGTCGAATACATTTCGAAGTTGCGTCACTTATAATGATGCTTTGATTGGCTCTGGCTTCTGCGTCGAATATAATTCAACATGGTGATGACTTCCAATGATGCATCGACTCCCAGTCCGAGTTATATTTACTTATATTCGAAGTTACTTCGACTTGCACTCGAAGCTGCATCGACTTCTATTCAACGCAGAATTAACTCAACTAAATTTTGCACTCTTTTGACTGGATTTTGACACTATAATGTGAGTGTGACATCCAAGGACATCTAATGACCATATTACCCTAACTATAGAACATGGGTAATGAAACCTATTTGACGAAATTACTTATACATAATTTGTAAGATAAATCAAGAGGCTGTTTTTCCCAATAATCTCCCCTATTAATCTTAACAAATTTTACAAAAAATTTAAGTGATTTCAACATATTGAAAAATAACAGATTGTACATAAAAGCATATCTTAACAGAATGATAGCATAAACTAAAATGGTATGAAAAGAAACTTTTAATTAATAGATATGATTGCCACCATAACTGTATCTCAAATATGTGCACTGAAGCATTATAAGAGTAGTTGTCCATATAGCTTACAACTCACATTGTTACTGATCTTTGGGAGAAGCTTTTCTTTTTCTGGAGAAGATATGTGTTGGCATATTTCTTGCTGGAAATATGAGAGGCTCCTCCTCCTCAACAGTCCTGACATCATTCTTCTCTTCATCCTCCTCCTCAGCAGTTTTGTCAACAACTTTGCGAAGCTCCCCTTGAAGTAATGCAACATCTTCAGCAATATGGACAGCTTCATGAGCAATTGCGTAGACATCCTTGATGATCTTCTCATCAGCTATGATGAGCTCCCCCTAGGTTAATGCAAGCAACTCCCCTAGATTCGTGCAGGCTTTTCCTGATCTGTAGCAATATACCCCTCTTGAACAACCTCCCCCTTTTGAGCAGGCATTTCCTTCTCTTGAATAGTTCCCCTCTTGAGCAGGCACTTCCTCCTCTTGAACAGTCTCCCCCTTCTGAACCTTGCTGACAAGTAAGGTTAAGAATCTTATTATCTTTAAGGAGGACATCATCTATTGATTTCCTAAATTAATTCCTTTATTTCTTTTAGTTCATTCTCCATCTGAGATTATTATCCTTTGAAATTTCCTTGATTGCGTCTGTAGCAGGTCAGAAAAAGTCCCAGTGGCCAGATCCATTGCTTTAGAGATTGCTTGATAAATATCAAAAGGAGGAATAGTATGAGAGGTAGATGGTGTATCAATAGGAGGTGTTTATATATTAATTTGAGGAGTTGATTGAGGATGATCTTGTGCTAAGGGATCAAAAAGGATGAATGTGAGATTATGTTCTGGGGTTGTGGTAGATTGTGGGTGTAGGGAATAGACCCGTGTTGATGTTCAACTATTGTATCTGGTATGCTTATTTTCTGTTCTTATGTTGGATGTTCAGCTATGGTATATGGTATAATTGTTTTATGTTCTTGAACAACTGAAGATGGAGGAGATGATGGAGCTTGACAAGGTTTCAGAATTTGTCTGGTCCATTTGGAGAAGATCCCTATGTTTATTCTTTTTACAAGAGGAATAGACACTCCTTTGGATCTGCACACCACTGGATAGTGGTGATATAGTACTTGGCTCATGATGCTCATGTATGCATTTTCTTTGTGGGCATACTTGTGACCAATCAGTTTCAGGAGGCACCTCCCCCAGTGGATTCTTTTGTTGAGAACCAAAACTCCCATGATTTGCAGTTGTTTTTTTGGGAATTGCATTATGAGCAAAAAATTTACATAGTAGGACCTTGCCTACTATGTCTGCCAAGAACCTGTATTCCTCTAAAAAATCATTCTTCTTTAGATTGATTGATTTGTCTTTGTTGAAATTCATGATTTATAGTGCTTGCTGAGTTTCTGCCACTGCTACTTCAGATGAGTCATCACCTACCGGTAGATCGAAGGTGAGACTTAACATCTCCTCAGTGATGTGGATATTGTGGTCAGAAATTCTCCCTTGGAGAGACCCGTCCTCTCCAATATGGATGTTGTCTTTCAGCTCCGTCAATTAAACATCATATATCTTTCCTCTTGCAGAAATTAATTTTGTGAGTATTGCTGTTTGAAATAGACCCAAGATTCCTTTTAAGTTTTCTGCCACAGCAGTAAATGAGTCAATGTCAACATCGAATCCTGAGTTCACCTTTGGAGGAGCCATTAAATCTTATAGCAGTACCTACAAAAACAAACTAGGAAGAGAGAAAGAAATGGGAGCAAGAACGCAAGAAAACTTAAATCTTATAGCAGTACCTGCAAAAACAAACTTCGATTAGATGCTGACTTAACTCTGACTGCATGTCGAAGCAACTCAGTCAGTCAGTCGAAGTATAAATTAAGTTGACGCAATGTCGAAAGGATCTCGACGCAGAAGGAAGAGCCTGTCAAAGCCATCTTAGAAGTCGACGCAACTCCGACTTCAATTTGACGCAGAAGATGAAGTCCAAGCCTTCAACTCGACGGATACATCGATAAGTAATCAACGCAACGTCGACATCTGAGTTCAGCTAGAGCTAAGAAGGAATTCGAATCTACTCCTATAAGAACTCAGAGGTGCGTCGATATGAAGAATGATGAAGTCGACGCAGCGTCGAATACAGTATGAAATAGAAGCTTTTTCAGATGTCCTTTTAATACCTTTTTAGAAGGTCCACAATGCTAAAGACAGTTCTCCAATGACTCGTTTATTGCAAAGAATGGAATGGAGTATTCCAGGAGACAGCAAAAACATTCTTGGAATGTTTTCAAATCTGATGGATGGGCCGGGAACAAAAGAAGAAAGGGAAATCAACTGTCTAATAGGAATTCCTTTTCAGGACAACCCAAAAGAAGAAAGAAATTCAAATTCTAATCATGGAGAATAAGTATGTTGAGAGGACAAGAAAAACACAAGGATTGATTACATATTTCTGTATCTATCGAATAGATCTTTCTCTTCTTCCTCCTTCAACCCTAAGACAGAAAAGAACATATCTCTCTGCACAGGAAAAACAACACAGCTGCTCTTTCTTCTTCTTCACACAGCAGCAAGTTTACAAGAAGTGCTCAGAGAATCAGGAGCAAGCCAATAACCCTTGCAATCATCACAATCATAAGCAAGGGTTCACCATATACAGATCCTGTGATAAACAGAAGCAGTAGTTCAAAGAAATAGCTTCTGAAGAATTCTGAAAGCAGAATTCTATTCTTTCCCCCTTTCTTCTTCTTTATTCACCATCTGTAAAAGAGTTTTATTAATCCCTCTTTCAAAGGATTCAGTGGTTCTAAAAGTCTTCCTTTCAAAAGACTCAGTGGTTCTGAGAGTCTCCTTATCAAAAGACTCAGTGGTTCTGAGAGTCTCCTTATCAAAAGACTCAGACATAGTTAATGCAATCCTACCAAGGAGGTAGAAGAGTGGACTACCCACATTTTGGGGAACCACTATAAAATCCCGTGTCGTCTGGATTAAGTTTTATGTGCTGTCCCTCTTTACTGTTTTCTGTATTTACATTTCCTGCATTTACTTTATTCTGTTTTGGTAGTGTTGATTGCATACTACTTAGTAGTTTTATTGTGTGTGTACATTTAGGGCAGAAAATATTTAAAACTCTATTCACCTCCCTCTATAGAATACTCAGAGGCACATTGTGCACTTTCAGAAGCAACTTCAAATGGAAATAGATTCAGCGCGCTAAAATAAGTCGATGTAGCTTCTAGAAGAAAATACTGCCCGCGCTCTACATGTCGACGTTGCATCGAGTGGTAATCGACGTGACTTCAAATTAATGCAGCAACTATTAAGTCGATGCATGCATCGATATGAATTCGACACTGCGCCGAGTGCTATTCAAATTAACTATCCTAGAGATCTCTCGAAGCTGGCGTCGAGTAGAACTCAACGGTGGGTCGAATTCTATTAGACGTAGCTCTGAATTAGCATTTTTTATTTTCTTCAAGAATTTTTTGCTACTTTTCCCAACAGTGGATTTTTTTTATTAAAAATAGCATTTATTAGATACTATGTATGAATTTGAAATATCAAGTTTACAAGAAGTGCTCAGAGAATCAGGATCAAGCCAATAACCCTTGCAATCATCACAATCATAAGCAAGGGTTCATCATATACAGATCCTGTGATAAACAGAAGCAACAATTCAAAGAAATAGTTTCTGAAGAATTCTAAAAGCAGAATTCAATTATTTCCCCCTTTCTTCTTCTTTTTTCACCATCTGTAAAAGAGTTTTATTAATCCCTCTTTCAAAGGATTCATTGGTTCTAAGAGTATCCTTATCAAAAGACTCGGTGGTTCTAAGAGTCTCCCTATCAAAAGACTTAGTGGTTCTGAGAGTCTCCTTATCAAAAGACTCAGACATAGTTAGTGCAATCCTACCAGGGAGGTAGAGGAGTGGACTACCCACATTTTAGGGAACCACTATAAAATCATGTGTCTTCTGGATTGAGTTTTCTGTGCTGTCCCTCTTTACTGTTTTCTGTATTTACATTTCCTGCATTTACTTTATTCTATTTTAGTAGTGTTGATTGCATACTACTTAGTAGTTTTATTATGTGTGTACATTTAGGGTAGAAAATATTTGAAACTCCATTCACCCCCCTCTAGAGAATACTCAGAGGCACATTGTGCACTTTCAATTGGTATCAGAGGGAGGTTGATCATTAAAAGGTTAACACCTTGATCAAAAAATCTCCTCACTCTCATTTCTTTATTTTAAATTAACCAAAACTATTTTCTAAAGAAAATGAGTTCTAAGGATTATGCATCAACAAGACCACCAGTGTGCAACCTAAATAAGTTTACACTCTAGAAGGCCAGAATAAAGCTTTACATGAACTCTATTGATGAAGAAATCTTTGATGTTATTATTTCAGGTCCCCCTGTTCCATTCAGGAAAGATGCAAGTGGGACTATTACACAAGAACTGCTCCCTAGGGTTGAATGGATAGATATGGAAAAGAATGCAAAAGCCTGTGATGCTAAGGCTATGAATATACTAGTATCCACTATGTCAGATGACATATTTCAGGAAGTGGCTGTATGCCAGTCTGCAGAAGAAATATGTGATACAATGATCAGTTTAGTTGAAGAAAGTTCTGATGAAAGGAAGAAATAGAAGAATGGAAGAAGTTTCATAGCTGAAACCTAGAGTGACTCAGAATCTGAGTCATGTTACTTATCTGTAAGTGGGCAAGAAGGTGTGTTGATGAAGCATGTCTGATGGCTTTGGAGGCTTCCTCAGATAATGAAGAAGATCAGGTATCATATTTTGATAATTTTGATTTCTCTTCCAATGAATTTAAAACTTGCTTTAAAGAGTTCTGCCAAGATCAATTAGAGGTAGAAAATCAAATAAAAATACTTAGGAATGAGTTAGATGAACTGAAAAGTGGAAGGCTAGATGAAAATCATCACTATGATAATCAACTCAGGATTGAGGTAGAAGAGTTAAGAAAACAAATAGATGAAATAAATGCTAAAAACCTAACACTAAAGGAAGAGCTTACAAAGGCAAAAGCCTTTGAAGACTCACTCAATGGGAGGAGTCAAAAGCTAAGAGATATCACGGAGAACCTTTCTAAGAGGTTCAAATCTCTTGGATTAGGAGTAGATTTATCAATCAGTAATGGACCTTCCAGCAAACCTGCCTGGAAAAATCCAGTAGTATTTGTTAAATCTAGTGAGAATCAGGTAAATAAAAATAGTGAAATTTGTGAAGAATTATATGATTATCCTGATAAAATAACTATCTTCAATAGGGTGAACACTAATAATCAATAAGGAATACTAAGCAAACATCTTGTAGAAAAATTCATAAACAATAATCATCCTAATAAAATCACTACATTTAAGAAATTGAATCCAACTAATGAAAAGAAAACTCTAGAAAAACCAATGAATCTCAATCAAAGAACTAAAACTTGAAGAAAAATCATTAGGCACACTACAGATCTACTATATCAAGATGTATTTTATGCAAATATCAAATATCAAGATAATAAACATTGGTTAAATATACCTATTTTACGTCATCCAAAAGGGTATCATGAAAGACTCCCCTACTCTTTCATAACACCATATAATGTTTTGAGTCAAATGTGCAGGAAACTTAGAGTTCTTTTTCCATAGAAAGAGTGAAGGGAAAAGAAAGAAGTAGATGAGCAATAAAGAACTACACATATGCAAAGGGAGCAATCTCTACTCTAAAATCCCTTGATGAGTTTATAGTTCATAAAAATATTAGTACAAATACTATTTTCAATAAAAATCATTGCTGAGAAAAACAGCAAGAACTTTCTAAGAAAATAGACCCGTTTATTCAGAGTTGCGTCGAATAGAATTTGACGTACCGTCGAATTCTACTCGAAGCCTGCTTCGAGAGCAATCTGCAATAGATAATTCGAATAGAATTCGACGCAACGTCGACTTCATATTAACGCATCCGTTGATTTAATAGTTGCTCATCAAATTCGAAGATGCGTCGAGTTCTAATCGACGCAACGTCGACATGACAAGCACGCGCAGTTTCATTTTTAGAAGTTGTTTCAACACATTTTGGCGGCTGACTATTTGTCTCTATCGACGGTGCTTCGAATAAAACCCTAAGTTGCGATGAATCGTCTTCTCTTAAGCAACATAGGCATCGAATTCATTACGCTTCAGAATTCTCTCTTTCTTGCTCTCGTGCTCTTCCTCCCTCCAGCTCTCTTGCATCTCTTTCTCGTCTCTCTCTATTTTCTCCTTTACAGGTACATCACTACAGGATCAATGGCTCCTCCTAAGATCAACTCTGGTTTTGATGTTGATGTGGACTCCTTTAATGCAGCCTCTGGTAATTTCAAGGCCATTCTTGGATTGTTTCAGTCTGCCGGGTTGACAAAGCTGATCTCCACAAGGTGCAAGATCCTGGATGTTGAACTGACAGAGTTCAAAGACAATCTTCAAATAGGAGAGGATGGATCCCTCAATGGGAAAATATCTGGAACTGATATTAACATTACAAAGGAAATGTTATCTCACACCTTTCATCTACCAACAGGTGATGATCAAGTCTGATGAATTGATAGGGGAAAAGACAAAGAAGGCCTTAGGAAGTTCAGGAAAGAGAAGACCATCATTCAGAAGAAGATTGATCTTGCAGAAGAATACAGATTCCTTGCTGATATAGTAAGGAAGGTGCTCCTATGCAAAATCTCAGCTCATGATGCCATCTCCAAGCAGCAGCTCCAGATAATGGGAGCTTTGGTTCTAAATAAGAAGATCAACTGGGGAAGTTGCCTTCTAAGACTGATCGGCCATAAATGTTGGATCGGTAGGCGCCCTTAGAGGGGGGGGGGGGTGAATAAGGGTTTTCAAAAAGTTAAGTGATATTTTGAAAAGCTTTGTAATAATGCAATATAAAGACAATAAGAAGTCAAGTAAAATAATTGAAATAAAGTAGTGACATGCTTTATTAATATCAAATAAGGTTTTACAAAAGTTGACTTCTATAACGCTAGAAATCGGTGACGATGAATAGCAAACTCTTTTTGTTTTCTATCCCGACTCGCATCCCCACGAACCGGTGGCCCTAGCCTATCCTCCCCGGATTTGGCCTCAAGCCGCTCTAGCCAACCCTTCCCCGTATATGGCCTCGAGCACCCCCTAGACCTAGCCTAGATCTAGTCGCCAACACGAGGCGAGTTTCCGCCCTAAGTCCTACCCAGACCTAGTCGCCAACACGAGGCGATTTCACTAACCGTTTACAAGAAATAAGAAATGAAAATAATTAAAACTCCCTCTTGATGAACTTCTGAAGTTGGAGACGAAGATCCGCTGTAGAATAAGCATTGTAGAAGCAGACTTCGTTTGGATCCGGCGTGATGAGATTCTCCTTCAAAAGTTTGCAGAACTTTGGCAGGACATCAACTTTCATCCAAGGTAGCCTCTGGAATTCTAGCACTCTCTCTCTCTCTCTGATGTCTATAATGTCTGTCTGAAATGAGAGAAGAGGGGTCCTTTTTATAGCCTCAGCGCTAGCGCCTGCGCTAGTGGTACCGCCGACGCTATCCCAAATTAGGACACATTATGCGCGGCAGAATCTTCAATCCGAGGAAACAATTTTCTCTTGCCTACTGTGCTCCTCGCTATCGCCTGCGCTATCGGATATCGCCTGGCGCTATCTCCTTCTATAAGTTCTCCCGGCAATTGCGCTTAATCCAATATTTCGTCGAACGAGATTTCGTCGAACGCCGCTAAGAGTTTGTCGAACAAAATTTCGTCGAACGCAGCTATGAGCAATTTGTCGAGTGCCGCTAACAGTTCATCGAACGACAGCTAGCGCATGCGCTAGTACTACCGCCAGCGCTAGTAGGTGTTTTGGATTTGATGGCTCAACTTTGGGGGCAACCTTCTTATGTAATCCTTGAGTCATGTGGACTTTGTTATCCTGCACACTTAAACACACAAGATCAAATACACATAGGTTTTGTTATTCTCAAACCTAGGAGATGCGGAAGACCATGTTCCAACAAACTCCCCTTTTTGATAATAACAAAACCATTAATGATAAATCAGAGCATTAATATATATAAGCATGAAGAAACATACTTGTGTGTGTGTGAAAGTGATGACTTAGGATAATTAACGATTTTAGCATTTAGAATTGCTCCCCCTAAATACATGCTCCCCCTAAGTGAATGCTCCCCTAATATGTAAGCTATCATCTTAATTAAGCATTATATTTTGATAGCAGATTATATATAGCAGATTATATTTATCATGTTAGTTCTCCTCCTTTTGTTATTAGCAAAAGCGGGTAAGGAGACACCACTTAAAAGTTGATAATAAGATAAAGGCATGATCGAGCGTGTAGAGAGAAAAAATGATAAGGAGTTTTTAGAATACTTTTCATTGAAATAGATCAGATTTTTGAGTATCACAATATTTTCATAAATCAGAGTTTGTAGCATAAACAAATACAAGGTAAATTTAAAGTTGCGGAAGACTTAAAAAAATACAATCAAACATCTTTTGTAAGACATGATGATTCATAAAAGATATATGAGTTAAATTTCATAAAGAAGATGTTTTGTAAATCATTGTTCAAGTAAAATCTTTAAATTCACTAATAAAGTAACCAAGCATGAAATAATGTCACCAAGAAGAGAGTACTACAATGTTATGTTAATTCATAATTTCAAAACATACTAAACTTTGCAGTAAACATGCTAGGTTTTCAAGTGCATTTCATAAATAAAGAGTAGTATAGAATTTGCATTAGGATCCAATACTCATGAGAAGAAGTGTTATGGAAGATAATGATGTGCACATAAGTGTATTTTTGAGTAGAGTAAACAAATGTTTTAATCAAAAATACAAGAAATATGTGAAGTAAGAGCACAATAAAACACAAATAATTTCACTTCCACACACTTTAATGCACAAACAAAAATGTACAACTACCAAGGTGCTTTGCACACACAATGCTCATTAAGACTTATCAGGGTGCAAAGTAGTGCTTGGGGGATCACATATTTTATTTTTAATGTTGAGACTCGTGATCCGGTGTACTTAAGAGTAAGTGGTTTTTATTTTGAAAGAAATATTTGATTTGCACAAGATACTTTACTATTCTTTCCAAGGTGCTCAACCTCACAACGCTTATTAAGACTTATCAGGAGGTTCAAGTAGTGCTTGGTGGAGTTTTCTGTCACTTTATTTTATGATTTTTGTTTTGTACAAAGTTCTCCGAATACACTTGTTTTGCAAATCAATATAATTTATGAAAAAACATAACCACTTTTCTTAACTTTTATAAGTGCAAATAAAGGAGTGTAGGTAAGATACTTGTGCAATTTTAATTCATTGTACTAATACAAAACATACACAAGCATTCTTAGATTAAACACATATGTAGATAATGCCAAAATAAGTGAGTGAATAAAGATCATTATCAAACATAAAACATTTACTCATACTTAGAGGCAGGCTAAGCTTAGTTCTACAAAACTTTTATAATATAATTGATGCACATATTAATAGATATATCAAAGCATGATGAAAACAATGTTCAAAGTAGTTTGAAAAGATAAATTGCAACATTATAGAAGTTCTAAATGATGGGTTAAATCATGCTTATGGGTTAAATCATGCTTGATTTTCATAGGAAAATTCATACAGTTTTTTGATAGTTTTATATTTTTGTATTGGATTTTTGCAAAAAATAAACTTTAAACAAATGGAAAAAACAAAAAAGCAAAAACATAATTTTTGTTTGTAATTTGGCTTTTGTATTTTTGTATTTGATTTCGCATAAAAGATAGACTTTAAACAAAAAGCAAGACATATTTTTTTGTAATTTGGCTTTTGTAAATTTGTATTTGATTTTTGCATAAAAAAGAGACTTTAAACAGAAAAGGCAAAACATATTTTTGTATTTGATTTTTCAAAAATGATATGGAATCAGAAGTGCAAAAATAAATAGTACATATAGATTAATATATTTTTAGGAATTTTTCAAAATTTTAAAAATACAGAAAACTGACTAAGTACGCTAGCGCCGGTGTTAGCGCTAGCGCGGGAAACAATACACAATTTTTTAGGATTTCGAAATTTTTAATTATTGATCTTGATTAAGTGTCCCAATAGTAGTTTCATGCTGAAATTTCATAATTTTAGGAGATGTTTTCGATGGTCAAAAATTACAAAATTACGTTTGTGAATGTGTTTTAACTTGAAAAATCTAGGACACCTAACTCAAGACGTAATAAACGAAATTTTGCATCACTAAGTAGTACAAACAGTGGATAATAAATTTAGGAATCTTATAGAATTTTATTTTCTTAAAAAGTCAGAAAGGTGCGATATCGCATGCGCTAGCGATAGCGCTGGCGCTATCGAGCCTTTATTTAGATCCCCTTTACTCTTTCATTTCAGCCATTTCCATTGACTCTCTCCCGAAAAAACCTAGAAGACGACCCAGCCCACGCGTAGATCTGAGGTAAATCTTCATCTTTTCTTGTGATTTTTGTTTTAAAACTTGATTTTGATGTTAGAGATGAAGATATTTGAGGTTTTTAGGAGGTTTTAGAAGCTAGATCTACAATGGTTGATTCTTTTCTTCAAGAGTTTTGTTTTACATTTTTATGAGGATTTTGGTTTTGATTTTGGTTTGGATTATGTGGGTTTCTTGGATCTAGCAAGTTAGTATTTGAAAATATTTTATTTTAGGGAAATTTTTACCGTTTTAGAGCAGAGGACTAGTGCCGGCGCTACAGTAGGCGTTATTGATAACGCTGGGCACTATTGATAGCGCTGGCGCTATTGAGTGTTGCTTAGTTTTAATTTTTCTTGTAATGTGGCAGTGACACCTGGATCTAAAGGGAAGAAGAGTGCAGATTTGGCTGTGGAAGCAGCAGTGGTGGGTGTTCCTTATATAGTGGAGTTTGACATGCCACGTCACCACCATATTATGCAGTTATTTGTTTCTTCCGAGGTGATGAATTTATTTTCTCCTGATGGGTTTTGTTCAGAATTAGTTCGAGATTTTTATACGCACTTAGAGAACCCATCGCAGACAGATCTGGATGGAGGAGTGCGGTCTTTGGTGAAGGGTCAGGTGGTGATAATTACTCATGACCATCTGAGGAACGTGTTTGGATTGACACAGCATCCAAATCGTTTGGAAATTGTTGAAAAGTTTAGAGTAGATAGAGACTGGACTCAAGTGAATATGGTGCTGCACAATAGGGAATGCAGGAGTCTGATCTCCACAGTGTCGTCACTCACAGTAGATGCCTTGGACATTCAAGATGTACTACGACACACAATCCTGCTGAAGTTGGGTGATACAGCAAAAGTTACTGCACAACTAAGTTATGTCACCTACTTCATTCTAGAGGAGGAAAAATTTGATGTGGCAGATTTGTTACTTTCCTTGATTCGTTATTCATACAAGTTGCGGCATCCATCCCGTCAGAGATATAACAACTTGCCCCTAGGTGGCATCATTCAACGGGTCATTCATGTGATGTATCCTTCTATAGAAATGGGGTTTTACTTGATGGATTGCTTTCCTCCGATTTATAGTACTTCACACTTGAGAGCTACATCCCACCCGGATGAGCCATCGTCGTCTGCTCGACCACCACTCCGACGAGGAGCGTCATCTTGAGGGGCTCGAGATGATTCATTTGAGTCTTTTCGAGAAGATATGGGAGAGCATATGACAAGAGTGGAGAAGGATGTTTCTGGTATAAAGAAGATGGTGAAGTTCATGATCAAGGCATTAAAGCTAAAACCATCTACACCAGAGTGGATGGAGTGGATCAGCCCAGAACAGGATCCACCCCGTCATTCGGTTCGGAGGACTCGCAGAAGACAATCCCCAAGTCCAAATGTGAAGGAGATAGACGAGGAGGAGTAGTGGAGTAGGACGGTCCGATGGGAACAAGTTTTTTTTTGTTTTGTAATAATATAGGTATTTTGACACATTATTCTTGGATGCTTGAATGTTTTTATCTGATTCGTCCTTGGTAGTTTGGTTTTGTTTATACATATTTTTTATGAATTTTGAAGTCATGAAATGGATATTTTTAGGCAATTTTAATATCATATGTAGTATATTATTTTAAAACTTATGTTTAGAGATTTTAATACCACATAGTAATTTTGAATTCAATTATTGATAAATGATGTAAATATATATATATGTAATGAATATAAGAATAATAGATAGGTCACCAAAATAAAATATAATTTTGAGTTTTGATTAATTTGATTTATAAACTCATTAAGCTTTTAAGAGATGGGATCATATTTTCAATACTATATAGGATGACCATGACATGATAGTTCAAAAAGGAAAACAACAAGAAAACAATAAAAAAGGACATTAAAGCACATCATGAAGTAGAAATTTTTATATTTTAATTTGAAAATATTCTACTTCATGCATTTGATGATACCTAATGAATAAATGTTTTAGGTATCCAAAGGGGACCATGTGGGATGGTTCCTTTGGGTACCAAAATATAGCGAGATGGCTTTTGGGGAGGCAAGTATGAATGGACCCTTTCAAGTGGAGTTAATGTTTCATCTTTAATTTTGGGTCTCCACTCATACTTAGGTTTAATATTATAATTTTGCATTAAATTTCCATATTCATTAAATTTAGGCTTAAAATAATGATGACATTTGAAATCATTTTTCATAGGAAATTTTTGCATATTTGAATTTACTTTAGGAGATACATAATTTTGTAAATAATGGTGATTTTGATTTTGATTAACAAATCCTTTATGTTCTTTACTCCCATTATTAAATTTAGTTAAGATGTTCATATTCATATTCAACTTATTTTTACATATAGTTTGATATTGTGAATTTGTATTTACAATTTTCATAAGCAAGTTGATTTTTGCTTTTAATTCATCATTCTTGATCTTTAAATTATGTCTAGCTTTATTATAAGCGATTGTGCTATTTTTAAGAGTGGAAACAATTGAATCAATATGATCTTGATAGTTGTTTCTATATTCATCAAATGTTTCATCCATCTCTTTAATCTCAATTTTATATTCTTTACACTTAGCACAAGCATTTTCCAAAGATGAATTTTCTAAACATAATTTTTTATTTTGTTCTTTTATAACAAGAAGTTCCATTTCAAGTTCCTTGCATTTTTCTTTCAAATCATTAAATTCTATACAAGGTGTAGTGTTTTCAACTAAGGAGCCTTGGGTAGAACTAGATAAATTAGAATTTGATTCTACATTAATTTTTGCCTTTAAAATTTTATTTTCTAGGCGCAAATGTTTATTAGCACTCTTTAATTTCCTAATTTTATGCTTTGTAGTTTGAAGCAATTGTAATGTAGAAATAAAAGTACAAAAGATGGGATTTGATTTCCTTACATTGCTTTCGGGAGAGGCATGATTTGAACATATAGTTTCTTTTACATCTTTTTGGCACTCCTCTTATGAAGACATTACTTCTTCTTCTTTTCCATTTGATGTGTGCTCCATTGATCCGTCATGAGAGGAGCATTCTTGAAGACTTGTGCAAGCTTGCATATTCTCCGGTTCTTATGATTGTTCCTTACCTGTAGAAGGAGAATCATACATTTCTTCAAGAAATTTCCATACTTTGTATGCACTAGAAAAACAATATATTAGTTTGAAAATATCTTGGGATAAAGCGCAGAAAATACTATTTAAAGCTTTTGCATTTAGAAGACGTTCCTGTTTATTTGATTCATTCGCTGGTCTAACTATTGCTATATCCCATGCATTGATATCTAAATTTTTAATAAATTTTTCCATTAAAAATATCCGCCCTTTATAATTTCTCCCTTCGAATAAAGGTGGTTTAAAAGATTTTTCTTCTTCATAAAAATTTACCCCACTAATAGAAGCGAGATCATGAGACGCCATTATTACCAGTTGTTAAGCCGATTGGAATAAAACCGCTTTGATACCACTTGTTGGATTGGTAGGCGCCCTTAGAGGGGGGGGGGGGGTGAATTAGGGTTTTCAAAAAGTTAAGTGATATTTTGAAAAGCTTTGTAATAATGCAATATAAAGACAATAAGAAGTCAAGTAAAACAATTGAAATAAAGTAGAGACATGCTTTATTAATATCAAATAAGGTTTTACAAAAGTTGACTTCTATAATGCTAGAAATCGGTGGCGATGAATAGTAAAATCTTTTTGTTTTCTATCCCGACTCGCATCCCCACGAGCCGGTGGCCCTAGCCTATCCTCCCCGGATTCGGCCTCAAGCCGCTCTAGCCAACCCTTCCCCGGATATGGCCTCGAGCACCCCCTAGACCTAGCCTAGATCTAGTCGCCAACACGAGGCGAGTTTCCGCCCTAAGTCCTACCCAGACCTAGTCGCCAACACGAGGCGATTTCACTAACCGTTTACAAGAAATAAGAAATGAAAATAATTAAAACTCCCTCTTGATGAACTTATGAAGTTGGAGACGAAGATCCGCTGTTGAATAAGCGTTGTAGAAGCAGACTTCGTTTGGATCCGGCGTGATGAGATTCTCCTTCAGAAGTTTGCAGAACTTTGGCAGGACATCAACTTTCGGCCAGGGTAGCCTCTAGAATTCTAGCACTCTATTTCTCTCTCTGATGTCTATAATGTCTGTCTGAAATGAAAGAAGAGGGGTCCTTTTTATAGCCTCAGCGCTAGCGCCTGCACTAGTGGTACCGCTGCCGCTATACCATATTAGGACACATTCTGCGCGGCAGAATCTTCAATCTGAGGAAACAATTCTCTCTTGCCTACTGTGCTCCTCGCTATCGCCTGCGCTATCTGTGCTATCTCCTTCTATAAGTTCTCCCGGCAATTGCGCTTAATCCAATATTTTGTCGAACGAGATTTCGTCGAACGACGCTAAGAGTTTGTCGAATGAAATTTCGTCGAAGGCAGCTATGAGCAATTTGTCGAGCGCCGCTAACAGTTCGTCGAACGACAGCTAGCGCCTGCGCTAGTACTACCACCAGCGCTAGTAGTTGTTTTGGATTTGATGGCTCAACTTTGGGGGCAACCTTCTTTTGTAATTCTTGAGTCATGTGGACTTTGTTATCCTGCACACTTAAACACACAAGATCAAATACACATAGGTTTTGTTATTCTCAAACCTAGGAGATGCGAAAGACCATGTTCCAACAATAAATAATCCCATAAGGAGAATGCTTATATGAGAATAATGAGTCAAATTTTTTTCCACCAATATCCAAGTGCGTGCAAGTCAAAAGTAGTGCATATTCCTCTAGGAAAAAGAACGAACATTGGAATCTTTTCCAAGTGGACCATGCAGATCCTAAAGCCTGGACAAGCTGCTTCTTCACCTCCTCCTTCTCCAAATACACAGGACATAGAGACAAATGCACCAGATCCCCCAAGGGATGACAATCCAACACAGGTTCCTGCAGCAACACAACAAGATATCATCCCAGGTGATACTCCTTTCCAAAATCTCCAGTCCATCCCATATACTACAGCTCCAGAGCCAACACATCAGATTCCTCTCCAACCACAACAACAACAACCATCCACCATAATTACAGATAATCAGTCTACTCCCCTACCACAGTATCACATCCCTCCATAAATGTATCAATCTCACTCCATATCTACCAAGATCTTCCAGCCTATAATGAGAACTTCACAGCAACACCTCCTGTCTCTGCCATACATTCAACTCCTTGCTTTGACTTTGAGCAAGTGATTTCAAAAGCAGTAGGATTAGTTGCTAGCACTTTTGCTGATCTAATGGGCTCTCAAGCAAGGAAGTTCAATAGGAAGTACTCCCAGATGGAGTCAGAATTGCAAAAATCACAAGAGTCTCTCCTGACATTGAAATCAACCATATCCTCCTCCATGGTAACTAAAGAGTTCTTAACCTCCCTGGTAAGTAAGGTTAAGAAGGGGGAGAAGATACATGAGGAGAAGCTTAATCAGGGAATTGTGAGTGTCCAGGAGAAGGACAAGAGTGCACAAGAAGAGATTGCCGGAAGTGTCCCAACTATTGAGGTTCACAGCCTAAACAAGCTCACTATTTTTCAAATTGGAACAGTCCAAGTGGAGCCTCTTGCAAATCCTCCAGAAATGCTTGCATCAATCCAGGGGAGCCAGCTGCAGAAATCCTTGTAGTAACTTAGGGGGAGCTTCCATCAACTCAGGAGGAGCTCCTAGAAGATGAACAACAATTGGATGAGGTGGCAATGATTGCTAAGGAGGCGGCTCTAAATACTGAATAAGATGCACATTCTCAGGGGGAGCCTCCCAAAGAGAATGAAACCCATCAAGAAGCTGACAGGACTGATGAAGAAGAAAGTGAGCCTGTTGTATTTGCTGCAAGAAAGGTAGTTCCTCTGGTCTTCTCTAGGAAGAGGAAAACTCCTGACAAAGAACAGTGAAGTCCAGGTATTCTGTAATTACGAACACTTTACATTATTGCATCTGGAGGACATAGTTGTTAAGATAATATGACTACTTTAATGTTTATGTTTAATTGTTTGTATTTGAGTTTATGTCAAAACATGTTTGAAATCACTTACTTTATTTTGTAAAATTTGTTATGATAAATAGGCGGAGATTGTTGGGAAAAACACTTGTAATTTATCTAACAAATTACTTAAAACAATTTCATTAGTTAAGTTATATTACCCCATTGTATAGAAAGGGTAAATTGGTCATTAGATGTCTTAGGATGTCACACTCACCTTAGAGTGTCAAGACCAAGATAAGATAAGCATAAATTCAGTGAGTTAAAACTTGCGTCGAATAGAAGTCGACACAACTTCGACTAGATGTCGACGTAACTCTAACTGCAAGTCGAAGTAACTCAATTAGCCTGTCGAAGTATAAGTCAAGTTGACGCAACGTTGAAAGGAACTCGACGCACAAGGAAGAGCCTGTCGAAGCCATCTTAGAAGTCGACGTAACTTCGACTTCAATTCAACGCAGAAGATGAAGTTCAAGTCTAGGCCTTCAACTCGACGGATACATCGATAAGTAATCGATGCAACGTCGACATCTGTGTTCAGCCAGAGCTAAGAAGGAATTTGAAGTTACTCCTATAAGAACTCAGAGGTGCGTCGATATGAATAATGATGAAGTTGATAGTATATTATTTATAGTTTTTTTAATATAATATTTATTAGAAATTAATTAGTTTTTATATAATTTTAGTTTAATATTTATCTAATTTACATTATTTTGTGATTTAAGGTATTCTGGGGCTGCTAATAACAAATTCAAGCCCACAGCCATGTCCATGGAAAATTTCGGACCAAATCTGCAAAAATCCTCAATACACGCCCCAGGTCACGGGCGTGACCTGTGTCACGGCCATGTTCCTCTTTTAGCTCCCAGAAGCCTTTGCCACGTCAGATTAATATTACACGCCCTGGGTCACGGGCGTGAGCTGGGGGCATTATCTTCAGGTCATGGGTGTGACTCACCCGACAAGCTTTCAATACAAGCAGTTTCCGCTGTAGTACGTTTCCAGCTTACACGCCCTTGGTCACGAGTGTGACCAAGGGCGTGACTTCTCCCGAAACTGTCAGAATTACTCCTGTTTGCACCGTTTCCCGCCATTTCCAGACTCATTCAAGACACGACCTTGGTCACGAGCGTGACCAAAGGGCGTGACCCACATATTGATGAAATTTGGCAGTTTTTCTCCCAACGTTTCCTGGCTTTCAAAGACGCACGTTCTGCACCTTACACTCCCTAGGTCACGGGCGTGACCTAGGGGCTTGACTTCCAGAACTTTTTCCTATAAATTCTCAGCTGCTGCCATTGTCAAGGGAATCCAGTCCATGCTTCGATTAGATCATTTTTAGCTTAGTTTTTCTGCATTTTATTAGTGTAATTTCATTTATGCAATTTACTTTATGTCTTGCACTTTTCAATTCCTAGTCTAGATTTTCTATACTTGCATTTGTAATATCTCTTTTCATAGTTATAAAATGTTCTCCTTTTCAATTATGTTTAGCTAATTTTATAGCATTTGATCGGATGAATTCATAAATTTTTGTATTTTGTAATCTTTATTCATAGTTTGTATTTGGAAAACTATGATTTACCGTTGATTTGCAATTATTGGTTTCATATTTCTAGGGTATGATAATCAAGTTTTAATCCATATTTTAGTTGATCGAGAGATCCATGAATACGTGTAGATCGCTCATCGGTAGAAGGAGTTGCATGCACTCCTCGAGAGAGGATGACATAAATCTTCCGGATTGGAGTCAAATCCAATAGTGGGGTTCACCGCGTAAAGCAAGCTTAGGGGTTTTGAGTGGCCGAGAGGTCTTAATCGATCAACCTATGGTTAGATGGTTGTTCTCTCTCGAGAGGCTCTATCATATTTTGAGAACCTCCACGATCAAGTTTGTCTAATAAATTTCTTATGAATTCTAGATTTACGAAATATTTTACTTAAGAAGGATTATCAAACAAATGTTTCTTTCTTTCTATTTATTATTCTTCATTAAACCAATTTTTATTTTTGATAATATAATAATAATTTGCGTGAGTAGAAGTAATCAACAACCCCGTAGAATACAACACTTGATATTTATTTATAAATATCCCATGCAATGAATGATAGGTGCTCTTGCCTATAGTTCGTAGAATTTGAAAAAATTATATATCTGAATTTTAATCATCAAGTTTTTGGCGCTGTTGCCGGGGAAATATTTTGTTTAATATTTTGAAAGCATAAATTTTATTACGTTTATCAATCTCTTTCTCCGCCCCCAATTCTCTTTTTGATTTTTCTCAAATTCCATTCTATTGAGCGATGGTTGTTTAAATTTTTTTTTTCTAAAAAAATGTTATCTCAATTGGCCGCCAAAGTTGTCGTGCTTCAAAACAAAGTCAATCTTTTGGAAGCCACACGAAAGCGCCAAGTTAGTTGTAATTATTGTGGTGCGCCGCATCGAAGTGAGGATTGTTATACTAATTTTTACCCTCAAAATTTTTCTTATAGAAATAATTTTGAGTTCATTTATGAAAATAATTATTCGAACTTTGATGAACATAATTTCTCTAGTTTTCATACGAATGATTTTTCCGATTCTAATAATTTCTCTTCCAGCTCTGATGTAGATTATTCGTGGTGGGATGCTCACCCGGAGAGTTTCCGGAGCAATGATGTACAACCCCATACCCGTCGGGTGTGACCGTCCCCAGATAGTTGGGACCCGATGTGTCCTGTGATTGGCTAGCATTGATCGGGCTGCGTCTAGCAGGTTTTGGTGTGCGTTTAGAGGAGTGGTCTGCGGATAGAAGTTTTGGCTAGGTTTTATTTAAAACCTAAATTCCCTTTCCCCCAAACCCTACCCAGCCGACTCCCCCCTCCGCTCTTTTTTTTTTCGCGTGAAGCAGCCCGAGCTCCCCCCGATCTCCCTTCCTCCTCTCTCTCCCCGTCGGCCTGGAGCAAGGAAGCCCGAGCTCCCTTCTCTCTCTCTCTCTCGATTCCTCTCTCTCCCTGTCAGCCTGGAGCAAGGAAGCCCGAGCTCCCTTCTCTCTCTCTCGATCCCTCTCTCTCCCGTCGCCTGGAATAGGGAAGGCCGTCCCGAGCTCCCTCTCCCTTTCCCGACCTCGCCTAAAGCAAGGAGGACCCGAGCCCTCTTCTCCCTCTCTCCCCGTCGTCCTGGAGCAAGGAGGAGTAGCCCCCCGAGCTCTACCTCCCTCTCCTCTCTTCCTCGTCAACCCGGAGCAAGGGCAGAAGTCTTTGTTGGCTTTTGTGGTCGTTTAGAGTTCAAATCGACATGTGGAGAGCAGATCCGTGCGTGGACAGCCGCTACTTTCACTAGCCGTCAAATCTGGGCACGTTCCCATGCCTCCGAAGCACACTTCAAGGGTAACGACTTTTCTTCTTGGGAAGGTGAACCCCTTAATTAGCATGATTGCATGGAAGCCCCTCTCCACCAACAGGTGGAGGAAGGGAGCTCTCCGACGGGTCGATATGTACATCCCCGCTTGTAATTGCATTGGCGTCCAGAAGCGCGAGTAAGGATTTAGGCATGCTGTGTGAAGCCCATCCGGATATGTCAATCTGGATTGGTGATGTTTTCGGGTTTTCGGAGAAGACTCCGAGGAAGTTGCATACTACTTGCTTGCAGGGGCGAAATATTGCCACCCCAAAAAAGGGGTTGGGTCGATAGGCTCCGGCCAATTGTAGCTGATCGATGTTCCGCTTGCCACCGCTTGGTAGGACATTGGCGTACAAGTGTTGCAGAACAAAGCGGTAAATAGCGGGTTTAAGCCCAAGGTTGTGCCAGCCCGAGAAGGCCTTATTTATTTATATTGCCGGCCTGCGTGCCGAAGTATGGAATTCATATTCCTGTAATCTGTGACGCATGTTCTTTGTTTATCTTTTCTAACGTAGTCAAGTGGGGGTCCAGAAGGAAATTTACTTGGAAACCCCTGAGAGTCCGCTAATTATCTCCCGGAACAGCGGAGTCACGCTATTGGCAGCCCCATTTGGTCTGCGTATAGTAAAATTGTTAGGCGGGAGTACGATATTGGTCGACCGGACGAGAAAGGTTTTGCATAGATCCAGGGTGGTGCACCTATGCAGAGGAAGGGGTCGGCTCTGAGATTTTGGCCGGCCAAGAGAGCCCTCCAAAGGTGCCTTAGCTCAGCCTTTGGCTTGGGAGGGGAAGAGTTAGTTAGTCTTCCGGGTGTGCGGTGGGACCTCCAAGCTGAGACCTTGGATCTGTACTTCGAGTTCCTAGTCTTGTGTCTAGATCGTTTACTTGAGCGTAGTAAGTACGCGGTCACCCCTTTTTTGGGACCCCGAACTCCACAGAGACCGAGAAATCGGTTTCAACAAATGAAGATAAATCTTTAGATCCGAATTTTGTTCTTCTTCTTTTGCGCCGCATGCCACGTTCTCTGATTTTGGGGAATTTTCACAAATTCAATTTGATTCTCCTCCCCAAAATTTAGATGAGATATTATTTTTTTCTAGTGCTCTTTCTCCATCTTTGGAATTTTACTTATAGAGGAACATGATTTTTCATGTACTCCCATAGTTTCTTTTACCAAAAATGAAGAAAACTTTTTGTACCAAGAACTTCGTAATGTTATGGACACACTGGATGAAATAGTCGAAGAACACGTTTCTTCCCCTACTACACCCTGATCTTCTTTTGTTTGTCATGAATTTTCACAAAACTCTTCTATTTTTGTTGAAATTCATGAAAAATTTGTGTCCACAAATTTTATTTCGCTTGGTAATGCACTAGATTTTTCAAAAGAAAATTTTATTTTAGAAAATGAATAACCGATGCTTAATCATGAATTTTCACAAGAAACTCCTCATTGTGAAAAATTTTCTGACTCGCATAATCTTGATTCTTTTTATTCTAACAATTTTCATGTAGAGGATGAGCCGTTGCAATCACACGTCTTCACCGATCCATTTGCCGCTCATCTCCAACAATCCAAATTACCTAAGGTATGTATGAGTAATTTGGATTCACAATTTCAAGCTAACGAACAACGAAAGAATCAAGACTATATATAGCGGAGGTGTCGCCGGGCACCAGTTTTCGGCGTATTCACCTAAGCGTGAATTAAGGGAGTTGCCTGTGCATTTTTCTTATGTCTATCCTTTCAGCTAACCCTTAACGTTTAGCTAAAAGACGGTAAACAAAGCGCTCTTGGGAGGCACCCCTTGCTTATCTTTATTTTTCTCGCACTTTACTTTTTCAGCATTTTATTTACTTTTCCCTCCTACTTGGCTTATAAACATTGGGGACAATGTTTATTTTTAAGCATGAGGGTGCATTCTCTTATTTTCTATTTTTATTAAAAATCTAAAAAAATTAGAAAATCTTTTTTCCAAAATAATAAAAAAATTGTTCATCTTTCTTTATTTTCAATTTTGTTATAAAAAATTTATAAAATACAAAAAAAAATGTTTTCATTTAAATTTTTATGTCTTTGTGTGTTATTTTCTTTTTATGCAAATTAAATACCAAAAAAATTATAAAACTTTAAAAATTATTTCTTACGAAAGGGCCATGTTGGGCTTTCATCCCATAAAACCGCCTAGTACCTTGCGAGTCCGTCATTGGGTAGCCCTTGGGAAGTCCAAGAATAAAAAATATTTATGCTTTATTATAAAAATCCAAAAACAATTAAAAATCCTAATAAAATAAATTTTGTAATATTAAATTTCTCCAAACTTCATTTAGATAAAATTAATTTTAATTATGAGTTGTCTTTATAGGCTTTTTAAAGAGTTTTCTTTTCATGTATCTCTTTATTTTATGTCTTTTCAAAATTTGTTAGATTTAAATTTTAGATGAATTTGATTTAATGAATTTTTCATTATCTTGATTTGTTTAGAATATATCTTAGTTTTATTTTCTCTTCTTAAAATATCATTATTCAATTTTGTAGAAATTGTGTCAAATATCTTTAGATTTTACTTATATTAACATTAACTTATGATTTCTTAAAGATTGCTCAAATTATTTTCTATGCTCTTGAAATGTATCTTTGGAATTTTTGTAGCCTTTAAACCATAACCCTTCCCCTACCTTTTTTGTTTAACCCTTTGTTTTGCATAAAAAATATAGGTTTGAAAAGATCATATGTCATGGAATGAGACGATAAAAATCATCATTCCTAAACATATGCACCCAAATTTGTGAAAGATTATATGGCATGGAGTTGAGAGGATAAAATTCATCACTCCTAAACATATACATTTGGGATATATAAAAAAGAAGAAGGAATTTAAAAAAATTGGAAATGAGAGGATAAAATTCATCATTTTCTATATACAAAGTAACTTCTTCAATGCCAATTTTACCCCAATTTGCCAAGTTTATTTGCTTATCCAAGATATTTTTAGAGAGCATAGTTAATTTTTTGTAGTTTTCTAAAAGTTTCTCATGGTGTTTAAAGTTTCTATAAATTCAATCTGGGATTATTTTACTTAATTCAATGCAATTTTGTTTATGAAGATTTAGTTAGAGAATTTCAAAACTAATATTTATTCTACTCATTACAATTTATGAATTATAAATTATTTCTTATAAATCTGAATTTTAATTTCTTAACATATTTTGATATGAGTCTTATGAAATTTGGAGTACATAATTAGAAGTAAATCTTTTTGGAAATGTCCTATGAATTATTCTCATACTTATAAATTAGTTTTGCTCTGGAATAGCAAAAGCTTAAGTATGAGAGTATTTGATAGTGCATTATTTATAGTTTTTTTATATAATATTTTATTAGTAATTAATTAGTTTTTAAATAATTTTAGGCTTCATTTGGGAGAGCGACTGCGGTTGTAAAAGCAGGTGTTGTAAATGGAGGTTTGTAAATGGAGCTGTTGGAAATTTGTTGCTAGAAACGGAGATCTGTTTGGGTAGTCTGTGTTTGCAGAGCTGTTTAGAATGGAGAATTGTTTGGCAAAACAACGATAACGTTTTATAAATATTTTTTTTATTATAAAATATTTTTATTATATAATTTTTTATTTTTTATTTTCTAATATATATATATACTTATTTATTTTAATAAATTGTTGAAAATACTATATATATATTCTATTATATAAATTATTGAAAATAATTAATTAAAAAAAATAAATATTAATTAATAATGTTACTGTTTAAACTATATACTATAGATAATTATTTATCTCAACGCCTCCGTCGTGCCTCCGACGTGCCGTAGTGCCGCTGTGCCTCCGCAATGCCGCCGTGCCTCCGCAGTGCTGCCGTGCCTCCGCAGTGTTGAGGCTCCGCTCAAGATAGTCCACAATACCTCATCAAATGTGGAATGGGTATTTATAGTATCTCCAGCGTAGAGCAATTCCCTAGTGACACGGAACCCATTAGGTCGTTCCGAGTCGGTCCTGACACGCGCGAACATATCAATAATAATAGAACTAACAATCTCCTCCTATGTCCGCGGTATACCGACGTTGGAAAAAGGGTTGGTGTGTGTAGTGTTCAACCAGTTCGACTCATTACACAACCGTGTCCGTAAGTACCTGTTATAATATATATTGGACTGAAAGAAGACAGTAGTATGTATGCACGCATAAGTATAAAGCATAAACCAAGCAGCATTATATAAAAGTCAAGAGTACAATCAGAGAAATAGGTGCCAGAAGACCTAGTGTCTCGTGACTAACAAAAGAGCATAAAAATAGTCCAAACAAAATAGGTAAAGGAAAAGAGCTAAACAGTGCTCTAGGCCAAAGAAAGTAAACCAAACATATACTCTAGTAGTCATCATCCAGCAGGTCATCCTTCTCAGGATCCCAGTCTGCATGTGCTCCTCCTGCAACAGCAGCTCTTGTAATTTCCAACAAAGAACTTCATTCAGAATGAATTCAGATATGGAAAATGTACATGTATCTATTTCTGTTTATAAGAACGTAGTACTTAATTATGCTTAAGAGGATATTTGTGGAGTATTTCAGTTTTAACCGCGGAATCCATTAACTGTTTCCAAACGAAACGATATCATTCTGGACAAACGCAGCTATATCTGTGTTCCTATGTGTGATATCCTGGTTACTGTTCTTCTAGGGTTAATTGGAAATCATCAAATGTGGAATGGAACCAATCAACAGGAGAAGGTCCAAAACAAGTTAGATCGTGTTATTAAATGTGGAATAACATTCTCCTCCAAGTTAAGGAAGACGAATCTGGATGAGGTTGTTATCATCAAATGTGGAATGAAACAACCAACCAAAAATTCGTACTCAGCAACCAAAACACCAACGGAGCACAATATGCTAGATTTGACAAAGGAAGGAATCAAAACATTCGGACTTAGGCTGGTTTCAAACCGCTTTGAGTCCCATTTCCCCCACTGTTTTGATTGAACGGTCTCGGGGCATTCCTTTTGTCAGTGGATCAGCTAGATTATCCTTCGATCGCACATCGACCAAAGTAATAACGCCTTGTTCTTTAAGATAATTCAATAGGGCGTGTCTCAGTCGTACATGTCGTCTCTTAGTGTTAAAGAGGACATTCTTAACAACTTGGACTGCAGCCTGATTATTACAGTATAGGCTTAAAGAATTGATTTGAACTCTAGACAAGGGAATGTCTAAGATCAAATTTCTGATCCAGTCTGCCTCTTCACCAGCTGAAGCTAAGGCAAATAACTCGGCTTCCATAGACGACAAAGCTATGCAAGTCTGTCTCTTGGACTTCCAAGTAACTGCAGCGCCACCCAATGTGAATATAAATCCACTTGTGGACTTGCTGTTTGAAACTTCTGAACACCAGGAGGCATCAGAGTACCCTTCCAAAGTAGGAGGG
Source organism: Dactylorhiza incarnata (assembly GCA_033032865.1). Taxonomy (NCBI): domain Eukaryota; kingdom Viridiplantae; phylum Streptophyta; class Magnoliopsida; order Asparagales; family Orchidaceae; genus Dactylorhiza; species Dactylorhiza incarnata. The sequence goes on along the minus strand of JAWHQI010000263.1, from coordinate 3,854,569 downwards.
TGACCAGTGTAGCACAGAGCGTGGTCTTTAGTACCTTTTAGGTACTTCATCAGCCTATCTAGGGCATCCCAATGCTCTTTGCCTGGACTACTGGTAAAACGACTTATCATGCTTACGGAGAAAGCAATGTCAGGTCTAGTGCAGCTTGTGGCGTACATGAGACTTCCAATGATCTTTGAGTACTTGACTTGATCAACGCTTGTTCCTTCATTCGGGCACAGCTTGATGTTCGGATCAGTGGGTGTTTCAACAGGCCTACAATCTTTATAACCCCAGGTATTAAGAATCTGCTCTATGTAGTGAGCTTGACTCAGAGTGACACATCCCTTGTCTACTCTTACTTTCATACCTAGTAGGGTATCGACGGGACCAAGGTCCTTCATATCAAATGCTTTGGCGAGAGCGGACTTAATGTCCCTCACGACAGCTAGGTCTGACCCCAGGATCAACATGTCATCCACATATAGGCATATGATGACTGTTTGGTTTGACATCGAGCGGTAATAGAGACACTTGTCTGAGAGACTGGACTGAAATCCAAAGCTCTTTACCACTTGATCAAACTTCATGTGCCACATCTTAGGTGCTTGTTTAAGCCCATAAATAGATTTATCAAGTTTACACACTTTATCCTTTAGATCTGTATGGACATAACCTTCAGGTTGTGCCATGTAGATCTCTTCATTTAGCTCTCCATTCAGAAAGGCTGTTTTCACGTCCATCTGATGGACGATGAAATTCTCGATAGAGGCTAAGGCGAGAAGAATTCTAATAGTAGATAGGTGACAGACAGGTGAATAGACATCAAAATAGTCAATTCCCCCCTGTTGTTTATAACCCTTAGCTACTAGACGTGCTTTGTATCTGGCTATAGACCCATCGCTATGTAGTTTCTTCTTCAGTACCCACTTGCATCCCAGGACTTTAGCTCCTTTCGGTAGGTCCACTAGATGCCAGGTATTATTTTGTAGCAGCGAGTTCATCTCATCGTCGATGGCTTCTGCCCACATTAACGCATCTCTCGATCTCATCGCTTCCTGATAGGAAAATGGATCATCCTCTAAGTGGTAGGTGACGAAGTTCTCACCAAAATCCTTAGGGATTCTATCTCTTGTAGATACTCTAAGAGGAATAGGTTCGACCTCTAGATCTTGGGGAGCAGTGCCAGAGGGGCCAGCTTCGGGTTCTACCGTAGACTCTGAGATCATGTCAATAGATCCAGCAATGGTCAGGCCATGATCTTTGATAAATTTATGTTCAAAGAAGATAGCATCTCTAGACTCTATCACTGAATTAGTGGATAGATCCAGAAATCGGTCAGCTGCACTGTCTTCTGCACTGCCTAGATAGACACAGGTTGTCGTTCTAGGTCCCACCTTAGGTCTTTTAAGGTCTTGTATACACACATAAGCGATACAGCCCCAAGTCTTAAGAGTGTCATATCTACAAGGATGACCGTGCCACAGCTCATAAGGAGTAGAACTGAGCTTTGAGTGAGGCACTCTATTCAGAATGTGATTTGCAGTAAGGACTGCTTCCCCCCAGAAGGAATTGGGCATGCCAGCGGTCAGGAGAATAGAATTTAACATCTATGTTAAAGTTCTATTCTTACACTCAGCAACGCCATTTGATTGGGGTGAGTAAGGAGCTGTAGTTTCAATGATTATGCCCTCAGTGGCACAGAACTCCCTAAACCCAGTTGCAGTGTATTCTCCTCCTCGATCACTTCTAAGTCTCTTAATCTTCAGATTTAAATGGTTTTCTACCCGAGATTTGAAGATTTTGAAGGTCTCGAATGTCTCGTCTTTCGATTTCAATAGGTAGACATGACAAAATCTGGAGAAATCGTCAATGAAGGTAATTAGATACTTCTTTCCCCCTCTAGTGGCATGACTCCGAAAGTCACAGAGGTCGGAATGAATCAATTCCAAAAGTTGTGTGCTCCTAGAAACGGTCTTGTAAGGGTTTCTAGTTATTTTAGTTTGGGCACAAACCTCGCACCTATCAAACCGAATAGAGAAATCTAACAGAATGTTGTGACTCTTAGCTAGATCGCGCATCTTCTTGTAGTGAACGTGTCCAAGTCTATTGTGAAGTAGCTTTGGATCTAACAGAGACGAACTCACTTGATTTATGCACTCGTTTTCTAGGCTAAGTCTATACATTCCATTGATTAAGTAAGCGCAACCAAAGTAATGTGAATTAACAGACAGTGTTATTCTACCGCTAATGGTTGTGAAGGACATTCCGAACTTATCTAACAAACTCATAGAAATTAAGTTTTTGATTAAATTAGGAACTAATTTAACATTTTGCAAAATTAAAATTTTACCTGAAGAGAGGACGAGCTTTGCCGTCCCAGCATGAGTGACGACTGTCTCTCCTCCATTGCAATTCTCAACTCTGTCTCAGACTGCTCTGACGTTAGTGAGAAGACCTCTGTCATTTGTAACGTGACAGGTAGCACCGTTGTCCAGCCACCACTCAGAAGACGCACTGCGGTGATTGCTCCCGATCATAGCCACAAAGGACTTGGGATCAGAAGTATCGACCACCATGTTTGCCGCCTGAGATGGAGCTTCATCCTTTTGCGTCTTCGGACCCCTACAGTCAGCAGCCCAGTGATCCCATTTGCCGCAGTTGTTACATTTACCCTTCTTCCTTTTGAAAGAAGGCTTCTTGACAGCCAACTGGGCAGGAGGGTCAACTTTAGGTACCGGGGGCTTCCGAGGAGGCTTATTAGGTCGAGAAACGAAGTTGACAGCCTGTGGGGGCTGAGCAACCTGCTCCGCGCTCTTTCCAGCGATGTTCTGGTCCTCGATGTGAATGAACCTTTTGAGTTCATCCAGAGTAATCTTCTCCTTCCGCCTATGCATCTCTGTCTTGAATGTCAGCCACTCCGCAGGTAGCTTGCTCAGGATCAAGTACACGAACAGATTATCGTCCATCTTCGACTGATCGTCCTCTAGCTTATTGAGCAGATTTTCCAGTTCTATGATCTGGGAGGTGATCGGCAGGTTCGCTTTGAGGCGGAAGTTGAAGAACTTCTCCCCAATGAGCGATTTGGACAACACCTCCTCCTTCTGGAAATGCGCGTTGAGACGATCCCAGATCTCCTTTGCGGTCTTGTAGGCGTGGTAGGTCAGTGCGAGACGAGGATTGAGGGAATTCAACAGGTAGTCCCTGCAGAAATCCTCATCCTTGGTCCACTGATATTCGTCTACGCCCTCGCTAGACGACGCAAAATCGCTCTGGACAGTGTAAAAGATGTCGCGTTCCTTCATTCCTAGTTGGACTTGAATTTTCCAACTGAGGAAATCGGACGCGTCGAACGACTGCAGCTTTGTAACGTCGAGCGCACTTTTCTTCGACATTGCAGCAGAAAACTAGAACAGAAAAACTGAATAAAGTCACCTGATTCGGGCGAAGACGATCGGGAAACTTCGGATCCAATCCAGTAAAACCTATTTTTGTGTGCTCCTCCTCTCCGACTGAACATGGTCGCCGAAGACAGAATCAAATCCAACAAAAGATTTGCTTCTCCAATCCGGCAAAGCATAGATCTGGATAAGAGGCACAGATCTGGACAAGAGGCACAGATCTGAAGAACTGTATCTGGACTTGCGGAAAGAAACTCCAAATGGCAGAGAAACAAACTCTGCTTTTTCTGGATCTGGATAAGGAGCAGTCGGCGACTTCAGAATTGATAACTGCGCTTCCCGAAACAGGGAGCACGATCGGCAAGGCGAGAACAGCGACATGGAGAACCTTTCCCGGTCTGCGATAGGGACGAAGAACCAAACGGCGATCAAGAGAGGAACTCGCGACCTGTAGATCTCTTTTTCAGTCGAGCAACAGGGCCGATCTCCCTCCTCCGACGATGGAGAACGCCGACAGGAAACAAAACCTCGACCTAGATCTGAATCGACACCAAAGATGAACTCGCAGCCCTCCGTTGTGATCGGCGATCTAAGATCGACGCTCCACTTCAAAACAGGAACCGCGAACGGAAGAAGAGAGCCCTCCTTGCGATCTCGACGGGAAAACGTCTTCAGGAACGACGTGATCGGGAGAGGCGCCGACGGGAGAGAAAAGAGCGGAAAACCTAAAACCGATATCTTGAGAATGTTGAGGCTCCGCTCAAGATAGTCCACAATACCTCATCAAATGTGGAATGGGTATTTATAGTATCTCCAGCGTAGAGCAATTCCCTAGTGACACGGAACCCATTAGGTCGTTCCGAGTCAGTCCTGACACGCGCAGACATATCAATAATAATATAACTAACACGCAATGCCGCCGTGCCTCCGCAGTGCCGCCGTTTATTCGTCGTAGCCCGCTCATCTCGCCATCGAAGCAGCTCTCGGTGCTCTCGCCATCGAAGCAGCTCTCGCCATCGAAGCCGGAGGAGCCACAGTGTCGCCATTCCTCCGCCGTAGCCCGCTCGTCTCGCCATCGAAGCAGCTCTCGGTGCTCTCTCCATCGAAGCAGCTCTCGCCATCGAAGCCGGAGGAGCCACAATGTCGCCGTTCCTCCACCTAGCCCGCTCGTCTCGCCATCGAAGCAGCTCTCTCGGTGCTCTCGCCATCGAAGCAGCTCTCCCCATAGGGGGGGGGGGACAGCGCGGGGGCGACACGGGAGCGCGACAACACATCCAGATTTCTTCTGCGGTTCGAATTTTTGGCGGAAAATCAAATGGTTCTTTACGCCAGCGTTTTGTTTGGGGAAAACGTAACGAAGTTAAACGCCCGGCCAAATGAAGCCTTAGTTTAATATTTATCTAATTTACTTTATTTTGTGATTTGAGGTAATCTGGGGCTGCTAATAACAAATTCAAGCCCACAGCCATGTCCAGGGAAAATTCTGGACCAAATCTGTAAAAATCCTCAGTACACGCCCCAGGACACGGGCGTGACCTGTGTCACGACCATGTTCCGCTTTCAGCTCCCAGAAGCCTTTGCCACGTCAGATTAATATTACACGCCCCAGGTCATGGGCATGACCTGAGGGCATGATCTTCAGGTCACGAGCGTGACTCGCCCGACAAGCATTCAATACAAGCAGTTTCTACCGCGGTACGTTTCCAGCTTACACGCCCTTGGTCACGGGCGTGACCAAGGGGCGTGACTTCTCCAGCAACTGTCAGAATTACTCCCGCTCACATCGTTTCCCGCCGTTTACGGACTCAGTCAAGACACGCCCTTGGTCACGGGCGTGACCAAGGGGCGTGACCAACATATTGATGAAATTTGGCGGTTTTGCTCCCAACATTCTCGGGCTTTCAAAGACGCACGCTCCGCACCTTACACTCCCTAGGTCACGGGCGTGACCTAGGGGCGTGACTTCCAAAACTTTTTCCTGTAAATTCCCAGCTGCTACCATTGTCAAGGGAATCCAGTCCATGCTTCGATTGGATCATTTTAACTTAGTTCTCATTTATGCAATTTACTTTATGTCTTGCACTTTTCAATTCCTAGTCTAGATTTTCTTTACTTGCATTTGTAATTTCTCTTTTCATAATTATAAAATGTTCTCCTTTTCAATTATGTTTAGCTAATTTTATAGCATTTGATCGGATGAATTCCTAAGTTTTTGTATTTCGTAATCTTTTATTCATTGTTTGTATTTGGAAAACTATGATTTACCGTTGATTTGCAATTATTGGTTTCATATTTCTAGGGTATGATAATCAAGTTTTGATCCATATTTTAGTTGATCGAGAGATCCGTGAATACGTGTAGATCGCTCATCGGTAGAAGGAGTTGCATGCACTCCTCGAGAGAGGATGACACAAATCTTCCGGATTGGAGTCAAATCTAATAGTGGGGTTCACCCCGTAAAACAAGCTTATGGGTTTCGACTGGCCGAGGGGTCTTAATCGATCAACCTAAGGTTAGGTGGTAGTTCTCGCGAGAGAGGCTCTATCATATTTTGGGAACCTCCATGGTCAAGTTTGTCTAATGAATTTCTTATGAATTCTAGATTTACGAAATAATTTACTTTAGAAGGATTCTCGATCAAATGTTTCTTTCTTTTTATAATTCTTCATTAAACCAATTTTTATTTGTGATAAAATAATAATAATTTGCGTGAGTAGAAGTAATCAACAGCCCCGTGGAATACGACACTTGATATTTATTTATAAATATCCCATGCTATGAACGATAGGTGCTCTTGCCTATAGTTCGTAGAATTTGGAAAAATTATATATCCAAAATTTTAATCATCAGAAGTCGACGCAGCGTCGAATACGGTCTGAAATAGAAGCTTTTTCAGATGTCTTTTTAATACCTTTTCAGAAGGTCCACAATGCTAAAGATATTTCTCCAACGGCTCATTTATTGCCAAGAATGTAATGGAATATTCCAGGAGACAGCAAAAACATTCTTGGAATGTATTCAAATCTGATGGACGGGTCTGGAACAAAAGAAGAAAGGGAAATCAACTGTCCAATAGGAATTCCTTTTCAGGATAGCCCAAAAGAAGAAAGAAATTCAAATTCTAATCATAGAGAGTAAGTATGCTGAGAGGACATGAAAAACACAAGGATTGATTACATATTTCTGTATCTATCGAATAGGGCTTTCTCTTCTTTCTCCTTCAACCCTAAGACAGAAAAGAACATATCTCTCTGCACATGAAAAACAACAAAACTGCTCTTTCTTCTTCTTCACACAACAACAAGCTTGCAAGAAGTGCTCAGAGAATCCAGATCAAGCCAATAACCCTTGCTATCATCACAATCATAAGCAAGGGTTCATCATATACAGATCCTGTGTTAAACAGAAGTAGCAGTTCAAAAAAATAGCTTCTGAAGAATTCTGAAAGAAGAATTCTATTCTAACCCCCTTTCTTATTCTTTATTCACAATATGTAAAAGAGTTTTATTAATCCCTCTTTCAAAGGATTCCGTGGTTCTAAAAGTCTCCTTATCAAAAGACTCAGTGGTTCTGAGAGTCTCCTTATCAAAAGACTCAGTGGTTCTGAGAGTCTCCTTATAAAAAAACAGAGGCGCACACTACAAGATATAGTCTCTACGACGACGTTTTTTTTTGCGACGTTTTTGAAAGCGTCGCTGTTAGTTTTATTTTTAGCGACGATTTTTTCAATAAACGTCGCTAATGCAAAAAATAGTATTTGCTACGTTTTTTAGGAAAACCGTCACCATACGTGCTTAGCTCTTGTGACGATTATTTTTAAAACGTCACTAAAATAATGTTTTTATTGTGACGTTTTTGAAAACGGCGTCGTTAGTTTACATTTAACGACAATTTTTTTAAAATCGTCGCCAATATAAAAAATTAGCATTAGCCACGATTTGCATGAAAACATGTCAGCATACATGTTTATCTTTCGTGACGATTTTTTATAAAAACGTCATCAAAATACATGATCTTCTATCAAAATTTGTTATCAAACATTTCAGAAGATCTTTTGTTAAAAGGAATATGAGTGATATAGTTATTATCATTTATCAAATGATTGAACATGAATCATGTCATGTACTTAGTGAGCATGATGCATGAAATACATGAAGTACGTATACGAGGCACATTATGCATGTTTAAGTTGATGATATATATCAGCCTTATCTATATGCACACACCCATAACCATACAATTGGTTATGCATACTCCAATGATATGAGGTAGTTTGCTTTGCACACATGCACCCATAACCATGTGCTTGGGGCTATGCGCACCACATGATGGCCGGATATTTTGTTATGCGCACACCCATAAATATATATATATACACACACCCATGCATGTACGATGGGGTATTTCGCCATGCGCACACCCATAACCATATGCTTGGCTATGCACACCCCCATGATGGGGTATTTTGCTATGAGCACCACCCATAACTACGCTTGGCTATGCGCAACCTAGCCTCATGATGGGAGTGTTTCGCTATGCGCATACATATAATCATACATGTTTGACTATGCACATCGCCATCATAAGATATTTTGCTATACGCACACCCATCACAATTGACACTACTGAAAAATGACTTTTAGCCACACTTTTTTTGCCACGGGTAAACAATCGTGGCTAATAGTTAAGTATTAGCCACGACTCCTAATTCGTGGCAAATAAGTAAGTATTAGCCACATATGTCAAATTCGTGGCAAAAAAGAACACATTAGCCACGATTTATATCAAATTTGTTGCTAAAAAATACTATTAGCCACGGTTTCCTAATTCATGGCTAATATTTTAGTCACAATTTTTAATTCGTGGCAAATACAAAAATATTAGCCACGATTTTTTGTCGTGGCAAAAAAATTAGTATGAGATAATTGACTAAATTTTATTTTTTTAATTTATTCATAACATATACGTAAATATATTAATATTAATTTAAACATTAATTCTCTTATATTTAATTAATTTGTGTCACATATAATTCAATCACGTACATCACGTGCTATGAGGAGATCAACAACACTCAATCTAAGAACAGAACTATTATCGAACCACAACAAAAAATATTAATATTAATTTAAACATTAATTATCATACTTAATTAATTTGTGTTATCTCGATCACATCACGTGTTAAGATCATCTTAATTATTTATATATTTACAAATTAATTCTCAATGAAGGTACACATATATAATGAGTGTTTGTAGAAATTAAGGGAGAGCTAAACTTCTTAAGTGTGATAATCTAAAGATGATTATGAAGTGTAGAAAGAATCTTTTACTATTGTAACATCTCATTTTCAATGGGTCTAGCAGATTCACTTGACCCACGATGAGCGGTCTAGTTGGGCTCATATGACTCTTTTACTCAATTATGACCGATACAAACTCGTATGATCGATACAAACTCGATGTCGTTTGTTCATTCAAATCTGACAAGAATTGAGAAATTGGACCGAAATAGGTCGCATGAAGGTACAAGATAACTAAGATAGACAACAACGAGTAAACAAACTCGAAATCGACTTCGATTGCGTTCATTAGACTCATACGTCTGATATAAGCGCAACATCTTCATCAACTTTTTCTCATGCGTATTTTTCGCACGCATATATATATATATACTCTTTTAAAAAGGAGTACTTCAATACTCATTCAAAAACTACACTTTCATTCTTGGCCGTCCAAAATGAACTATCCATGAAATCAGGACCCTCAAAAAAATTTTAATTTGAATCGACATACTCCCGGCTGAATTGTTTTGGCGGCATTTTTCCCGCACTTAATCTGGCACAGTGCTTGTTATGGCCGCTCCAAGCTCTCCATCCCGCTCCCCGTTCACAATCTGCCCCTAAACGACGCGAGCCTACTTCTTTCTTCAACTGGCGCCAGCGTGCTTCCTGTCAAACGAACCTCGCCTAATTCCTTTCTTCAACTCCAAACCCCACTCTTCCCCTATACCGCGTCCCCTCGACGGCTACTCCACGGACCATTGAAGTTATCGCTCCTCCCCTCAGCCCCGTCGGAGTCCGCCCCGTCGCAGTCCGCACTACCCTCATCCAAACAGGAGTTCTTTGCCGCCCAACCGTCTGCCTTCACCATCATCATTTCGTAAGAAGAAGTCCTCGCAGGCGTAGCCCTAACCTCCACGTTGCTATTCACTTCCTCCTCCGTTCTACCTCCAAAAAAACCTAAAACAAAAGGTATGATTCTTCCAATTTTTACTCATTGAAGTGCTTCTCTTGAAGTTTACAGGGGTGTTCACAGATCTATTTTATTGTGTTCACAGTGCATTTCCCCTATAAAGGCCCTACTCTCTTTCATCTTGATGCAACTGCAGATGAAAAAAATTCTAGGTTTTATTTCTATTTCTGATTTCTAATTTCCTTCATATGAGATCCTTAGTTGCTAACTTTGATTTCTATTTTTGATTTCTATTTTGATTTTCAATGTCAAGGTCTTCACTACCGGTGTAGTAACATTTATAAAAAAAAAACTCTTCTTCTTTTTTTTATTTAGATGCACAGCTTTGTCAATGTCTGTTTTTTTCTTTCATTTTTTTCATTTTCACTATCACCACATGAGAGCTGCTAGGCTTTGTCAATGTGTTAGTATGCAACTATTAAGAAACACCAAATTTTCAAGTTCTTTTTTCTGCCCAATACTTGTTTGTCTGAATGCTCCAATGATTTTCTTAATTTATTAAAGCTGTTATTTCACACAAATATATGCTAATTTATAGTCAATGTTGTTATTGTTCCTAGTTCCTATAACTAATGTGGACTCATATATAGTAAATTTTTCTCAAGATATTTTTAATTTTCCCTGTTTCATTCCAGATTTTCCATCAATTCTTTATTTCTATTTTGATATTCTTTATTCTTTATTTCACTGATTGTTTTATTCTCTGATGCTTCACAAACAATGGTGTGAGGTATAATTCAGCTAATGGATCTGTCATTTGCCCAACGAGTTGAAAAATTCACTAAATAGGAAGACTCCAAGGTATTCAATAATTCATTTGTGAATGTTTGTTTTGTAGGATGGTTATGTTTAGGGGTGTGCAAAAATAACCGAAGAACCGAGAACTGGACTGGAACCGAACCGAACTGAATGATTTGGGTCGGTTCCAAATAGGCTCGGTTCGGGTCCGGTTCTCATAATACCAGAACCGACAATTTGGTTCGGTTCCTGGTTTCAAGCGCCGGGTATCCAAAACCGACCCGAGAACCGAATATTAATGCTAAAAAAATATTTTGAAACAACAATTATAGTCATATCACTTGATACAAGAAAATAATTGAGAATATAGTCGTATGGCTAAAGAGAATAGGAATTGTACTCATGTAGTTGTATCACTTTAATATTATAGAGAATCATGATACAATTATTTTGAAACATTGGTAGTTGTCTTAGTATTACGCATAATCATGAGTTGAAAGAGACATTTTTTAAATTATTTTGAGACATAGGTTGAACCGAGAACCGAACTGGAACCGAAGCAAGCGGTTCAGATCCAATTCTATACTTTAGGACCGTGGGTTGGTTCCGGTTCCAAAAGTTTGGAACCGAACATACATGGGTCGGTTCTTGGTTTTGGGTGGAACCGAACCGATCCGAGTTGCACCCCTAGTTATGTTATCAGTAAATTTTTGGTGTTTTATTCCTTCGAAATGGTTACACATGAAATATGATTTCTCGGGCACTACTACATCCTCCCTCACATCACCCTTCTGCCATGAACAATAAATCGGTATCTTGACATGCCCGTGTTGTCACTTATTTATTGTTTTGTTATATGTCTAAATGCTCTTACCTACTTCTAACATAAAAAAAAACGTCTATAACTTATTAATTATATACTGATCTTGATGTATTATATTTATATATTTGTTTATTTTGTGCAGAAAGATCTCAATGCTGGTGAGATAAAAGAGGAGTTGCGATATGATGACAATGGACCATGAAGATAATTTTGATGTTTAAGTTGATTTATATGTATCTTCTTTTGTAGTCTGTGATGTCTAGTTATTTTAATGTATTTTGGTAGACTTTGATATATTAGAAGAAAGTTGGAAAAAACATCCTGCAATATGATGACAAATGATGGTTTGTTTTATTTAGTGATGTAGTGTGCACCATTATCTAAATGAAATGTTTGTTTCGTTAAATTGTTATCTATTAATGTGATATGAAATGAAAGTCTTAATATTATGTATATAGTTTGTATAGTTTGTTGTTTCGAGTGAATATAATTTTGATCATGTTTCATTTCTACTTGGTTTGAATGTTCAAGTGGGTTTGTGTGCGAGCTTAAAATGCAAAAAGTTGTGACATTCTTTTCGAAAAATGTTATTGTAGAGTTCTAACTACGGTGATATTTTACAAAAAAAGATAGTGGTAGAGTTAATATTTTTCTCGACGTTTTTTTTGAAAGTGTCGCGATAGATCAATTATCTATCATGACTTTTTTTTAGAAAGTGTCATGATAGATAGTTATCTATCATGATGTTTTTTTAAAATGGTCACGATAGATCAATTATCTATCATGACGTTTTTTTTAAAAAGTGTCACAATAGATCAATTATCTATCATGACATTTTTCTTAAAAAGTGTCACGATAAAACAATCATCAATCGTGACGCTTTTCTGTAAAAGCGTCATGATAAAACAATCATCAATCGTGACACTTTTCTATAAAAGCGTCATAGAGAGCTACGACGACACGCGCAATAACGACGATTTTGTGACATTTTTATAAATGTCACGAAAACCATCGTGATGCTTAAAAATCGTCACTGATGACATAAAAAAATGTCACCGTATACCAATTTTGTTGTAGTGACAGTTAGTGCAATCCTACCAAGGAGGTAGAAGAGTGGACTACCCACATTTTGGGGAACCACTACAAAATCCTGTGTCTTCTGAATTGAGTTTTCTGTGTTGTCCCTCTTTACTATTTTCTGTATTTACATTTCCTGCATTTACTTTATTCTGTTTTGGTAGTGTTGATTGCATACTACTTAGTAGTTTTATTGTGTGTGTACATTTAGGGTAGAAAATATTTAAAACTCTATTCACCCCATCTAGAGAATACTCAGAGGCACACTGTGCACTTTCAGAAGCAACGTCAAATGGAAATAGATACAGCGCCCCATAATAAGTCGATGTAGCTTCTAGAAGCAAATACTGTGCGCGCTTGGCATGTCGACGTTGCGTCGAGTGGTGACGTGACTTCGAATTCATGCATCAACTATTAAGTCGATGCATGCGTCGATATGAATTCGACGCTGCGTCGAGTGCTATTCGAATTAACTATCCCAGACAGCTCTCGAAGCTGGCGTCGAGTAGAACTGAATTAGCATTTTTTTATTTTCTTCAAGAAATTTTTGCTGTTTTTCCCAACAGTAGATTTTTTTTATTAAAAATAGCATTTATTAGATAATAGGTATGAATTAGAAATCATCATCAAGGGGTTTAGAAAAGAGGCCACCCCCTTTGATTATCTGTAGTTCCACATTGTAGATTTTATTTTCCCTTTCTCTACATTATCTCTGAGGAACAGACCCTAAGTTTTTCCTGCACATAAAATTCAAACATTAAAAGGTACCGAAGTTAACTTGGGACCTTTGACTTTACAATTATAAGGTGATATGAAAGAATAAAGTGGTCTTTCATTATACCCTTTTGGATGACAGAAAATTGGTCTATCAAACCAAGATGTGTTATCTTGGTACTGGAAATTTGCATTGAATTTATCTTGATATAGTAAAACAGTAGAATAGCTAATGATTTTTCTTTTATTTTTAGCCTTTTGATGGTTGTTCATTGTTTTCTCGGAATGATTCTTGTCTAAAGTTCTCTTCTCATTATAAAGATTCACCCTATTAAATATAATAATTTTATCAGGATTGATATTTTGTTCTCTACACACTTGACTGTTTTCATTTATTTCATATTCACCAGGTCTAACAAATATTATTGGATTTTTCCAAGCTGGCTTGCTAGAGGTTATTATGCTAGTTAATGAATCTACTCCTAGACCAAGATATCTAGAACTCATAGAGAGATTCTGTGTGATATCCTTTAGCTTTTGACTTCTCTCATTGTGTGAGTCTTAAAGGTCTTTGCCTTTGTAAGCTCTTTTATTAAAGTTAAATTTCCTTAGTTAATTTATTTATCTCTATATCCTTTTTATATATCTAGTTTCCTAATTTGTAGTTAATAGAGTACATGTTATCTTTCTTAAGTTCTTCTAATTCTTCCCTAACTGTTTTAAATTCTTTTTGAATTTTAAGATAATTATGGCAAAATTCCTTAAAACAATTCTTAAAATCTTCAGAAGTAAAATCAAAGTCATCAAATAGGGATACCTGATTTTCTTCAAATGAATCTTCCAAAACCATCAGACAAAATTTTTCAATAAGAGTTTCTTCATCACTGTTAGATGAAGAGCTTGACTCAGATTCTGAGTTACTCCAGGTTTCAGCTATGAAACCTCTTCCTTTCTTCTTTTCCTTCTTTTTGAAGGACTTCTTCTTGTGCTCCTTCTTGCTGCTTTTGTCATTTTGCTCTTCAGGACATTCAGGGTCAGTGCCCTGGTTTTTTGCAAGCAAATCAGATTACTTCCTGCTTTGGAGTCTTATCAAACCTTGGTTTATTTGAGCTCCTTTTGTTCCTTCTCGAGTCTTCAGTCTTGACCCATCTTCTAAATCTTCTGTCCAAGAGATTGAACATCTCTTCTTCAGAAGTAGAAGGTTCTCCTTTAGTTGCCTTTAGTGTTAAAATCCTTTCTTTTGCAGTTGAGACTTTCTCCTTTTCTTCAATCACAACTCTAGTTTTCAGAAGTAGCTCATAGGATTTGAGCTTGCCAAGTAAGGCTTCAGTGGAGATTTCTCTGTGGCATCTAGACTCTCTAAAGACCCAGATCCTTGAGTCCCAAGTACTTGGGAAGCACATGAGAAGCTTATCATTGATCTCAGTTAGTGAGATCTCCTTATCCAGTCCCTTAAGCTCATTAATGGTGATGATGAATCTTTCATACATTTCAGCAACTTTCTCTTCATCTTTCTTCTGAAAATTCTTATATTGGGATATGAGAAGGGACTTCCTCTCCTTACTTTCATCTGAGCTCCCTTCAACTAATCTGCACAATGACTCCCAGATTTCCTTTGTTGATTGACATTCAGCAACCTTCTGGAATATGTCATCTGACATAATTGACACCAAGATGTTCATAGCCTTACAATCATAGGCTTTCACCTTCTTCTCAGCATTGATCCACTCAGCTCTAGGGACCAGTTCTTGTGTTACAAACCCACTTGCATCTTTTCTATATGGAATTGGAGGACCTGACAAAATAACACCAAAAATGTCCTCATCAAAAGAATTCATAAACAACTTTATTCTGGCCTTCAAAGTATAAACTTATTCAGATTACACACTGGTGGTCTAGTGGATGCATAGTCTTTAGAACTCATTTTCTTAAAATAATTTAATAATATAAAAATTTGAATGAGAGGATCTTTTGATCAAGGTGTTAACCTTTTTCTGATCAACCTAGCTCTAATACTAATTGAAAGTGCACAGTGACTCCCCTGAGTATTCTCCAGGGGGGTTGAATAGAGATTTAAAACTTTTCTATAAAATGTGCACAAAACAATAACATTTCTAACTACTATGCATTCAGAATTCCAACCAGAATAAAGTAAACACAGAGTAATAAAATAAATATGGGACAACACAGAAAATTAACACAACACAGATGAGACAAAATCTATAGTGGTTCCCAAAATATGGGTACTCCACTCTTCTACCACTTTGGTAGGAATACACTATCACAGTGCCTGAGTCTTTTGATAAGGAGACTCTTAGAGCCAAGATCTGATTCTTTTGTTAAGGAGACTTTCAAAACCAAGACTACATCTTTTGATAAGGAGATCTTGAACCAGTCTAGATCTTTTGTTAAGGAGATCTTGAAACAGGATGAATCCTTTGAAGAGGGATTCATAAGACTCTTTGCACAGTTTACAGAAAGTGAGAAATAAAATAAGAAGATGAAGATTATTCTTCCAAGATCAATCCTCCTGCAACAGTCAATGAGGATAGTATGCACTAAGTGTTTTTCTGGATGTTTCTTCAGAGAATGAATCCTTGCTTGAGAAAGGTGCAAGGATTATATCATCCCTAATCCAGTTGCTGGTCTTTGTTTAATTTGCATGCTTTTTTCAAAGAGAGAAAGAAGAAGAAGCCTTCTTTATTCTCTATACAAGTATCTGTCGTGTTCTGTTAAGATAAAGCTGGAGAAGATGAAGCAAAATAATAATCCAGGATGATGATCACTCTGATTTTTAATTCAATGTACATATTCCTCTATCGAATGGAGATGAATGACTTTCCTTTTCTGATCTATCTCTAGTTGGAATGTCCAAGAGGAATTATTGCTTTCTTTCTATTTGAGTTCTCTTCCTGTCAAAATCCTTTGTATAACTTCCAAATATATCATTATTGAATATCTGGAATTCTTCTATCCCTTCTTGTACATGAACGACCCTTTATAATTCAAATAAATTCCATTTATAACTTCTGAATAAGCATCGGGATCTATTTCAAGAAGTATTCCAAAACTGTGTCTGTATTCGACGTTGCGTCGAATAACTTTGCCTTCTTATCGACGCACCTCTAAGTTTTACTAGAAGCAGCTCCAAAATCTTCCTAATCTTTGAGTTGAACTCTGCAATCGACGCTGTGTCGATTCCTTATCGACGTATCTATCGAGATGAACACATAGACAATAAACTCTGACTTCTGCGTCGAATACATTTCGAAGTTGCGTCGACTTATAATGATGATTTGACTGGCTCTGGCTTCTGCGTCATATACAATTTGACGTGTCGTTAGCTTCCAATAATGCATCGACTCCCGGTCTGAGTTATCTTTACTTTTATTTGAAGTTACTTCAACTTGCAGTCAAAGTTGCGTCGACTTCTATTCGACGCATAATTAACTCAACTGAATTTTGCACTCATTTTGACTGGATTTTGACACTCCAATGTGAGTATGACATCCTAGGATATCTAATGACTATATTACCATCACTATACAATATGGGTAATGAAACCTAGATGATGAAATCACTTATACATAATTTGTATGATAAATCAAGAGGATGCTTTTCCCAACAAGGTCCTATTCATTACATAGCATTCAGTTTTGACTGTTTCAGCCCAAAAATACCTAGGTAAGCTATATTTGGCCAAAATGGTACGTGCAAGTTTTTGAAGTGTCCAATCTGTCCTTTCCACTACTCCATTTTATTGTGGAGTGCGTGAAGCGGAAAACTCGTGACGAATTCCTAAGGGGTTACATAAAATAGTAAAATTTTCATTTTCAAATCCCACCCCGTGATCTGACCTAATACATTTTATTTTCATTTCCTTTTCATTTTGAATTTGAGTGCACAAGGTGGAGAATTTGTGAAAAGCATTAAATTTTGCAGCTAGAAAAATAGTCCAGCAAAACCTATAATAGTCATCAATTAGAATAAATGCATATCGTTTACCACCTAGACTACATGTAATGATTGGACCAAAAAGATCCATGTGATTAATTGTAGTGGTCTAGACGTGGTATCGTTTTTGCTTTTAAACGATGATTTCATGAATTTTTCTTTTTGGCATGGAGAACATAATGACGTCAAACTACTGTTTAAATGTGGAAGACCACAAATTAGTTTTTCTTTTGATAGTTTAACTATGAGTTTGCTACCGGAGTGTCCTAGTCTCCTATGTCATAATTCTAACTCCTCATTTTTGGCAACTAAGCATTTTAAGTCAGAGGAAGATAAATCATCAAACATGATAGTATAAACATTATGCTTCTCAGGTGTGGTTAACAATACATCATTAGTTTTTGCATCTAGATTTTGCAAGAATTTGTAGTGGTTCAAACAAGATATTAAAGCCCCCATCACATAGTTGACTAGTAGAAATAAAATTCTGTTTTATACCATCTACAAATAAGACATTTGAAATTAAAAAATGTTTGTTACCTACAGTACTGACACCCAGTATTCTTTCTTTGATGTTGTCGCCAAATGTCACCATGCCTCCTTTCTTCTTTTCTAGGATAAGGAACTTCTCCTCCTCTCCGTCATGTGCTTGGAACACCCAGAGTCCAAGTACCACACATTATCCTTGTCTTTAGCTTGCCAACACACCAAAAAAGAAGATGAGGGTAAAGATCTGGTTACCCATGATGTAGGTAGAAGACTTTGGTACCCAGATTTGTGTTATAATCTTAGATCCTTTCTTCATGCATGAGATATAGTGTGACCAAACCTTTTGCATTTGGCACACTTAGTGTAAGCATTAGATGTCGCCCTTTGCATTTTGAGAGGGCTTGTGATGGAAAAAGGAGATGACCTTCCATATTTCACAGATTTATTTTTCTCTTTCGTGTTTGTGTTCCCACTATTTGCTGGAAAGTTGCTACCGCCGGTGGTAGCACTAGCGCTCGGCGGTAACTGCGCATTATTATAACCCAGCCTGAATTCTTGATCCATGACACTGAAAACCTAGTAGAATCTCTAGTGATTTCTGACCTATTCCAAATTTTTGAATAACACTGTTCAGTTCATGCATTCTAGCTTTCAAAGCGGTGTTTTTCGTGACAAGCATCACACACCGGTTTGCATATTGTTTTTTTCCATCTTCAATGTGGCCAAAGTGAATTTGAAGACTTTTCTCCATGTCATTCTCTTCGGAAAGAGTTTCAATTGAGGAGGATGTCTTGGAGAGGCATTCATTTAACTCTTTAATCATAGCCAACGAGTGAGAGCACTCTTGACATTCTTTTGCCACATTTGGTGAGTTCTTTGTTAATGTTTTTGAAGTCCTTTTTTACTTGTTTATTTTTAATTTTTAAAAGTTATTTTCATCATGAAGTTTATCTAAATCATCACACATACGTTCATACAAATCATAAAGTTCTTCATATGATGGAGGGGTTACCTCAGTGTCGTTATGGACACTGGCACCACAGTCAGATTCTTGTCGGTGTGTCCCCATGAGGCAAAGATTTTCCTCCTCCTCGCTGCTCAGAGAAGAGGTGCTTGATTCGTCGGATGATGTGTCGTCCCATGGTGACGCCTTTAACATTTTCTTTTCTTTGCCCCAGTTCTTCTTCTCCTATTCTTCTTTTAGAAACTTTGGACACTTTCTCTTGATGTGTCCAGATTTGTGACAATGGAAGCACTCCATGGTGTATTTTTCTTCGTCACTCTCCGCCACCTTTGGTGGCTTTCCCCAGCTTTTCTTTCCCTTGGCACTATTCTTCATGAACATTGATGAACTTTCTAAAGTTGTTCCGCCTCTTTGGATTTCTCATGAACCTCTTGAATTCTTGAACATAGAGGCTCTCTTCATCATCAGTCTCCTCTGCCACGTCCTTTTATTTAGAAGCCTTCATTGTGAGAGCCTTTTTCTTGGGCTCCCTTGGATATTCTTCATCTTGAATCTTCAGCTCTACCTCATGAGTTTTCAGAATACAAATGAGGCTCTCTATCTCCAGTGTGCTAATGTCATGTGACTCTGCTATGGTGTCACCTTCAGGTTGAACCATGGAAGAAGAGATCGAAGAATCTTCCTTAGTAGATCTCCATTCAAGAACGTCTTTCCAAGTGACCACGAGGCATTTGTAATTTTTGAGAAGCGAGTGTACGTAGCAACTACCTCCTCGTTGATCTCCATGCGTAACTGCTCATATTCAGATTCTAGTTAGAATAGCTTGGATTCTTTCACATGCGAGGTACCTTCATGAGTTAATCCCAATAAACGACAAATATCATAAGCAGTTTCATAATTGCAGATTCTATTAAATTCAGTTTTATCTAACGCGCAAAATAATGCATTCATGGCTTTGGCATTTTTGGTGCACTGACGCTTATCTGTATCGTCCCACTTATCTTGTAGTTTTACTAAGGTTTGATCTCCTACAATGGCAGTGGGTTCAGTGTATCGATTTTCCACCATGGCCTATGCGTCCATGTCCTCCACCATAAGAAATATTCTCATGCCTGTCCTCAAGTGATTGTAATCACTACCCATAAACAATGGAGGTCTACTCACTCCTTGTCCCTCATAGAAAGCATGATTGTGATTAGAAATCTTGCTTCAGGATTCTAATCCTTTTGAAGTAACCTCGCCCTAATACCACTTGTTGGATCTGTGGCCAACCTTAGAGGGGGGAGGTGAATAAGATTTGCACTAGATATACAAGATTTTAAAACTTTTTGCTGCATAACTGCCTTGTCTGGATGCTAGCACGGGGCAGTAGTGTTACTTCCGACGGTATATTCCATTGACCGTATTCTTGGGAGTTAACTTCATTATTTTTGCACAGGAGACTGTTTCAATCGTTTATGTGATTGTGATTTCAGTGAAGAAACAATATTCATTATTACTCAAGATTAATTATTAAGATCAAATCATGAAAATAACAGTTCATTAAAAAGATTTATAATGATAGTACAATTGCAAAAACATTATCTCCATGACGTTGGAGATTGAAGGCAATGAATAGAATATTCTTGGGTTTTCTGTACCGACCCTCCCTTCGAGGACCATTGGCTCTCTCCCTTCTCCCCTTGAAGGTCTTTGAGCCCGTGCTAGAGCTCGCTTCTCCCTTTGAAGGACATTTCTCACGGAATCCCCCCCCCTCAGAATCCGACATCCTCTCCAGACGATTTCTTCATGTTACACGTAATGGTTAAATGGAAGAAAAGAGATTATAAAGATAAAACAATAGATCTTGAAAGAAAAGTTGTCTCCCTCAAAATATTGTCTCCGGTTGTAGTGAGTGGTCGGTGCTTTTGATTATCGTTCCTTGTGCGCTCGATCATCTTCAGATTAACATTCAAGTTCGCGCTTTATGGAGATCTTCTTCCTTGTTAAAGAGGGTGCACTTTCTCTCTTCTCTTATCCTTGGGTGGTGGTTCCTTGTTCTAGAGGCAGAGAGGATAACCTATTCTCGTGTGTATGTCTGTCTATCCAAAGCGAGAAAGAAAAAAAATGCTTTTATATGGCATTTAGGTGCGCTACCGCCCGCGGTAGTACGACCGCGCGACGGGGCTTATATGCGTTTTCTCCCAGCTTTCTGGCTCCAAGTAAGGAAGACGGTTGTGCTTTCCTTCAGATCATCTAGTAGCATGGAGCGGTAGGCATGAAAAATTTGGTGCATGCACAGATGGCTATCTGCAAGTAAGGAAGGTGGTTGCGCTTTCCTTATAAGTAAGCATTACCGCGGAGCGGTAGCGATAACGCGAGCGGTAGAGACTTTTCCTTATATGGTTGCCATCAAGTTCCCAAGCAGAGCATACAGATCACTGACATGTACATCTAAGTAGCGCGACGCGTTAGCAGTAACATGCGGCGATAGAGATATGACTTGTCTAGTCAATACGCCATCTAGTCGACATAAGCTATCCAGTCGACATTCATTGGTCCTTGTCTACAACCGACAAATACTAAAGGAGCTAGCGCCAGACGGTATTGCTAATTCTGGTGGTAGCACTATCTAGTCGATACGCCTTCTTGTCTACACAAGCGGACTAGTAGATATTGTTATAGTTGACAAACACAGTCTAGTCGATGGGCATAGTCTAGTTAATATCCTTCTATTTGATATGCCCTCTAGTCGATATGCCTCTAGTCGATAAGCCTTCTAGTGGATATGCCTTCTAGTCGATACGCACAGGCTTTGTCTATAGTCGACAAGTACTAAGTGAGCTGGCACCTGGCGGTATCGCTAATGCCGGCGGTTGCTCGCAGAGATTGCATGTCATGTATGTTTGCACATCTGTAAACATGCACACTATACCCAAAACAAGGATGATCAAATACAAACTAGGATTTGTTATTCTTAAACCAAGGGATGCAGAATGCAGGTTCCAACAACATGATTCATCATCTTCTGGTACATAGCACCAACATTCTTCAAACCAAAAGGCATGACCCGATATCAGTAACAATTATCATTCGTGATGAAAGACGTATGAGGAATGTCAAGTACATGCATCTGAATCTGATGATATCCTGAGAAGGCATCCCGGAAAGTCATCACTAAAAAACCTACGGCGGAATAGACTAAAGAGTCTATCTAGGGCAGAGGGTAACTGTCTTTGGGACACACCTTGTTGAGCTTGGTGAAGTCTACACACATTCTTCACTGATTGTTGGCTTTACAAACCATCACCACATTGGAAATCCAATTTTGATACTGGATTTACCTGATGAAGTTGGCTTCGAGAAGTCTGGAGACTTACTCCCAAATGGGTTTAGCGAGCGTTGTGGCTACAACTCACTTCTTCTGCTTTCTAGGCCTGAAGTCGGGGCTGATGTTGAGTCGATGACAGTGACATCTGGGCTGATCTCGGGCATGTCTGAAGCAGACCATGCAAAGATATTAATATTATCCAGGAGACATCGAATGAGCACTGCTTTTCTTCTTCTTTCAGTTCTATGTTTATGGCGACGGTCCGATCCCCGTCACCTCCTAGGACTTTGACCCGCTGAACTACCTGGGCAGGCTCCAGATGGGTTTCATCTGTATGGGCGGCTAACCGTGTGGGCGCACTCGCGACTACTTTGCGGGTGTCCGTGGGTGACTTCTCATCTTGAGGAGTACTCGTCTGCATATGCTTTCTCAGAAGCTTCGGGTAGACTCTGCTGCTTGCGCCCGCACGCCGGGCGATTTCATTGGTTGCTTGATTTGAAGGTTGTGTGTTTGAACTGTTGGTGCAAAATTTGTCACCTAACTTTTCACACTCAATGTAACATCCTAATTTTTATAAGGACCCTAGAACTATTGGCAAACCACATTACCTTGGAGACAAGCTGAAACCCTTAAAGGGGCAAGGTGTGCATTTAGCCAAAATGAACCAAATTAACTAAATTGTCCCAAGCCTTGACCAATTGAGCTAACCATCTTCTTCCTCATAACCTAAGTGAACCAAAACACATATTGGCACACCAATTGATGCACCACATCACCTTGTTGACAAGGTGGAACCCTTAAAGGGGCAAGGTGTGTATTTAGCCTAAATGAACCATAATAACTCAATTGGCCCAATTCTTGACCAATTGAGCTAACCATCTCCTTCCCCTTAACTAAGGCTAACTAACCTCCAAAATATTTGACTTGGTCAACCTAAATTAATCATGGTCAAACCATGGCTTAATCAAGACCTAAACCCACTTTTGAAAAATACCTTAACCTTGCACCCCCAAAATCTCTAAATCCATGTCCCAACCTCATCCTAACCCAAGCCCCAACCCAATATCAGATAGCCAATAATTAGGCTAATTAATTAAAGTCAAAAAGTCAAAGTACACTTAAGAGAAATTAGCCTTTTTGGGAAATACTTCAAGAGGAAATTTTGTGGATAGGCTTGGCTTCATTCCTCTTTAGGAGACTGAGAGAAGGCCTCTGATCTCACCAAGAGTTGCAAGGTGGCAACAATTACCAGCTAGACCCTAGCCATGACCGGACATGGTGAAGGTATGAGGAAACCCTTTAGAAAGCTCCACACATCCCTAACATTTGTCCTAAGCTAAGAAATTGAGTGGAAGCCCTCAGGAACAGTCTAGCCACCACAACCAATCAAGCCATGGATGCCTGATCCTGATCCATCAAAGTAAGGCAGTTACAGGTGAGATTCCTTCCCCTTCTCCTTCTATAAGCATCCTAGAATGATTTTGAATCGAAATCAAGCTATATTTGGCCATGATTTCACGTAATTAGCCAGAAGTTCTCCTTCATAATTACCCCGTAATTCTGGCCAGTGGGCGCCAACGTCAGGTTGCGAAACCACCGCCAATAGATAACACTCGTCACGGTAAAACTATTGGTGATGGTAGCGATGGGTGGTGATGGTCGGACGGCGGTGGAGGAGCCCTGAAAGCTCCAACCATGTGGGATTAATCACCGTCATTGTCTCAAGGAAGAAGACCATCTGGTAGCCATCTCATTACTTTAATTTCATCGAATCAATAATTGGCTGATCCCCATGATGGATTGACTGTGGATGCACCGGGGGGGTCATTTTACCGTCTGCCACCGCTCTGCGCCGTGCGATTCACCTGATAAGTAGTAAAATATACATATTTTTAGTATAGTTATTAGTATGGTTTTAATTAATATTATAAATTTTCTATGTAAATTAATGAATAATTGCCTGTTTTATTATTTTTATTACTAACTTAGCTTTATTTCTTTTTTTCAGATTTCTGACAAAATTTTCTCAAGTCACGTCCTCGGTCACGCCCGTGACCAAGGGCGTGTAAATTTAAAGTTCAAATTTCGACAAATCCCGAGCTGCGGTCGACGAACGCTCTCTGCCCTGCGTTCGACGAACGTCGAGCTGTGTTCGACGAACGATCTCTGCCTTGCGTTCGATGAACGTCGAGCTGCGTTCGACGAACGATCTCTGTCCTGTGATCGACGAAATCAAGCTGCGTTCGACGAACGATGCTCTGCGTTCGACGAATTCTCTCCGCTCAGCATTCGACGAAAGCGCTCTGCCCTGCGTTCGACGAAACCGAGCTGCGTTCGACGAAACCTGAGCTGCATTCGACGAACTCTCTATCCAAGCGTTCGACGAATCCACCGCCAGCCCCAAAGTCACGCCCATGCTGCTGATAAACTGCCGCCCACTATCACGGCCGTGACACTGCAGGTCACGCCCGTGAGCAGCCATGTTTGACGGCCAAACCTTCCAGAAGACGGCGGATGCGACCCCTAAAGCACGCGCAAATGTCACTCCCTAAGTCACGGTCGTGACATCCAAGTCACGCCCGTGACCTAGGGCATGTAAAAATGAAATTTTCCTATAAATAGAGGGGCTCGGCTGAAGCATTTCCCTTCCAAATTTTGAATGTTGTAATGTTATTTTTAGTTCTTTTGAGTGATTGTGAGTTTTCTTTATGCAATTAAGTTTATATTCGTTTGTAATTTTTGCCTTTTAGAAATAAAATGTTGTTTTCTCATTTGGATCATCCTCATTTTTTATTTATGTTAGTGTGTGTGTGTATGAGAATAGTTTTATTGCTGAGAATAGTTTTATTGCTTTCATAATTTAGTTTAATTGCTTTCATAGAAATAGTTTATCGCTTTCTTTAATGCTTTATTTATCTCTTTCATTTAAACGCTTTCTTTCGATTCAGATTTTTTATTACAAGTAGAGTGCGTGCGTATATGAGATAGTGTTTTTCTTTTTTTGTAACTTACCTTTATTTCGGTCCTTATATAACTGCTATATACCACCCCCATCTTGAATAAGAGGCTAATTTTCTTTAGCACTTATTTAAGTCGGTTGGGACGGATATTATTTCTGCACCTTTATAAGTCTTTTCATTTCTATATCACCCCCATCTTAAATAAGAGGCTAATTTCCTTTAGCGCTTGTTTAAGACGGTTGGGACGGATACTATTACTGCTTTTATATAAGTCTTTTCATTTCCCTTTTTTATCCGCTTATATCCGCTTAAATAATTAAACATGTATTTTCTTAATTATGCCGTCTCTATTCCGATAAGTGGCTAATTTCCTTTAGTGCACGATGTCGAAGGGCATTGGGACACAAAAATAGTTTTTCTAAAAATAAAACATCTTTTTCTAAAATAATTAACGCTTAGGGTTTACCCGAGAATAACGTTGAGTGGAGCCACATAATCGATGTGTGGTTTTCATTTCCGTCTCCGTACACTAGTTAGCCGAGAGGCTCGTGCGTACGGACTGATCGCTCACGGGTAAAGAGAAGTGCGCTTTACCCTCGAGAGAGGATGAGGTAAGTCTCCCGAATTGGAAGTAAAAACCCAATAGCGGGGTTCACAACATAAAGCGAGTATTAAGAAGATTCGATAGTCAAAAATCCATTATCTCAGGTGGGCGTACCCTCGAGAAAGGAGCGTTCATAATTATGGAACCTCCACGGCCAAGCCGTTTTAATGTTTTGAAAAGTCATCACTTTTACTTCTAAAAAAGACTATTTTCGTCTCAAGGTAATTCGACAACGGGCGCTAATATTATCATCGTTTAGAACTCTAGTTATACGCTTATTATCGTTTTCTTTTAAAAACCCACACCAAAAACTTATTCCGATAAAATAATAGTTCGTTCCTCAAAGTAGCTTAATCAACACGATCCGCGGAAATATACGACCTCGATATTTTCCAAAATAAAATATCATGTATTACTCACGATAAGGTATACTTAATTGCCTTTATTATATGATTAGTTCGTATTAAAATTTAAACAAAAACTGTTCAAACCAAATTAGTGCAAAACTCTCATTTGCAATTTTAAAAATCAATAGAATTCGACGTTGTAGTCGGGGTGTAATCGCCAATATTTCGAAAGCAGAAAAACACCGTTACTTTTATCTTTCGATAGGATAACGGTTAATTTCTCAAAGTAAGAGTACTGGCGAGACTCTTCGAAAACATCCGTCGAAATCTAATCTCGTCATATAAAGGTTGCGCAAACCAAATTAATTAAAAAGAAAACAATCCGAAAGAAATCATCAAGTTTTTGGCGCCGTTCCCGGAGATTATTAGTGTTGTTATTTGAAACAAGGAATTACTATTACTTTTATCATATATATTAAAAATATATAAAAAAAATATCTACAAAAAAAGTAAAAAAAAAAAAATATTACAAAAAAACAAAAAATATATCATTTTTATTATTAGTATATGACCCGTGGAAACTCCTCGGACGATTCGAATATCCCTTTTGACCCCGAAATCGAGCGCACTCTTCGCGAGCGCCTCCGACTTCGCGATCAAAACTTACTCGAATTTCCCGAAGAGTCTGTCGGAGATACTTACACTGAACCTATGACCGATCAAATTCCAGATGTGGCCCCGCCACGGACCATGGCCTATTATGCCAGGCCAAATCTGGAAGATACCGGATCGAATATAACGCGCGCAACAGTTGCTAATAATAATTTTGAAATAAAATCTAACATCATTCAAATGGTACAACAGTCAGTACAATTTGATGGTTTGCCAGATGAGGATCCGAACTTACATCTTTCTAACTTTTTAGAAATATGTGATACATTTAAAATTAATGGCGTTACTGAAGACGCCATTCGTTTACGCTTATTTCCATTTTCACTGCGGACGAAGGCAAAAGCGTGATTAACTTCTCTTCCCAGAGGATCCATAACCACGTGGGCTCAATTGACGGAACACTTTTTAACTAAATATTTCCCCCCGTCAAAAACCGCTAAGTTACGTACGGATATCGCCTCTTTCATTCAATACGATTCTGAGTCTCTCTATGAGACTTGGGAGCGTTTTAAAGAGTTCCTGCGTAGATGTCCTCATCATGCGCTGCAGTCCTGGCTACAGGTCCAGACATTTTATAATGGCCTAAATTTTTCCGCGCGACAGATGATCGGTGTAGCCGCCGGGGGAACGTTAAACAACAAAACCCCGGCGGCCGCTCAAGCTCTTTTCAAGGAAATGGCCATGAACGCCTATCAATGGAATGCGCCTAGATCTCGCCCTGCCAAACCGGACGGGATTTATGAAGTGGATGCCACTGCTCACCTAGCCTCGCAAGTAGAGCGGCTAAGTAAGCAAGTGGCGGAGATGACTGCTTCCTCCTCCACTCCCGCTTGGGTTCCTAATAATAATAATAATACTTTTGTCGAAGAAACTGTAGATTACCTAAGCAACCCAGTTAGGCCCCCCTTCAACCCTAATAACAATCCGTATAGTAATAATTATAATTCGGGTTGGAGGAACCCCCCAAATTTTTCCTGGAGCAATCCTAATAATGCTCAGAGGCCCCAATTGTAAATCCGTAAGGATTTCCGAACGGATTTCAGCCTCCCCCTCCAAGACATTCTCCGCTCGAAGATATTTTTGCTAAATACGTTGCGTCCACCGAGTCAAATATCCGGAATATTACCGGATCGATTAAGAACTTGGAAAATCAGGTGGGACAGCTGGCAAAGATGGTCTCCGAGCGGCCATATGGAGCTCTACCAGGGAACACGAAGCCAAACCCCCGAGAAAATGCCAACGCCATAAACCTTCGCAGCGGCAAGGAGCTAACCTCCCCAAAATGGGTTAAGCCCAAGGTACATGTTTCGACACCGACCCCTCCACCCCCTGTCTCGATAGATAATACAACGAGTATTCCGACTGTGCCAAACATTTTTAACCCGTCCCTTCCTGATCCCTCGAAAATAAACAACGAGAGGAAGGACGAGCATTATAAAAAATTTCTACAAATTTAAAACAAATTCACATAAACGTTCCTTTCTGCGAGGCACTCTCCCAAATGCCGAAATACGCGAAATATCTTAAGGAGTTGCTTTCTAATAAAAAATGACTCGAAGATGTTTCGCGTGTTTCCCTTAACGTGGAATGCTCGGCTGTCCTCCTTAACAAATTGCCGCCAAAACTGAATGACCCGAGACGATTCTCCATCCCGTGCCTCTTCGGCAATATGTTAATAAAGTACACTCTAGCGGACTTGGGAGCTAGCATCAACCTGATGCCTTTCTCCCTTTTCAAAAAACTTGATTTGGGCATCCCAAGCCCGACTAAGATGAACATCCAACTCGCGGATCGCTCGGTAAAGTACCCAATAGGGGTAGTGGAGGATGTTTTGGTCAAGGTCGACAAGTTTATCTTCCCGGTATACTTTGTCATCCTAGACATAGAGGAGGACGCTGAGGTGCCTATCATTCTCGGTCGCCCGTTCCTCGCAACCTCCCGCGCGTTAATCGATGTTAGTAACGGTCGCCTCCTCCTTCGGGTTGGAGACGATGAAGTTACTTTGCATATCAACCCCTCCATGTGGAACTCACTGTCGAATGATGATTCCTGCTTTAATTTGGAATCCGCGTTTGAGGATGAGTGTTCTTCTCTTTCGGAATTATTATCTTTAATGATAAACGATTCGGATCTGGCAAATCAACCTCCTTTAGATGAATTGCCGCCAGATTCGCCCTTCGAGCCTTTCGATTCGAAAGAGTTAAAAATTTCCACATCTTATGAAGAACCCCCGGTCTTGGAGCTTAAGCAACTCCCCGACCATTTAAAATATGCTTTTCTAGCCGCGAACCTAAAACTTCCGGTTATAATATCATCTACTTTAACCGATTCGGAAACATCCGAATTGGTTGAGGTTTTGTCTAAACATCGTAGTGCAATTGCATGGCAAATTTCTGATATCAGGGGAATTAACCCCTCATTTTGCTCCCACAAAATTTTTCTCGAAGAAAACCCCCGCAAAACTATTCAGCCTCAACGGCGACTTAACCCAAATATGCGGGAAGTCGTTAAGATTGAAATTATTAAACTCCTCGATGCGGGGATTATCTATCATATATCCGACAGTACGTGGGTAAGTCCCGTACAAGTCGTCCCTAAAAAAGGCGGTATAACGGTCGTGGCAAACACGAATAACGAATTAATCCCAACTCGTACGGTTACGGGTTGGAGGGTGTGCATCGGTTACCGAAAACTAAATGATGCCACCAGAAAAGACCACTTCTCGTTACCGTTTATTGATCAAATCCTAGAGCGTCTCTCTGGTCATCATTTTTACTGCTTTCTTGATGGTCTCTCGGGATTTTTCCAAATCCCAATTTCCCCCGAGGACCAAGAAAAAATGACTTTTACTTGCCCTTTCGGCACCTTCGCATATCGAAGGATGCCGTTTGGCCTCTGTAACGCGCCAGCTACATTCCAACGATGTATGCTGGCTATATTTGGCGAGCTAGTAGAAGATATAATGGATGTCTTCATGGATGACTTCTCCGTCTTTGGAAGCTCTTTTGCAAATTGTCTAAAAAATTTAGATAGAGTCCTCCAGCGGTGCGAAGAGACGGACATAGTCTTGAACTGGGAGAAATGCAATTTTATGGTCCGAGAGGGTTTAGTCCTCGGCCATAAAATTTCTTCCAAGTGGATGGAGGTCAATAGGGCCAAAGTCGTTATAATTGAACAACTTCATGTTCCTTCGAACGTAAAATCTATTCCAAGTTTTCTCGGCCACGCAGGTTTTTATCGGCGGTTTATTCAAGATTTTTCAAAAATAACCAAACCGCTAACTCACCTCCTGGAAAAGGATTCCCCATTTATTTTTGACATGGCCTGCGTAGAGGCATTTAATTTTATAAAAAAACAACTTATCAATTCTCCAATTCTGGTGGCGCCAGATTGGTCCCTTCCGTTCGAGATTATGTGCGACGCGAGCGATATCGCGGTAGGAGCCGTCTTAGGCCAACGCGTAAATAAATATTTTCATCCAATATATTACGCTTCTCGTACACTCAATGCCGCACAGGCTAACTACACGACCACGGAAAAGGAACTTCTTGCCGTCGTCTTTGCTTTTGATAAATTCAGGCCTTACGTAACACTTTCACACGTAATCGTTTTCACTGATCACTCCGCCCTAAAATATCTTTTGGCCAAAGTTGATGCCAAGCCCCGCTTGCTTCGATGGATCCTCCTTTTACAGGAATTTGACTTAGAGATCCAGGATAAGAAGGGAGCTGAAAATTTAGCAGCCGACCACCTCTCACGTTTAGAACAACCCTTCGCGGAAGCGCTCATCGAACCCGAAATAGACGATCGATATCCTGAAGAGCGCCTTTTAATTTTAAATAAAATAAAAACTTCTTCCACCCCTTGGTTCACAGATTATGCGAACTATCTAGTCGGGCAGGTCCTTCCAAAAGTTTTTTCGACTCAGCAAAAGAAGAAATTCTTTTCTGATTTGAAAAACTACTTTTTGGAGGACCCCTTTCTCTTTCGAGTCTGCGCAGACCAAGTGGTGTGAAGATGTGTTTCAAGCGAGGAGGGTGCGCAAATTTTGTGACACTGCCACGAGGAGCTGGCTGGAGGGCATTATCAAGCCAACCGGACCGCGCTGAAAGCGTAAGAGGCGGGCTTTTATTGGCCCACTCTCTTTAAGGATGCTCACACTTTTGTGAGTAAATGCGATAGCTGCTAGCGGTCAGGTAACATCTCTCGTTGTGACGAGATGCCACAAAACCTTTTTCTCGAGTGCGAAATCTTCGATCTGTGGGGCATAGATTTTGTAGGCCCCCTACCTTCTTCTTTTAATAATCGCTATATTTTAGTGGCGGTCGACTACGTCTCTAGGTGGGCGGAAGCGCAAGCTCTGCCCACCAATGATGCGCGAGTCGTCGTCCATTTTCTAAAAAAATTATTTTCTCGCTTTGGCACGCCCCGTGCAATAGTAAGTGATAGGGGTACGCACTTCTGCAACGCCCAGTTTTCAAAAAATTTATCTAAATATGGCGTCACGCACAAGCTCGCCACTGCCTATCACCCCCAAACAAGCGGCCAAGTAGAGGTAGTAAATCGCGAGATTAAACGCATTTTGGAGAAAACCGTTTCTTTAAATAGGAAAGATTGGTCCGTCAAACTCGACGACGCGTTGTGGGCATCTCGTACGGCATACAAGACTGCTATCGGTTGTACGCCCTATCGATTAGTCTACAACAAAGCGTGTCATTTACCTATAGAGTTGGAGCACCGCGCTTTTTGGGCCTGTTAGAGCCAAGCGGTCTCAAAGGTTTGAACTCCCGCGATCTGAAGCCAGCAGTCTGTGCGGTCTCCAGTAATCAGACCGCGGCTTTCCCTCTGATGTACCAGATCGCGCCAGATAAAGATAAATTGAAGTTGCGCGGTTACAAGACAGCGGTCTGCGCGGTCTCCTAGATTCAGACCGCGGCTTCTCCTCAAGTATACGAGGTCGCACCTTGTGAAGATCAGCATCATTCTACCTCTCCAAGCGGTCTAGAGCCAGCGGTCTCAGCGGGCTCCAAGTACAAGACTGACGGTTCATCTCGGATATACCGGATCGCTTCTTGTGGAGAGAAGCGATCTGATCCTCCCGATCTCTCCCTTATGGGGAAGTGTTCGCCACAACGGTCTAACCACCAGACGGTCTCCTCTGTCACACGACCTTCCTCATGTAGTGTGACTGCCCGATCTCACTCCAGATCGCAGAGGTCGCTGCGGTCTCAATATTCATGATCGCCCAGACCGCCCAGCTCTCTTGTGTATTTGTATTTGTATTTAGTCCCACATCGTGTATTTGTATTTTACTGTTTCCCTCCTAGTCTTTATAAAGGAGGCAATACTCTTGTAATACTTAGTTTTTTGGAAATAAAAATTCCGTTATTTTCAAATTCTCACATGGTATCAGAGCACTCGATCTCTTCGACCGGTCTCTGTTTCTTTTGACCGCACGGTCCGTGCGATCTTCCGCCGATCTTTCTTTCTCTGCCCGCACAGTCTGTGCGATCTCTCTTCGATCGGCCTTTCGTCTCCAGGCCGCGCGGTCTTCTTTCTCATGGGTTCCCCATCTGTGAATCCAACCCCACCCCCCCAACCCCTGCCACCTCCTGTGGCTATCTCTACCCCCTCTGGGAATCTTGGCACCTCTTCCAAGCTCACTAGCTCTAATTATCCTGATTGGAGTGTCTCCTTCACCTTCCTCTTACGCTCCCAACGCAAGCGCCACCATCTCACCGATGATCCTCCTCCCCATGGCTCTGCTACCCTTGAAGATTGGGATGCTAGTGATGCTCTTGTCCGCACCTGGCTTGCTAACAGTCTCTCTGATGAGTGTCTCCCTATCATTCGTCATGATGAGACTGTCAAGGCAGCCTGGAATCATCTTGCGGCCCTTTACTCCAAAGGGGCCAAAACCTCCCGCATCTACACCTTATATGCCGATCTCTTTGCCCGCCCCACCATGGATCCAACCACAGCATATCAAACTGTTCAGGCCCTTGGGGCTGAACTCCTTCAGCATCGCCCCTTTTCTGCTGATCTTGCTGAACAGCATAAACACTTCCAGGAACTCCTGGTTGTGTGTTACCTTCTCCGTCTTCCGGAGTCCTATGACATGATACGGCAACAAATCCTTGGAGAAGCTGAATCTCCAACTCTTGATGCCACCGCTGCTCGGGTCTCTGCTGTTACCTCTCTTCTCCAACGACCCCTGTTGTCTTCCCCACCTACTCCAGAGAGCTTTGCTCACCGGGCTGACCGAGGTCACCCTAGTGGCCGTGGTGGATCTCTTGGTGGTCGTGGACCTCCGCGGCCCGTCTGTTCTCATTGTGGTCGGAGGGGCCACCCAATTGATTGTTGTTATCTCAAGCATCCTCACCTTCGCCCTCTTGCTGCTACTTCACAACCGGGTACTTCATCTCCGTCTGCTTCAGTTGCTACCTCCTCAGGTAGCGCGCACATGGTTACTAAAGGTAAATGGCTCATTGATTCTGGAGCTACGAACCATATGACAGGGAACCCTCATCTTTTCTCCCAGTTGCTGGAGCACAGGAATTTACCTCCGGTTCTAACAGCGGATGGTTCTCCCTCACATGTGTGTGGGACTGGAATTGTTCCAGTCACTCCGACTATCTCTCTTCAGGACACCCTTTATGTGCCTACTTTTCCGTGCAACTTACTATCCGTCAAGGCTCTCTCTCAACAATTACAATGCTCTATTATGTTTACTCCTACTAACTGTTATTTTCAGGATCTTCATACGAAGGAGACAGTTGCTACTGGGACTGAGAGTGCAGGCCTCTACTTCCTTGACGTTCTTACTGCCCACTCTGCTTCTACTGACTCTGATTCTCTTCATCAATGGCACCTCCGTCTTGGTCATCCTCCACCTCGGCTGCTGTATCAACTTCTACCTCACCTCACCAAAGATGTCTCTCCTCTCCACTGCGAGGCTTGTCAACTAGGGAAACACCATCGGGCTTCCTACCCTGCCAGGCATGGACGTAGCTCGACTCGTCCTTTTGATCTCCTCCACTCGGACATCTGGGGTCCTTCTCCTACCAAGACTGTGGGTGGGGGTAGTTTATATTTTGTTACTTTTATTGATGACTTCTCTCGATGTACTTGGGTGTATCTGTTAAAAGAACGCTCAGAACTTTTTTCTGTTTTCAAAACCTTTTATAATGAAATTTCTACTCAGTTTGGAGTATCTATCAAGGCTATTCGCACTGATAATGCTAAAGAGTATGTTTCCAATCAATTTTATGAATTTTGCATGAATCATGGTCTTCTACATCAGACAAGTTGTCCTTACACTTCTCAACAAAATGGCATCGCGGAACGTAAGAATCGTCACCTCCTTGATATGGCTCGCACCTTACTCTTCCAGATGAATATGCCCAAACCTTATTGGGGTCATGCCATCCTCATCTCCTGCTATCTCATCAACCGCATTCCCTCCACCCTTCTTCAAGGCTCCACTCCCTTTTCTCTACTATATCCCACCTCCCAACCCTTCTCCCTACCTCTCAAGGTGTTCGGTTGTACTGCGTTTGTCCACATTCCTTCCCCCGGTCGGGACAAACTCTCTCCTCGGGCTGTTAAATGTATTTTTGTGGGTTATTCTCCAACTCAGAAAGGATATCGCTGCTTTGATCCTCTTCTTCGCAAACAATATGTTTCTGCGGATGTCACCTTCTTTGAAACCGTTCCCTACTTTTCTAACTCTTCCACCTCTCTGCCTTCTGCGCCTCCTCCAACCACACCCCTCATTCACTCTCCACCACCACCACCTATTTTCCCAATTCCGCCACCTCTTCCTTTACCTCCACCACCTCCAACATCTCCTTCAACCTGTCCTCCGACTCCGGGGCCTTCTCTCCCAACTCCTGGGACAGCACTATCTTCTTCCGATGATGACTCTCCTGCAGAAACAGTTACCACTGAAGACATCCCTATTGCTCTTCGAAAGGGAGTTCGCTCTTGTACTCAACATTCTATTCACGATGTGGTCACTTTTGCTCAACTTACTCCCTCTGCTCGAGCGTTTGCTATTGCGATTACAGATACTGCCACCCCAACCAGTTATCAGGAGGCTCTTGCCATCCCACAGTGGAAGGCTGCCATGGATGAGGAAATCTCCACCCTTCAGGACCGTGGCACTTGGACTCTTGTTCCTCCACCTCTTGGG
Organism: Dactylorhiza incarnata; assembly: GCA_033032865.1. Taxonomy (NCBI): domain Eukaryota; kingdom Viridiplantae; phylum Streptophyta; class Magnoliopsida; order Asparagales; family Orchidaceae; genus Dactylorhiza; species Dactylorhiza incarnata. The sequence continues at coordinate 3,820,087 of JAWHQI010000263.1, read as the reverse complement.
ATGGACGTTGTCGGGTGTAGATGGGTCTTTGTGATCAAATATCGCGCTGATGGTTCTGTGGACCGCTACAAAGCGCGCTTAGTGGCAAAAGGTTTTACTCAGACATATGGAGTAGACTTCTTTGACACTTTCTCTCCTGTCGCTCGACTTACAACAATCAGGGTCCTCTTCTCTGTGGCCGTCAACAAAGGTTGGGAGCTCTCTCAGTTGGATGTCAAGAATGCCTTTCTCTATGGAGATCTTCAAGAGGTTGTTTTCATAGAGCAACCTCCAGGGTATGTTGCTCCGGGGGAGACTCGTGTATGTAAGCTAAAGAAGGCAATCTATGGTCTTAAGCAAAGTCCTCGCGCCTGGTTTGAAAAATTTAATGAAGTTATCAAGATCATTGGATTTGTCCGTAGCTCTGCAGATCACTCTCTCTTCATTCGCAAGACCTCTCATGGAATGGTTGTTCTAGCTGTATACGTTGATGACATCCTTCTCACAGGCAATGATGTTGAAGGTGTCTCCCTTACAAAGAAACATCTCCTCCAACACTTTGTGACAAAAGATATGGGGACTCCCAAGTACTTTCTGGGCATTGAAATCTCAAGGAAGCATAGCTCCATTGTTCTCTCACAACGGAAGTATGCCATTGACCTTCTAAAAGAAACAGGCCTTCTTGGTGCTAAACCTGCTAAATATCCAATGGCAGTTGGAGACGACAAACTCTGGAATGATGACTCTCCTCCTCTTCTTGATAGCACTAGATATCGTCTCCTTGTAGGCAAGCTCATCTACCTAACTGTTACAAGACCTGATATCTGCTATGTTGTTGGGAAGGTCAGCCAGTTCATGCAAGCTCCGAAGGAATGTCATCTTCAAGCTGCTTTAAAAATATTAGAATATGTTAAAGGATCTCCGGGGAAAGGACTTCTGTTCCAAAGGAACAACCACCTCAAGATAGAAGCCTATTCTGATGCTAGCTATGCTGATGATAAAGGGGATAGGAAATCCACATCTGGGTTCTGTACCTTCGTGGGAGGAAATTTGGTAAGCTGGAAGAGCAAGAAACAAGTAGTGGTGTCCAGATCAAGTGCTGAGGCCGAATACAGGAGCATGGCCCAAACTACATGCGAGTTGAAGTGGTTACGGACTCTCCTTCTAGACTTAGGAGAAGTTTACAACCATCCTTTACCGATGTTCTGTGACAACAAAGCTGCAATCTATATATCTCAGAACCCAGTCTTTCATGAGAGAACCAAACACATTGAAGTGGACTGCCACTTCATCAGGGAAGAAATCTTGAAGAAACAAATATGCACTCCCTTCGTTACTTCAGATAAAGAGCTGGCTGATATCTTCACCAAACCTATATCTTCGTCCTTCTCCGGTGTGTGTAACAAGCTAGGCATGATTGATATATATGCTCCAGCTTGCGGGGGAGTGTTAGAGCCAAGCGGTCTCGAAGGTTTGAACTCCCACGATCTGAAGCCAGCAGTCTGTGCGGTCTCCAGTAATCAGACCGCGGCTTTCCCTCTGATGTACCAGATCGCGCCAGATAAAGATAAATTGAAGTTGCGCGGTTACAAGACAGCGGTCTGCGCGGTCTCCCAGATTCAGACCGCGGCTTCTCCTCAAGTATACGAGGTCGCGCCTTGTGAAGATCAGCATCATTCTACCTCTCCAAGCGGTCTAGAGCCAGCGGTCTCAGCGGGCTCCAAGTACAAGACTGACGGTTCATCTCGGATATACCGGATCGCTTCTTGTGGAGAGAAGCGATCTGATCCTCCCGATCTCTCCCTTATGGGGAAGTGTTCGCCACAACGGTCTAACCACCAGACGGTCTCCTCTGTCACACGACCTTCCTCCTGTAGTGTGACCGCCCGATCTCACTCCAGATCGCAGAGGTCGCTGCGGTCTCAATATTCATGATCGCCCAGACCGCCCAGCTCTCTTGTGTATTTGTATTTGTATTTAGTCCCACATCGTGTATTTGTATTTTACTGTTTCCCTCCTAGTCTTTATAAAGGAGGCAATACTCTTGTAATACTTAGTTTTTTGGAAATAAAAATTCCGTTATTTTCAAATTCTCACAGGGCCTTAAAATTTTTAAATCTCAATTCGAACTTAGCCTCCGAGAATAGGAAATTCCAACTAAATGAACTCGATGAATGGCGTGCGAACGCTTATGAGGGTAATAAATTTTATAAGGAGCGTTCTAAGTTCTACCATGATCGTAAAATAAAATTTCCCAAGACATTTGCTCTGGGCGATCTTGTCCTTCTTTATAATTCACGCCTTCGTCTTTTCCAGGTAAGTTAAAATCCCGATGGTCCGACCCCTTTAAGGTTAAAGAGGTTTGGCCGTATGGGACCGTTCTAATCTCTCACCATGAAAGAGGCGAATTTAAAGTAAACAGGCATCGTTTAAAACTTTATCTTGCGGGCGATCCAGTGGACGAAAATACTGAATCCTTAACCCTCCCCAACTTATAATCTCACCACGCCAAATGCGTCAAACTACGCGACGGTAAACAAAGCGCTCGTGGGAGACACCCCATATTTATCTAATATTTTATTATGCTTTGTTATTTTTATATGTTTTTGCAGGGTTTCTTACGGCCCCGCCAGCTTTAATTTCAGGGAAGCTTTTTTGCTCCCTCTTTCTTTTTTATATATTGCACTTTTATTTTCTCTTCTTCATACTTACATTACAACATTGGGGATAATGTTGGGTTTTAAGTATGTGGGTGTTTTACTGTCTTTATTTACAAAAAAAAAACTTAAAAATAAAAAAAAAACTATGCAAAAAAAAGACTATTTTCCTATTTTATTCTGCATTTTGCTTAAAAGTAAATATAAGCTTGAAAAAGAAAAAAATGTTCAAAAAATTACAAAAGTAAAAAAAACATGTTTTTCTCTTTTTTAACTGTCATAATACAAAAAAAGTCAAAAAAATGTTTAAAACCACACAAAAAAACATGTTTTTTTTTCTTAACTTATGTCATAATACAAAAAAATTACAAAAATCCAAAAAAAATTTAGCAAAACCCCAAAACTTTTCCAAAAAAATAATAATATATATTTATATAACTATATAGTAGTTGAAAAAAAAATGAAAAAATCCAAAAAAATAATAAACCCAACTTTACTTTTATTTTTAAAAGCATTTAGTTTCGAGAGTATATGTTTGTGGATTTCATAATCGCTAGTTTTACTATTTGTTTGTTTATCTAAGATCGATAGATTTAAACGTTCGGGGTTAAGTTTTAAAGAATATCTTGTGTTTTTAATTTAAATAGAGGCTTTGTTTTCAAGCACTACTTCTACTAGCTAAAATAGAGACATGTGTATTATGTTGGCAAAACAACTTTAGACCTCAATTATCCCTACTTTATGTATCTAGGAATCTAGGAACTTTCAAATTACCAAGGTTGTAAATTTAAAGTTCAAATGTCGACCAATCCCGAGCTGCGGTCGACGAACGCTCTCTGCCCTGCGTTCGACGAACGTCGAGATGCGTTCGACGAACGATCTCTGCCCTGTGTTCGACGAATGTCGAGCTGCGTTCGACGAACGATCTCTGCCCTGCGATCGACAAAATCAAGCTGCGTTCGACGAACGGCGCTCTGCGTTCGATGAATTCTCTCCGCTCGTGTTCGACGAAAGCGCTCTGCCCTGCGTTCGATGAAACTGAGCTGCGTTCGACGAAACCTGAGCTGCGTTCGACGAACTCTTTATCCAAGCGTTCGACGTGTGACAGTCCTGGCCCAAGCCCATCCGGGTCATTGGCAACCCCAGGAACTGCCGGCACCGACGGCTGAGGCCCATTCTGGGATTGCCTGACCAAGCCCATCCGGGTCACTGGCCCCGCCCTAGGACACTGTACCGCCGGTTCAGCCTGACCACAACTGGTCAACAACAAGCCTGCAGGCCGTACACCCCAACCCCTCTCTGGCCTGTTTCTCGGCGCAGCGGGTTGTTGGAGGGGGGTCTCGAACCCACAACCTCCCTTGATAGGAAACCTTCAACAGTTCCTATCACCAACTGAGCTCAGCTCAGTTGGTGATAGGAACTGTTGAAGGTTTCCTATCAAGGGAGGTTGTGGGTTCGAGACCCCCCTCCAACAACCCGCTGCGCCGAGAAACAGGCCAGAGAGGGGTTGGGGTGTACGGCCTGCAGGCTTGTTGTTGACCAGTTGTGGTCAGGCTGAACCGGCGGTACAGTGTCCTAGGGCGGGGCCAGTGACCCAGATGGGCTTGGTTAGGCCATCCCAGAATGGGCCTGGGCCGTCGGTGCCGGCAGTTCTGGGCTAGGGGCCCGGGTCTGGCTAGCCAGGACTGTTACACGACGAATCCACCGCCAGCCCAAAAGTCACGCCCATGCTGCTGATAAACTGCCGCCCATTGTCAAGGCCGTGACACTGCAGGTCACGCCCATGAACAACCATGTTTGACAGCCAAACCTTCCAGAAGACGGCGGATGCGACCCTTAAAGCACGCGCAAATGTCACGCCCTAAGTCACGGCCGTGACATCCAAGTCACGCCCGTGACCTAGGGCGTGTAAAAATGAAAATTTTCCTATAAATAGAGGGGCTCGGCTGAAGCATTTCCCATCCAAATTTTGAATGTTGTAATGTTATTTTGAGTTCTTTTGAGTAATTGTGAGTTTTCTTTATGCAATTAAGTTTATGTTCGTTTGTAATTTTCACCTTTTAGAAATAAAATGTTGTTTTCTCATTTGGATCATCTTTTTTTTTTTATTTATGTTATTGTGTGTGTGTATGAGAATAGTTTTATTGCTTTCATAATTTAGGATTATTGCTTTCATAGAAATAGTTTATCGCTTTCTTTAACGCTTTATTTATAACTTTCATTTAAACGCTTTCTTTCGATTCAGTCTTTTTTATTACAAGTAGAGTGCGTGCGTATATGAGATAGTGTTTTTCTTTTTTGTAACTTAGTTTTATTTCGGTCCTTATATAACTGCTATATACCACCCCTATCTTGAATAAGAGGCTAATTTCCTTTAGCACTTATTTAAGTCGGTTGGGACGAATATTATTTCTGCACCTTTATAAGTCTTTTCATTTCTATACCACCCCATCTTGAATAAGAGGCTAATTTCCTTTAGCGCTTGTTTAAGACGGTTGGGACGGATACTATTACTGCTTTTATATAAGTCTTTTCATTTCCCTTTTTTATCCGCTTAAATAATTAAACATGTATTTTCTTAATTATGTCGTCTCCATTCCGATGAGTGGCTAATTTCATTTAGCGCACGATGTCGAAGAGCATTGGGACACAAAAATAGTTTTTCTAAAAATAAAACATCTCTTTCTAAAATAATTAACGCTTAAGGTTTACCCGAGAATAACGTTGAGTGGAGCCACATAATCGATGTGTGGTTTTCATTTCCGTCTCTGTACACTAGTTAGCCGAGAGGCTCGTGCATACGAACTGATCGCTCACGGGTAAAGAGAAGTGCGCTCTACCCTCGAGAGAGGATGAGGTAAGTCTCCCGAATTGGAAGTAAAAACCCATTAGCATGGTTCACAATATAAAGCGAGTATTAAGAAGATTCGATGGTCGAAAATTCATAATCTCAGGTGGGCGTACCCTCGAGAGAGGAGCGTTCATAATTATGGAACCTCCACGGCCAAGCCGTTTTAATGTTTTGAAAAGTCATCACTTTTACTTCTAAAAAAGACTATTTTCGTCTCAAGGTAATTCGACATCGGGCGCTATTATTATCATCGTTTAGAACTCTAGTTATACGCTTATTATCATTTTCTTTTAAAAACCCACACTAAAAACTTATTCCGATAAAATAATAGTTCATTCCTCAAAGTAGCTTAATCAACACGATCCGCGGAAATATACGACCTCAATATTTTCTAAAACAAAATATCATGTATTACTCACGATAAGGTATACTTGCCTTTATTATATGATTAGTTCGGATTAAAATTTAAACAAAAACTGTTCAAACCAAATTAGTGCAAAACTCTCCTTTGCTATTTTAAAAATCAATAGAATTCGGCGTTGTAGTCGGGGTGTAATCGTCAATATTTCAAAATGGGGTTGCACATTTTCTGAGGAGGTGTCTAACTCCCTGAATTAATTTTTAAAGAACTTATGACCTAAACTTTAGGACTTTTCATATTATGTGTATTTTTCAGTTATTGTATATATTATGAACTTGAAAATTGGGGTATAAATTTCTTATTAAGTTATTAATGTATGTTTAAAGACTTGGAACTTTTGGGATAAGTTTTCCTATAGTTTTATTTAAAACTCATCATTTTTTCACACTAGTGTATAAATAAAATATTTTGACCTTAAACCTTTTTAATAAATTCCCAAATTTTTACAGTACACTTATAATGTCATGACTAACCTTGGGTTCAATTTTGAAGATGTTTGAACTTAATTTGATCACCTTATGATTTATACATGTTAAGAGTTTAGTTCGATTATTCATCTTGTCACACTAGTGTATAAATGAAATATTTTGATCATAAACCTTTTAATAAATTACAAAAATTTTATAGTACACTTATAATATCATGTCTAACCTTGAGTTCAATTTTGAAGATGTTTGGAATTAATTTGATCATCTTATGATTTATACATGTTAAGAGTATAGTTTGATTATTCATCTTGTCACACTAGTGTATAAATGAAATATTTTGACCTTGAGCCTTTTAATAAATTCCCAAATTTTTATAGCACACTTATAATGTCATGACTGACCTTGGGTTCAATTTTGAAGAAGTTTGGACTTAATTTGATCACCTTGTGATTTATATATTTTAAGAGTATAGTTTGATTATTCATCTTGTGACACTACTGTATAAATGAAATATTTTGACCATAAACCTTTTAATAAATTCCCAAACGTTTATTGTACACTTATAACATCATGACTGACCTTGGGTTTAATTTTTATGATGTTTAGACTTAATTTGATCACCTTATGAAACATACATGTTAAGAGTATATTTTGATTATTCATCTTGTCACACTAGTGTATAACTAAAATATTTTGACCTTAAATCTTTTAAAAAATTCCCAATTTTTTATAGTACACTTATAATGTCATGAATGACCTTGGGTTAAATTTTGAAGATGTTTGTACTTAATTTGGTCACCTCATAAATTATATGTGTTAAGAGTATAGTTTGATTATTCATCTTGTCACACTAGTGTATAAATGAAATATTTTGACATTAAACCTTTTAATAAATTCCCAAATTTGTATAGTACATTTATAATATCATGACTAACCTTGGGTTCAATTTTGAAGATGTTTGAACTTAATTTAATCACCATATGATTTATACATGTTAAGAGTATAGTTTGATTATTCATCTTGTCACACTAGTGTATAAATGAAATATTTTGACCTTAAACCTTTCTATAAATTCTAAAATTTATATGGTACACCTAATATGTCATGATTGAATTGAGTTCAATTTTGAAGATGTTTCGACATAATTTGATCATCCTATGATCTATGCATATAAACTAGTATAGTTTGATTATTCAGATTGTCACACTAGCATATTAGTGAAATGTTTTGACCTTGGACATTAATTATAAATGCTCAATTCATTTTGGCTCCTTCATTATATCATGCTTAACTTTGATTTAAAGTTTGAAAATACTTAGTCACGAGTACCTTGCCTTTTGCTTGTATATCTGAACAACACGATTGTACATCATTGATAGCTTATCCAGTACCTTATCCTTGTACAATAGTTTTAAATTACTAGAAAGGCTAGCATTAGCCTTAGCAAATGTCGATGAAACCCATATTTTAATTTGTCTGATTGTTGTATAGGAAATAGGTTAGGGGTGAGCTAGTATCCCCCGCAAGAAAAGTGGTGTATAGCAGTACACAATGCGACCATCAACCTTACTCTTACCTGGCCAATGAACTGCTTAAATTAGATATCACAATAAATTGTTAATAAGTTAACTAGTGTATTTCTTGAGTTACTTGTATACCACCCTTTGAGTCTATAATATATCAAAGGATCATAGAGGCTAGTTCATAGTTTGGGGTAGAGAATGACATTAAATTCATACTTAGTTCTGTAAAATTGTGGTGGGCTTAACCACTCTACCGAGCAGAACACACTGTCGGAGGGACTCGAGTGTTAGACCATGTTGGCTTTTAGGGCAATTTGTCTTGTGTGTTGGGAGCACTGCCCACAATGTTTCAGATTTGGAGATATCCCTAAGTCAATGATAAGTATAATTTGTATTTAATATTTATTTGATGTGACATGAGCAGGTTGGGACAACATATATCTTATATATAATGTTTGAAGATCAAGCAGAAAATCTCTAAGTTAAATATCGTCGTGTATGTGACACGCACACAACGATATCATTTTGATCACTAACAAAAGGCAGCAAAAGAAGCTAGTCAACGATCGACATGATAATAAGAAGAACATGATGATATCGTCGTGTCAATAAGGTCCACACAACGATATCGTTGTGAGGACCCAAGGAAAGTCAGCTATGGCATATATCATCGTGACAACAAGGTTCACACAACAACATCATTGTGAGGACTCAAGGAAAGTCAGCTAAGGCATATATCGTCGTGACAACAAGGTCTACACGCCGACATCATTTTGAGGACTCAAGGAAAGTCAGTTAAGGCATATATTGTCATGACAATAAGCTTCACACGATGATATCATTGTGAGAGCTCAAGGAAAGCCATCTAAGTTACTTATCATCGTGACAACAAGGTGCACATAATGATATCGTTGCAAGAACTCAAGAGAAGACTGTTAAGTCATTTATCGTTGTGATTAACTAACTTTACACAAAGATATCATTTTGTCAAGCTCTGAAGATGGGATTTCAAACTGACAAAGATGAAAAAAGCAGATGTCAAATTAACCATGTCTGAAAAGCGGTCCGAGACAAAAAAAATTTAAGTCTCGACCGTTAGAAGAATCAAAGCTATAAAAGGATAAGAGAGGGTTGACTAACCCAAACTTTTCAACTTATATAGTTGAGAAATCAAAAAGAGAAAACTTGCCTGAAAGTAGTAGAACAGTAAAAAAGCAAGCTTACTGAAGAAGAAGGAGAAGAAGAATAACTTCAAGAAAAAAAGCTATCATTCTAGAGAGCAAGAAGACTTTTATTCTCAAGAAAAGCTCAGCATTGATCCTGATACTAAAGAATTTCAGCTGATTGATGAAGTGTTGTTGCTGAAGAAGACTTTCTTTCTAGAAAGAACTAAGAAGACTCAAGCTGCTTAAAGCTATATCTTTCAAAGTCTAAACTTGTAAAACATTCTTCTAATCTCTTTATTGCAAGATCTCCTAGAGATCTGAGGTAGGGTTGTGATGTCAGACTGAGTGTATGGCTAGAGAGTTGGCCTGAGTGTAAGGCTTTATTATAATCCTGAGGTAGGGTCTTGGGAAGAGCTGAAGTATTATTCAAAGGTGAATCTGAGTTGTAGGAGTATTATTACTCTGAGGTATAGGGTTGTTGTTGCACCTGAGGTAGGATCCAGGTAGTGTATCTGAGGTAGGGAACTTATTGGGCTCCTGAGTTGTAGGAGTCAAGGACTCTGAGGAGTAAGATCTTTGATATGAGTTTTTGGAGGAGCTGGCCTAGTCTAGAACACTGCTAGATAGGTAGAGAGGGACAGTGGAGTACCCATCATCTAGGGAACAACTATAAATAACTGTGTGCTTTTCTGTGTTGTTTGTTTTACTTTCTCTGAGCTAGAATAGTTAACAACTTAAAAGAGACTTCAATTTTTGAAGCAGCAATTCACCCCCCTCCAGGTGATTAGACTACAGATTAATCTATCAAGTGGTATCAAAGCTAGGTTGTTCAAAAAGGACTTAACGGTCTCAACAAGTTCCTCAAGAAAATCTTTAGTCTATTCACCATGACTTCTGGTGAAGGTTATAAAGAGCTTAGTTCAATGAAGTTGCTTATCTGCAGAAAGGAGAACTTCAGCATCTAGAAGCAAAGGTTATGCTATTTATGAAAGCCTCTGACCCTAGAATCTTTGTGACAGTTGAAGAAGGACCCTACATCCTCATGAAGGTTTCAACAATAGATGCAAATCTACAAGTCCCAAAGAAGCTGGCAGAGATGACCAAAGATGAGGTAGTTCTGCCTCTATGGACAAAAGGGCCAAGAACATTAGTGTTAATGCCATAGATGATTCCACATTCCAAAATTTGATTCACTGCCAAACTGCCAAGGAAATGTGGGATACATTGATTGTGTACATGGAGGGCACAACTGAGGTAAGGAATGATAGAAAATCCTTACTGAACAAGAATATGAAGCTTTCAAGCAAGGGAAGAAAGACTCCATTGTTGAATGCTATGAAAGGTTCTTCAGAATTGTGAATGGGTTGAGGACCTATGGTAGGACCTTTACAAATTATGATATAAATGATAAATTCCTGAGATCCCTCAACATGGAATGGGACATGAATATCCATGCCATAAGGGAGATGAGGAATCTGGACGACATCCAACCCCAGATTCTGTTTGGGAAGTTGCTTTCCCATGAGCTTCAACTGAACACCAGAAAAGCTGAGAGGGAGGGCAACAAGGCAAACAACAAGGAAAAGTATGTGGCCTTCAAAGCTGAAAGCTCCAGAAGGTGCAGAGAAAATACCCCCTCCCCTCCAAGGAGAAATGTTGATACAGACAGCTCAAAACCCTCCACTTCTGAAGATGTGCTAACTGATGGAGAACTTACCTTGTTTTCCAAACAGTTCAAGAATATATTGAGCAGAAGGAGACAATGGAAGAGCAAGTCTTCCTCTGCCTCCAGCTCAAAGAAGCCCCCACAGCAACACTGATAGACTAAGAAGAGACCCCATAGGGGAAAGCTATGGTTCTAAACAAAATAAACATTTTAATGCCGACATTGTTTGCTATTGTTGCAACAGGTCTGGACAGGTTATTGCTGACTGGCCAGTCAAAAGAAAAGAGAGAAAGGAAGCAGAAGAGAAAAAACATTACAAGGCCATGAGATCTGAGAAGATCCTCCTGGAAAATAAGAAGAAGAGTTGGAGTGACAGTGACTCAAGCTCTTTAGATTTAAAAGATGAAGAGACCCATATTGGGCTTGTTGCTTTTACTGAAGAAGACATTTATCCTACTGCCAAGGTGGGCATCAGGGCTGCCCTATCATTCTCAGACACTGATAATGAAGATGAAGACTTCTGTGGTCTAATGACCATGCTAGATGAAGAAGATCAAGATGAAACGCATCCTGATGAGGTAATCACTAAAACCCCTCTCTCCTTGTCTAATTCTGAATATGAGACTGGTGCAAATTCAGATGCATCCTCATTATATGTTGAAGAGGGTGAATCTGAATCTGAAAAAGATTTCAATGATATGGTCAACCAATATGGTGCTCTCTTGGAAGCACTCGAGAAGGGAAAGAAGCTTGCTAAGAAGCAAGCTGAGGAAATTGAAACACTGAAACTTGCTCAATCTGTTTGTGATGACACAGCTGAAAGGCTTACTCATATGAGCAAATAGATTAGCAAGTTGAGAGGTTTGTTAATTATCCAAATCGGGACCATAAGCAATAAGAACAAGATCATTATGGATCTTGAGAAGAATCTCCTAAATGAGAGGATGTTAGGGCTAAGTTTTCCAAGCCACATACTATATTGCCAATCATTGACAGCTTTTTTGCCCAGTATAGAAGTTGCTTAGGTTATAACAAGAAGGCCGAGAAAAAGAAATGAAATATTGGAAAAGATAATGTAGAACAGACCATTTTCAAAAAAGTGGTTCTTGCATCCAACAACTATGACCATGACAGCATGTATGGTCACTTGAAAATAGATATTCCTCCAGCGGGGCTAGAAATGCTCCTCACTGGAAAGGAAGAAAAGACCTTGGGTATAGTGTACTTAAAGCTCCACATGAAGAAATACAAATGAAGCAGCATGGGTCATTTGTATTTGGTTCAACAACACCAACACCATCAACTAAAGGCAAGGGAAAGGCCATTTTGTAAAGGCCTACCCCTAAGAAGAATCCTGTAACTATGTAATCCATTCCACATCATGCACACAATCACAAGTTTTTAAGACCCCTTTTTTTGCTTTCAAAACCGGGTCTTATGCCCATAACCGCCGCTTTACAGTGACAACAATACTCGGGAAGGTCGCCACTACAAAACGTCGATCCTGCCGGCCATATCGATCACAGAAGAAGAAAAGAATACAAATGAATATATAAGCTCAAGTCCAAATCACATGAAATATAAAACCATAAGGGTAAATGTCCACAGATAATAACTGAATAGAAAGATAACAATAATAAAGGGCTCATGCCCTGTACATCATGTCCTCACTACAAGGTCACTCGTGGAAGCAAGCTACTAATCACTCACTGATCCTAAAATTGGTGCTCCTGTACTAGACTGGCCCACCTCCACCTGCACCGACCTCTAGTGCTACTGCGTCTCCTCGATCCCCTAAAATGATATGGTCCACTGACCGTTAGTCAAAAAGACTAAGCCTTATGTTCCCCACCCCTCCCCCAATGGCTCCTTGGCACCATGCGGGAGGATGAAGCGAAGGACAACAAGGGGTATAAAATAAAGCAGATGATAGTGGATCTATTCTACAGGAATTGTCAACCACTACACAGTGTATAAATACAATCGAAGCAGTAATTGAAGCATGGTAAGGAGCATATAAAGAACAATAAGTAAAACAGTTATACAATAGAAAAATAACCATTAGTTTATAGGAATGCCCATACAAACCTATAGACCAAGGGGTCATTTAGCAAGGTCTATCGTATAAAAAGTCCCATGCCGATTTATACGATAGGGGGGGGGGGGGGGGGTTGAAATGCAATGCTTATGCCATGACATGCAGGGTTATGCAGTTTATGCTATGTTCACACAAGTGAAACTCACACACTTCGACTTGAGGAGCACAGACCTTTAGTTCCCCCTTTTTGGAGCTAGCAAGACTCCCAAGATACTCCCGTAGTGGCAAATGGAAGCGGTGGGTTGGGGCCCACCCACCTCTAGGTTGGTATTCATGTAAAACCCCAAAATTCATAGTACAGCGAATTAGGCGGAGAGGTGGTGCTGCGCTCGGATTAGGCTGGAAATTTCATAGCAGCTCTTCGCGCACGACCACTGTCCCTCTTCGCGCACGACCAGTGATCGTGTGTCAGCGATCATGCGTTAATTCGCAAGGATTCATAGTTCTGTTGCGGTAAGTGCGCACGATCAGGGGAAGTGCTTGCGCATGACCACTGACCGTGCGTCGATGCTCGTGCGCCCTGTTTATTCTGCTCCGCGAATTTGAGCGGAGAAGAAGATCAGGCTGATCAAATCTATTGGAATCCGATCCGACGGCTAGGATTAGTTGCTAGAGGGTCTTAGGTCTTTGGAGAGGGGTTAATCCCTCATTAATCCAAGGCCTTTCTCTCTCCAAGGTTAGAGAAAGAAGAAGGAGGCAAGGAAGAAGAAGGAGAGATCCCGCCATTGACGGAGCTCCGGAGCTCCGTTTCGCGAGCCGTTTCCAGATCTGGAGAGTGCAGCACGGTGCGGTCCTATCCCTCCGTGTAAAATCTCAGATCCATGGCTAAGAAGAACGCTCCTAGGGTAACGATTCTTCCTCCCAAACTTTGGACTTGTTATTTGTCCTTTCATTCCTCTTTCTATGTTTGCATGAGGAATCCCTTTCACCAAATGGGTGAACTGTAGGATCTCCTCAAGTTCTTCGGAACTCCGGGTTGATTGTGTCCGTCCCCGGCATATTGCATGTAGAAAATCCAGTAGTCGTGCGGATTTAGGCATTGTGTGTGAAGCATATTCGTGGCCGTGAGCCCGAATCGGTGATGCTTGATTTGCGGCGTTGCATTTAGGTTAAGCCTAGAATGCGTGCCGGAGAATGACTCCGTGATATATGCGATATTATTGCGGGATTTAAGCGTAGGCGTCTTGTGAAGATCCTAACGAAAGCCCCATGCTTTGCGAATAGTTGAATGCAAACCTTCACCACTAGAATTGTTGAGGAGTGGTCTTGTACCTCCTTTTTGGTTACGTGTAAAGCCTAAGTCCTCTTGTAGGCTTGGGTGTTGTAACTTATGTTTTGTGTAGCACTAACAAGTGCTAAACCCTTACGGGCTGAGGTGATGTCATACCCGCATCGTGTGTTCAATCGATGACAAGAGCACGGGAATTGGCTGAACTGAACCCGTTTCCAGGCGCGGCGGTAGAGGGATTTGTCTCTTGTAAACCCGAACGACCTTGGGAGAGGTTGCGAAAGGCGTCTTGCCTAGACCGACCAAAAGCTCTTTTTCCCACCTAAGGCGATGGCCCTTACGATGGAGTGTTTGGTGGAATTGATGTTGTTAGCCTCATGCGGTTGTTTAGGCGGTTGTGGGGAACCTTCGAGTGAACACAACCAACATCATGTGCATACCTAGGTTCCCTCCTTTTTGATGCTCAACCTAGAAGATTGATTGTGCTTGAAACCTCACCTTGTGTAGTTGCACTTTCTTTATATTAATACTTGTGCTAGTATGACTTGCTTGCAGGGTAGAAGCTCCGCCACCCCGGGAAAGGGGTGTGGTCGTTATAATTTGGTCAGCTGTGCTGACCGTTACTTTGTTTGCCACCGCTTGGTGGAATGTTCTTATGCAGGTGCATGTGGGCCTAGTGGGAAATAGCGGGCGGTGGCCCTTTTGCTGAGTTGGCCCTTGAAGGCCAGCCTCCCTTTTCTGCTTTCTCATGTATTGCTGGCCTGCGTGCCGAAGTATGTTCTGAGTTTTGTACATTGGTGAATGTAAGGCCTTAAGGCCGTAACTCTATTTTATGGTTTCATTCCTATGATAGTGGACAGTTCTAAATGAAATGTTAAATCATTATGCTTCCGCTAGTGTTTAGTATACTCTGTTGTAGTTATTTCTGTTTATCACCTTTTAACTCCTAGCTAGTGTGGTTTGTATGGCGTGGGGTCCTGGCCGGACCGACTGTTATACTATTCGTACTGGCAGGGTGTTACAATTTGGTATCGGACTTAAGGCGTCGATCCGTAGTTTAGCGAATTCAGGACGAATTTCTTTTAAGGTGTGGTGTGCACGGGATGTGCATTCACCTAAAATGACAAAAACTAATAAGAATTTCCACTTAGGAATGGAAAAACATACTTGTTTGCGGAACCTGAGCGTTCCATGATTGTTGTTTGCTATGTTTTCAGTCACCAAATTGTGTCTTACACGATTATAGGTGACTAGGAGTGGTGCGGGGCCGTCTCAACCTCGTAACACCGCTGAAAGTAGTGGGTCGTCTGAGGTGCCAGCGACCACTCCTTCGGTTGAGATGATCAAGTTAGTCGCTGAAGCGGTCTTCGCGATGATCAACACTCAGTCTGGGCGGCTTGCACAACCTACTACTCCGACTCTAGATGTGGCCCCTGTAACTGTTGCTGCAGTGGAACCTGCGGTAGAGCTGAGGGTGGAACGTCGAGTTGCGCAGGTAGTTGTGGGGCGAGCGCGTGATCAGCAATTAAAGTACTTTTTGAGCCTCAACCCTCCATCCTTAGCGGGGACGGAATCCCCTGGGAGAGCTGCTGAGTGGTTGTCAGAAATAAAGATGACTTTAATGTCAATGCTTATAAGCAAAGATATGTTGGTAACCTTAACCACCTTCCTACTTATAAAAGAAGCAAGACTTTGGTGGGAAGAAGAGTCGTTGCACAAGTTTGGTGGGAGACAACTTACCGAAATCTCTTGGGAAAACTTCCATGAGTCATTCCTTCTAAAGTTTATACCCCTAACCGAGATTCCTGCACAACAAGATCAGTGTTCACACCTAGAGCAGGGAGAACACTCAGTGGATGAGTGCCTGATTGAGTTCATCAGTCTGGGTCGTTATGAGAGGTCTATGTGGGAAGATGAGGAGACCAAGGTCAGCAAGTTCTACAATGGGCTGCGAGATGACCTAAGACTAATGTTTGTGGGTCCAAAGTTACCCGGCTTCAACGTCTTAGTGAAAACAGCTAAGTCTCTGGAAATGGATATGAAGAGTATGCAGCGCACGAAAGACTTCAATGCAAAAAAGTCAGAGTTTCATGCGCCGGTCTCTCAGTCCAAGTCTGAGTTCAGAAGAAACAAGGAAAGTTTAACTCTGTGCAAGCTAAGACTGCACGGTGTTCCTTAATTTGTTTCACTTGCGGGAAGGTGGGACACAAAGCCGCGGTGTGTCGAAGTGGTCCCCCAAAAGCAAAAAGCGGAGAAGTGGACTATGCTCGTCCGATGGGTTCAGCTCCTATGGAGAAAGGCAAGGCGGTGGAGTCTTCGATTCCCCAGTTTTCTCTAACCCAGCCGAGAGTCTACTCTTATGGCCAGCAAAAGGTCATTCAACAATGCGATGTTGCCACAGGTATGGATGATCATCTCCTAATATGATTTCTACCCCGTGTGCGGATAGAGATAGAAATGTGTCCACTGTATCTGTTGACAACAAATTTTTATGTCTTGTATTTGTGTGCAATTAGGCCTTGTCCTTATTATCGACTATTCGACGAGAGCTCTGTTGGTGTGGGAGCATCGCTCTCCTATTTGTCTAAGGACTTCGTGTTATGAATCAAATTGTCATTTACCTTAGTCAAGGATAGATTGGAGGTAATACTGCCCAATAGATCTCGAGTGAGCGCGAATAGGAGAAGCTGTGAAAAGGCGCGAAGATGTTCTTCACCTTGTTGAAGGATTCGGGGCCTAAGACCAGTTTTGTGTTGTCCTAGTAGTAGCGGACCAAGCTGACCGAGAGGAACCGTTATCCGATTCCGAGAATCGACGACTTACTTGACCAACTGGTTGGGTCGACGGTATACTCTATGCTTGACTTAAGGTCCGGCTACTATCAGCTTAGTATTAGGGAATGTGATATTCCAAAGACAGCGTTCAGTACCCGCCTTGGGCACTATGAGTTACGGTGATGCCGTTCGGTCTGTCTAATGCACCGTCGGTATTCATGGACTTAATGAACAGGATGTTCAGAGAGTATTTGGATCAATTTGTGATCATCTTCATCGACGACATTTTGGTATATTCTCAGTCGAAAGAGGAGCATGTAGGGCATCTGCACGCAGTTCTGAGCACCTTGAGGAGGAGTCAGCTATATGCCAAGTTCTCCAAGTGCGAGTTTTGGCTACCGTCAGTAGCATTCCTTGGTCATGTTGTTAGTGGAGAAGGAATTGCAGTTGATCCGTCGAAGATAGAAGCGATCCGAGCGTGGCCTTTGTTGAAAAACGTAGCGGAAGTCCGAAGTTTCTTAGGACTTGTCGGCTATTATAGGTGCTTTGTGGAAAACTTCTCGAGGATTGCACTCCCTCTCACTAAACTGACTAGGAAAGATCATAAGTTCGTTTGGTCGCCCGAGTGCGCACGAGCTTTTGAAGAGCTGAAGAGCCGTCTGACCACGGCGCCCATTCTATGCTCGCCATGTGGTACGGAAGGCTACGAAATTTATAGCGACGCCTTGGGGAGTGGCTTGGGTGGTGTCCTAGTGCAGTTCGGAAAGGTAATTGCCTACGGCTCCCGGCAACTGAAGTTTCATGAGAGGAATTACCCGGTCCATGATTTGGAGCTAGCGGTCGTGGTATTTGCTCTTAAGCTTTGGAGGCATTATTTGTATGGCGTGAAGATCGACATCTTTACCGACCACAAGAGCCTCAAGTACCTGCTGGATCAAAGGGAGTTGAATATGCGTCAGAGGAGGTGGATGGAGTTCCTTGGGGACTACACCTTCGACATCAAATATACTCCTAGAAAGGGAAATGTAGTTGCGGACGCGTTGAGTCGTCGGGCTCCCGCTCAAGCAAATTGGATTTTGATGCACGATGAGCGTCTAATCCACGAGTTGGAAGAAATGGAGATCATTTGCGTTGATAGAAGAGCGTCTACTTCAGCATGCTTGAACTGGACGGAGGTTCAATACAACCTTGCCGACCGAGTTCGACAGGCATTGGAGCTGGATGAGAGCATGAAACGCTATAAAGCGGAAACCGTTGATGGGTTAAACGCTGATTTCTCCTTCGAAGATGGCCTTATGTGGAAAGAGGGCAGATTGTGCGTCCCAAACATTGGCACTCTATGGGCGGAGTTGATGTACGAGGCTCATCATACCAAGTACTCTATCCACCCGGGAAGCACGAAAACGTACATGGACATGAAGAGACTTTTCTAGTGGCCGGGTATGAAGAAAGACATTGCCCTCTACGTGGCCAAGTGTAATACTTGCGCGTTGGTGAAGGCGCAATGTCAACGTCCCGGTGGATTTTTGAAGTCCTTGCCGATTCCGGAGTGGAAGTTTGATGATATCTAAATGGATTTCGTGCACGGATTGCCGAGATCACAACAGGGAAACGACGCCATCTGGGTGATCGTGGACCGATTGACGAAGGTATCGCATTTTATTCCGAACCGGAAGGATGATTCTGTAGAAAAGCTAGCGAAGCTCTATGTTGATAGTATTGTGCGGCTGCACGGTGTCCCTCGTAGCATCGTCAACGATCGTGACGGGCGTTTCACATCGAAAGATTGGAGGCTTATCCATGAACTGTTGGGCACTAAATTGAAGTTCAGCACGACCTTCCACCCGCAAACGGATGGACAGACCGAGAGGACCAACAGGACTATGGAGGATATACTCTGAATGTGTGCTCTAGATTTTGGAAAGAAGTGGGAAGATCATCTCTATATGATCGAGTTCGCCTACAATAATAGCTACCAAGCCAGTATACATATGGCTCCCTTCGAGGCCCTCTATGGTAAGAAGTGTCGTACGCCGTTGTCTTGGGCGGAAACGGGCGATACTAAGCTATTAAAGCGAAAGGACGTTGAGGAAGCAACTTTGACGATCCGATCTGTACGTGAAAGGCTATTGATTGCCCAGGATAGGCAAGCAAAATATTACAACGCCAAGCATAGGAACCTAGAGTTCGCCGTTGGCGACCGGGTTTACTTGAAGATCAAACCGTTCAAAGGGGTATCAAGGATTCGACGCTTGAAGAAGCTCAGTCCAAGGTACTTGGGACCGTTTGAGATTGTGGAGCATGTTGGTGATGCGGCTTATCGGCTCGCACTATCTGCAGAGCTGAGCGGTCTATATGACGTGTTTCACATTTCAGTTTTGAGGAAGGCAGTGCAAGAGCCTACTCATATCGTTGCGGTCGGCAAAGTGCCGGTTGATAGTGGGTTGTCGACGAAAGTCAAGCCTTTACGCATCGAAGATACTGAAGTAAAGCAGTTGCGGAACAAGTCCATTGGGATGGTGAAAGTCCGGTGGGACAATTGCGGCCGAGAGGAGCTCTCCTGGGAGAGAGAGCAAACGATGCTTGCGGAGTACCCCGAGCTATTTCTCTCAGGTAATTTATAAATGTAAATCCTGCTATTACTGTTTTCGAAATTTCGGGACGAAATTCTTTTAAGGGGGGTGGAGTTGTAACACCCCAAAATTCATAGTTCAGCGAATTAGGCGGAGAGGTGGTGCTGCGCTCGGATTAGGCTGGAAATTTCATAGCAGCTCTTCGCGCACGACCACTGTCCCTCTTCGCGCACGACCAGTGATCGTGCGCCAGCGATCGTGCGTTAATTCGCAAGGATTCAGAGTTCTGTTGCGGTAAGTGCGCACGACCACTTACCGTGCGCCGATGCTCGTGCGCCCTGTTTATTCTGCTCCGCGAATTTGAGCGGAGAAGAAGATCGGGCCGATCAAATCTATTGGAATCCGATCCGACGGCTAGGATTAGTTGCTGGAGGGTCTTAGGTCTTTGGAGAGGGGTTAATCCCTCATTAATCCAAGGCCTTTCTCTCTCCAAGGTTAGAGAAAGAAGAAGGAGGCAAGGAAGAAGAAGGAGATATCTCGCCATTGACGGAGCTCCGGAGCTCCGTTTCGCGAGCCATTTCCAGATCTGGAGAGTGCAGCCCGGTGCGGTCCTATCCCTCCGTGTAAAATCTCAGATCCATGGCTAAGAAGAACGCTCCTAGGGTAACGATTCTTCCTCCCGAACTTTGGACTTGTTATTTGTCCTTTCATTCCTCTTTCTATGTTTGCATGAGGAATCCCTTTCACCAAAGGGGTGAAGTGTAGGATCTCCTCAAGTTCTTCGGAACTTCGGGTTGATTGTGTCCGTCCCCGGCATATTGCATGTAGAAAATCCGGTAGTCGTGCGGATTTAGGCATTGTGTGTGAAGCCTATTCGTGGCCGTGTGCCCGAATCGGTGATGCTTGATTTGCGACGTTGCATTTAGGTTAAGCCTAGAATGCGTGCCGGAGAATGACTCCGTGATATATGCGATAGTATTGCGGGATTTAAGCATAGGCGTCTTGTGAAGATCCTAACGAAAGCCCCATGCTTTGCGAATGGTTGAATGCAAACCTTCACCACTAGAATTGTTGAGGAGTGGTCTTGTACCTCCTTTTTGGTTACGTGTAAAGCTTAAGTCCTCTTGTAGGCTTGGGTGTTGTAACTTATGTTTTGTGTAGCACTAACAAGTGCTAAACCCTTACGGGTCGAGGTGATGTCATACCCGCATCGTGTGTTCAATCGATGACAAGAGCACGGGAATTGGCTGAACTGAACCCATTTCCAGGCGCGGCGGTAGAGGGATTTGTCTCTTGTAAACCCGAACGACCTTGGGAGAGGTTGTGAAAGGCCTCTTGCCTAGACCGACCAAAAGCTCTTTTTCCCACCTAAGGCGATGGCCCTTACGGTGGAGTGTTTGGTGGAATTGATGTTGTTAGCCTCATGCGGTTGGTTAGGCGGTTGTGGGGAACCTTCGAGTGAACCCAACCAACATCATGTGCATACCTAGGTTCCCTCCTTTTTGATGCTCAACCTAGAAGATTGATTGTGCTTGAAACCTCACCTTGTGTAGTTGCACTTTCTTTATATTAGTACTTGTGCTAGTATGGCTTGCTTGCAGGGTAGAAGCTCCGCCACCCCGGGAAAGGGGTGGGGTCGTTATAATTTGGTCAGCTGTGCTGACCGTTACTTTGTTTGCCACCGCTTGGTGGAATGTTCTTATGCAGGTGCAGGTGAGCCTAGTGGGAAATAGCGGGCGGTGGCCCTTTTGCTGAGTTGGCCCTTGAAGGCCAGCCTCCCTTTTCTGCTTTCTCATGTATTGCCGGCCTGCGTGCCGAAGTATGTTCTGAGTTTTGTACATTGGTGAATGTAAGGCCTTAAGGCCGTAACTCTATTTTATGGTTTCATTCCTATGATAGTGGACAGTTCTAAATGAAATGTTAAATCATTATGCTTCCGCTAGTGTTTAGTATACTCTGTTGTAGTTCTTTCTGTTTATCACCTTTTAACTCCTAGCTAGTGTGGTTTGTATGGCGTGGGGTCCCGGCCGGACCTACTGTTATACTATTCGTACTGGCAGGGTGTTATAATTCACACTTCCTAACCTAGACAAATTGTATGCCTCAACGCAAAACCGCGTAGCATCTGTGTACTCTAATTGGCTGGACCACCAAACGCTCATGGCTAAGTGCAAATTCCACACTTGTTGAGTCAACGTATTAACATCAGTGTGAACGACTGTCCAATTCCGAAGTCCCGCCACTTTTATGCACATGCAAACATGTTTACCATCTATCTCCGATCCATAAGCTCCCCGGGCTAACCCGCCCGTCACCATAACCTTCCGAGCCACCGGCTTGCCTGACCAACCCGTCCGCATCTACAACCACCGAGCTTACCGCTCGTAAGACCAAAAAACCTAACCACCCATAGCAACGGGGTGTGGGTGAGTGTATTATTAAGTTAATCTTGCACATCAACTTATTCCTACAACTTAGGGTTAATCTTGGACTTCCCGAGGTCTATCCTGTGAGGGGCTCACAGCAGTACTAGGAGGTACGATGGGATGATAGCCCAAATCTTCCTTTCTCAAGATACTTAATGTTATTGGTAACTACCCATAAGAATACCCTTCTTATCTTTACACTTTGATTACCCTAAGTAATTTATGACCCCCTAATGGAAAGACGATCTTTCATCGATCCCGAGCATAATCTTGCCCCTTAGCTTATCGGGCACACAACACATAGACTCCTATTGGTAACCTCGCATCTTCTCAACCAGACTAGGTACACCATCTACCTTCCATTCCCACCTACTGGTCTTCAATTTACCTAAGTTTTACAGTTTTACTATACGCAGACCAAATGAGATATATGAGTTACATGAGAGGAGGTATTCCAAATAATCATCTGAATGACCTAAGACTATTACTGGAAGTCTATCATGATATCATAAGACTAAATCCAGAAGGTCATAATTTTCTTTATTTATTTGGTATTTATTATAATTTCTCCAACATTGGCCAAGAATGAAATTGAACATAAAGTGTAAGATCTTCTTATGATTCGGCCTACACAAATTTATAGAAAATCTAGGATATCAAAATAGCAACAAATACAGAATATGACAATTTTACTGTAAGGTATTGGCCTCTAATTATAATATTGAATAATTATCCAAAATTGAAAGCTAAAGAAGGAACCACCAAAAATACTTGTCCAAAAATTATGATAATTTACCAGACCTCTATAATAATCAGAAAAGTTTACTGACTGAGTTTCATAATTTATCAAAACAATTTATTCTCATAATTAAATATTTCAAGAAAATCCAAACCAGGGAACTTTGAGAAGTAACCTACTGATAAATGATTTCAAAAAATATAAAAAAAATCACAGAGCTTTCTAATGCCCTAAAATGTCCTCTCACCAAGTTTCACAATTTTCCAGAGAACATTTGGCCCTCATTTATTTATTATAATCTTAAGGCAAAATAGTTGACTTGTGAATGAAGTACTAATTAAATCAATTCAAAATTTACGCAAAAATTACCGGAGGTTTATATCATGATTATATGAGCACTACCAAACTTTTATCAATATCCCAGATAAATTGTGCAATTAAATTTCTCTTATAAGAAAGAGCCCTAAAAGGTAATAACCTAATTCAGAGGGGCAAGTGTTCCTAAAATTCTCATAAAATTACCTAGGGTATATTTACACCCTATGAACTTATCTACCAAGTTCCATAACCACTCAAGGACATATGACCCTATGTCCTTCACAAGGCTCAAAGTGCAACCCTAGGGTTAGAACTAGGGTTCTAGGGCACACCCACCCCAAATCACCCCAATCCACTCATGGGGGTGCTTCATGTGATTCTAAACCAGTGATCAGAGTCTCGTCACTTTTGGATGAGGGTTGACCCCTCAATTCTATCATGTGCACTTTTGACCTAATTTTACCTAGTTTGACCAAGTTTGGGTTAATTAATTACCCAACCAAATCAATCTCAAATGGTATGAATGTTTTACCATAGTCATATCATGACCCGAAGGATCACCCACCAAAATTTGGAAGGGTTTGGAGGTCATTAGACTCTATAATTAATTATTACACGGATTATTAAATGTTTGCAAAAACCTTAGAAAAATGTCCTTCAAAAATTCTCATTTTTGGATATGTTACGGGTGTGAGCATAAGCAGCCTATTTTTCAATTGTCAAGTCATTTGGATGTCTGGATTAATGGGGGCACTCAAATCAATATCTGGTCAACCTTTTGTATATGTTGCACCATTTTGAGTGCTGTGGTCAAACCACTGATCCTATTATGCTGAAATTAATTTTAAATTACAGTAGACTCCAATGACTACAACTTTGGTATTGACCACTTTTCCATCAAGAGGGCCTAGGTATTTTTAATAATTAATTATATGTATAACAATATATGTGACAGAAAATATAATTACATAAGGATTTATACTATATGATTCTGCACGAATCCTGAAGCAAATCATGTGGTAGCTGGTCATCTTCCTCCTTCAGTCAAGGATCCAGATCAACCCGTCCTGTAGCCATTGTAACTTGGTTTCCCCGGCCACCCACACCCCTCCCCGGTTGGCCAATGCCACCACCACCTTCCTTGAGGTGGTGGCCGGCGATGGGAGGTCTTGGCCGGCCGGTGGTGGCCAAAACTGGGGGTTTTGGCGAGAAGAAAAACCTCCAAAAATGGAGATTTCAGCCATTCTGATTGGGGACCAATTGTCCCCAATCCTTGCCGATTTTTGATGTGGATCTATCCACTGGAGAGGAGAAGAACCAGACCTGTGTGGAGCCTTGAAGCCTTGCCGATTGGCCCATCACCATGGCCGACCTTGGAGCTTGGAAGCCATGGCAACCTCCACACCATGTTGCACAATTTCTTCAGGTAAGTGCGGGAAAATGGTCCTCTCAGTCCTCTGATGGAGTTATAAGGTTCAATTGGGAGAGAGGGAGTGTCATGGCATCAATTGTCATGAAGGCCATTAATGGCCAATTTTGGCCATGGTGAAAACCACCCAATTCAGCCTCCATGTGGGCTGGAAAAACTCCTACACTTCTTGTAACATCCAGATGAGATGAATCACCATCAATTGGGAGATCAATTGGCCTCCCTTGGCCATGAATGCCATTACTCCTCTCTTTCTCTCTCCACCATTTTTGGGGAAAATGGAGTTTTCTCTCTCCTGGTCGAATTCTATGAAATTGAATGGTCAATTCATTAATTCCAAGCCCCATTATCTACTGGACCCCCTCAATTGGGTCTAGCCCAAGTGAATTGGGCTTGATTAGGTCAAAATAGGTTATTTGACCTAAATTTAGGGTGGAGTTGACTTTGGTCAATTTGACCATTTGGGTTGGCCCCAATGGGTGTATAGTGACCCATTGGCCTCGCCTAAGAGTTAGGAAGGTCTAGGTAGGGTCAATTTGGCAAAGTGAGGGTCAATTGACCCTTAATATGCCACTTTGACCAAAATAGGGCTATCATTGACTTAGGTCAAATTGGACAATTTGGTGGCCCCACGATGAGGCTTTTTGGTCCATTGGGTCCCTAATGTCCTTATAAGGGTAGTGGCAAGGTCAATTTGGCTTGGTGGAAGCCAATTGACCCTAATTAGGCTACTTTGACCAATTTAAGGTTAATGTTGACTTTGATCAACTTGACCTATTTGGTTGACCCCAATGGGTCCTTAGTGCTCTAAGGGACCGCTTAATAGGTTAGGTATGTCATGGTGGGGTCAAAGGGTCAAGGTGAGGCCCTAAAGTCCAACCATAAGCTTGGTAACTAGAAATTGCTATTTGCAGACCACTGTGGTTTCCTTCTTCTTGGCTAAGACCAAGTGGTCTCTTCAAGCTTCCTAGAGTTTTGTCATGACCTAGTTATGACAAAACCACTCTAGGGGTCTAGTTGTTTGGGGGATGTTACACAAGATCCTTTAGAGAAATGCAAAGAATGTCAATGCCTTCTCTCCTGAACATGAGCTTGCACATCAAGTACCCAAAACTGTTTAGAAAAGAAGGTATAATAGGTATGAGTGTTGGTTCTGTGGTAAGGTAGGTCACTTTTCCTTGGACTGTTGGTATAATCCTACTGTTCCATAGGCTAAGAGAGCCAATTCAGTTAGTGCATTTTTCAGTCAGAATTCTGTTCCAAAAGCTAACAAAAACCAAGAACCCAAAGTTGGTTGGGTTCCTAAGGTATAAATTATTTGCAGGTATGTCCAAAGCCAATCACATGCCTATATGGTATTTGGATAGTGGATGTTCCAGGCATATGACTGGAACAGGAAGCCTTCTAAAAGAATATGCCCCAATGATAAATGGGCCAAGAGTCATTTTTTGAGGTTTAGATAGAGGGGTTACAAAAGGCTATGTTATGATCTCCAATGGCATAGTCTCCATCACAAAAGTGGCTTATGTAGAGGGGTTGCAACACAACCTCATAAGCATAGTCAACTATGTGACTTTGGCTTTGTGATTGAATTCCACAAGTATAAGTGTCTTATCAAAACGTCAATTGACTTGGAGACAATCCTATCAGCACTAGGAGTGGAAATGTTTTTTTGTTAAATTTTATTTATTCCACTTCTTCCATGCCTATCTGTCTTGTAGCTAATGAGAAAGAATCTCTTTGTGTACAATGGCACAATATATTGGCTCATCTTAACTACAAGACAATTAGTAAGCTATTCTCTAAAAATCTAGTTAGAGATGCACCAAGTCTAAAATGCATTAAAGATGGTCCATGCCATGCTTATCAGATGGGTAAGCAGACTAGGAAAACTTTTAAAGGAATTGCTCACAAGGATTCTATAAGATGTTGGTATTTACTGCACATGGATCTTTTTGTTCCAAAGCCAATTCAAAGTTTATGAGGTAAGTTATATACTCTTGTGATAGTTGATGATAACTCTAGATTCACATTGGTCTTCTTCCTCAAAAAGAAGTCAAATACTCTTGAAATCTTAATGAAATTTGTTAAGTCTATCCAGAATGAGATGGAATGTTTAGTGGTCAAAATGAGAAGTGGCCATGGAACAGAATTCTAATTTGGTGCTATGATAAATTTCTGTCAAGATCAAGGTATCTCCCAAGAATTCTCTTCTCCTAGAACCCCAAAACAGAATGGGGTGCCTGAGAGAAAGAATGTGACCCTTATTGAGGCTGGTAGAACAATGTTGAGTGACACCACATTGCTAGAATATTTCTGGGTTGAGGCTATCTAAACAGCATGTCATGTGATGAATAGAGCATTTATCGTGAAAAATCACAATAAAACCGCCTATGAACTGTTGAAGGGAAGAAAACCCACTTTATTCTATTTTAGAATCTTTGGAAGCAAATATTTCATTTTAAATAATGGTAAATCATATTTAACTAAGTTTGCAGAGAAAAGCAGTGAGGGTATTTTTGTTGGATACAACTCCCATAGCAGAGCATATAGGGTGTTCAACAAGAGTACTGCAGTTGTAGAATAGTCAATTCATGTTGTATTTAATGAGACTAGCTTGATCTACAAGGGCTTCTCTAGTTCTTCTAATGTTGTTGGTACTGAACTAAAGATGAAAGAGATGTTTATAGAGGACAAGCCAGCTACCAATGAGATCACCTCACCTGATGCAATAGTCAGAGAAGAAAGATAATCATCAGGTGAAACACAAGATGTTGGTGTAGAAGAACAGCAAGAAATTCAATATGCTGCATGAACAGGAAGTTGGAGGTGGTGCACATGGAATGCAGAAAGGCTTCCACTTGCTATCAGACACCTGAGAGACCATCCCAAAAATCCGATCATTAGTGATGCAAGCTAGGGAATCACAACCAAGAGTAAAACTCACAATGAGGCAATGTTCCTGATATTCCTCTCCCAGATAGATTTCAAGAAGCAAATGAAAACCCATTCTTGATAATGGCCATACAGGAAGAACTGAATCAGTTCAAAAGGTGCAAGGTGTGGAAGTTGGTTCGAAGACCCAAAGGACAGAACATAATTGGAATAAAATGGGTCTACAGGAACAAGATGGATGAGAATGGAGTAATTATGAAGACCAAGGCAAGATTGTAGCAAAAGGATATAGACAAGAAGAAGGTATTGACTTTGATCAAACTTTTGTACCAGTGGCATGGCTAGAAGCCCTAAGATTATTTCTTGCATATGCTACCCACAAAGGATTCAAGGTCTACCAAATGGATGTGAAGTCAGCCTTCCTGAATGGTGGCCTAAAGGAAGAAGTATATGTAGAACAAACATCAGGTTTTTTCAATCCAACCTTTCTTGATTATGTATATTATCTTAGAAAGGCTCTATATGGCTTAAAACAAGCCTCAAGGGCTTGGTATGAAACTTTGTCTACCTTCCTTCTTAAGAATAAATTCTCAAGGGGGAGGATAGACAAAACATTGTTTCTAAGGGAAGTGAATGACAAGAGTCTCTTAGTCCAAATATATGTTGATGATATCATATTTGGGTCTACAGATGATAATCGTTGCAAGAGGTTTGCTAACCTGATGCAAGGGGAATTTGAAATGAGCACTATGGGAGAGCTTTAAGTATTTCTTAGGCCTCCAGGTGAAATAATCTGAAGATGGAATATTCATCTCCCAGACAAAGTTCACCAAGGAGTTAGTTAAGAAATTTAGAATGGAGAGTGCCTCCACCATGAAAACTCATATGGGGTCAAATATATCCCTTGACAAAGATGAGAAAGGGAAACCTTTTGATGAGACCTTGTACAAGTGTATAATTGGCTTCCTTCTCTATTTAACTGCAAGTAGACCTAATATCATGTATGATATATGTTTTTGTGCTAGGACCAGGCTTGCCCTAAGGAATCTCACGACTTAATTGCAAAGAGGATTCTGAGATACCTTAAGGGCACACCATATCTTGGCCTATAGTACCCTAGGAATAATGATTTTGAATTAACATGGTATTCAGATGCAGATTTTACAGGCTGTAAGGAGGACAAGAAAAGCACCTCGGGGACATGCCAATTCCTTGGGAGAAGACTAATTTCCTGGAGTAGCAAGAAGCAATCCAGTGTTGCTATTTCAAGAGCAGAGTCAGAATACATATCAGCTAGGAGTTGCTTGCACAATTGTTATGAATCCAACATCAATTGCAGTACTACAATCTACAACTAAGTAAAACTCCAATGTTTTGTGACTCATCTAGTGCAATTTCAATTGCTAACAATCCCGTGTC
Source organism: Dactylorhiza incarnata (assembly GCA_033032865.1). Classification (NCBI taxonomy): domain Eukaryota; kingdom Viridiplantae; phylum Streptophyta; class Magnoliopsida; order Asparagales; family Orchidaceae; genus Dactylorhiza; species Dactylorhiza incarnata. The sequence continues at coordinate 3,791,497 of JAWHQI010000263.1, read as the reverse complement.
ACACAGTAAGACTAAGCACATTGAAATTAGGTATCACTTGATTAGAGAACATGTTGATAAGGAAGACATCTTCCTTGTGTTTATCCCCACTGACAAACAAGTGACAGATATCTTCACTAAACCTCTGGATGAATCAAAGTTCAATTTCTTCAAAATTGAGCTGGGCATGCTCAATTTAGAATAACTTCTGCTGAGCTGCCCCTATTAATGTATTGTTATTACAATTTTATTCTAGTGGGTGCTAGGTCACTAGCAAAGCATGCGTGTTATCACTGGATAGTTGGGAGTGACTTACAAAAGAGGTGTGCATACTATTTGTGCATAAGATCAATCAAAGACCATATCGTTTTGTCGAAAAAATGATATCGTCGTGATGACACAATGGCATCGCGTGCTCTCTGTCTGGAGGAGGTAGAGCATAGGGACTTTATAGTCCAAGTTTCAGTATAAAGCACTGAGTCAAGAGACACTAAAGGTGTTGCTCAAGATGATGTTGCAAGTGAGGGGGAGCATGACACTAAGCTCCCTGGTCAAGCAATAGAGGTGATCAATAAAATCACTAAGGTTGATAATGATTTCCATACTAAGTTAGCAGTCTAAAAGGACCTGTCTGAAGCTCCTGAGGAGATGAGTGAAGAAAAGTGTGTTGTCAACTCATGTAGGGAGTTGATAAATACTGAAGGACAAGATTCTAAATCTTCAAGTCAATCTGCAGAAAGACCTATCTGAAGAAGCCCTAAAGGGTGAGAGATCAATGATTAAGGCATGTGGTGAGCATGCCATCTAGACCTCTAATTCTATAAGAGAAGAAATGAACCTTCCCCCTATTTATTATGATGAGCCTGTTGAAGTACCTGCTGCTGCTCCTGCCACGTCTGAAGCATCTGTTGCTACTGCACAAGGCAAAGGGAAGGGGAATGTTTTACTCTCTGCTCTTATTGTCACTTAATTCTCATTATTGTGCATTATCATTGAATGAGTTATGACTTTTTTCAAATAGGGGAGATTGTTGGGAACACTGCCCACTATGTTCTAGATACGGAGAAGTCCCTAAGTCAATGATAAGTATAATTTGTATTTAATATCTATCTGATGTGACATGAGCAGGTTTGGACAACATATATCTTATATATAATGTTTGAATATCAAGCACAAAATCTCCAGGTTAAATATCGTCGTGTATGTGACACTCACACGACGATGTCATTTTGATCACTCACAGAAGGCAGCAAAAGAAGTCAGTTAACAATCGACATGATAATAAGGTGAACATGGCGATATCATTGTGTCAATAACGCCCACACGACGATATCATTGCGAGGACTCAAGGAAAGTCAACTAAGGCATATATCATCGTGGTAATAAGGTCCACGTGATGATTTCATTGTGAGGACTCAAGGAAAGTCAGCTAAGGCAAATATCGTCGTGACAATAAGGTCCACATGATAACATCGTTGTGAGGACTCAAGGAAAGTCAGCTAAGGCATATATCATCATGACAACAAGCCTCTCACGGCGATATCGTTGTGAGAGCTCAAGAAAAGCCATCTAAGTTACTTATCGTCGTGACAACAAGGTGCACACAGCAATATCATTGCCAGAACTCAATAGAAGACTGCTAAATCATTTATCATTGTGATTAACCAACTTCACACAATGATATCATTTTGTCAAGCTCAGAAGATGGGATTTCTGAAATATCTAGATGCCCACCAAAATCACCTAGAGGGGGGTGAATAGGTGATAACAGCGTCTTTTGCGGAATTGAAAATCTTGAAAATAAAGAACGCACAAAAAAGCAAACCACAACCACAGACGACAAAGAATTTTATAGTGGTTCCCCGATCTTGGGTACTCCACTTGCCGGCCTCGCCAATCTAGCACCACAGCTAGACTTGACTACTTCACTAAATCTCGGATCAAGAACGATCCTACAAATCTCAGAGTCAAAACTCTTACAACTCGGAGATCAATCTCCTACAAACTCAGAGAGAACCCTCTCCTACAACTCGGAGATCACCTCTCCTACAACTCGGAGAACAATCTCTCCTACAATCAAATATAAAATTGATAACGAGATTATACTTAACAAATCACAAACAGATCTGAATAATTTGATGAAGATCTTCTTTTCTTCTTGCGACAGAAATGACTTCGGCTTGATGTAGAAAATGAAGAATAGAAACGGCACAAATCAGATCTTCTAAGGTCTTGATCAATCCGATAGAATCAGAACGTGTAAGGCAATGATCGATTGACCTTCCTCTTCCACTTGAAGACGATTTCAGATAACTCACGATCGAATTCCAACGATGGCGATGCGCGGCACTGACAACGATCTTGGATCAGATTAGGGTTAGGAGAAAATGAACTCTGATCTTTTGATTCTCAAAAATAACTCGAAAAACTTAATCAATCATAAGGAGCAATCATTATATAGAAGACATCCTAACGATTCAACCTTAAGACGAGGAAAGACGTCACGTCAATTTGACGGAAAGGACTTGTCGTCAAAACGGGAAAACAAAGTTTTCGAGAAATGATAGGACTAGACTTCTCGAGAATTTTCAAGACTTCTCGAGAGAAACGACTAGTTCTCGAAAAACATCTTTAGAAAGAAAAGGTCAAAGATATATGACAGGACTTCTCGAGAGAAAAAGAACTTCTCAAAAACAAAAGTACTTCTCGAGAGATAAAAGACTTCTCGAAAACAAAAGTACTTCTCACGAAAACAAAGAAGACCTTTCGAGAGAACAAAGACATCTCGAGAAATACAAGAAACTACTCGGAAATTTCAACAACTTCTCGAGAAACATTTGAAACAACCCTTCTCGAAAAAGCATAAGGACTTTTCGAAAGCACAGAAAGAGTTCTCGGAAAATCTTCTTACTTCTCGAAAAGTTTACTTAGAGAAATTTCTTCTTTTGTCTTCAGGCCAATGCTGCACACCTAAGCTTTGAAACTTTAATGTCTTGATCATAAAGTATATCCCAATTGAGAGACCACACATGAGTCAACCCCATACCTCACACAATGAAGAATTACATTGCATGAGACTGTGCTTATTGACCCATTGTGACCTGACATTGGTCTACACTTTGCAAAGTGAACCTGCAAGAGCATTACTAGAAAAGCATATCAAATACACAAACAATTCAATCTTGGTTCAAAGTTGACTTTCTACAAATCAAGGCTATTGTGGATACAATACCCAACAATCTCCCCCTATTTGTAGAAGTCAGAACCCTTCTTACCAAGATGAATTGTAGCCATATTAAATATAAAAAGAACATACAAGAAAGAACATTAAGAGCAATATCTAAATTTAAGAACATGATTGTCACATCAGAATCAAAAACTATATTTAGATTTAAGATTGTCTAATGAATTAAAGTTCACACAAGCATATGACAATAGAATTTGATGATCTTCAACCTCTGGCATTGTCTCTTCCTTTCTGTTCCTGTCTTTTGAAGTATGCAAAAGGTTTAGGATGGTACTTAGGAGGAGCTGGAGGAGCTGTAGGATCATTGTACTTATATATCCTGTAATGTAATCTCCTTTTGGTCTTGCTGGTTTGATAAAGTTTCCATTCAGAAGAGCTGTAATAGTCTTGAACTTGCATTCCTCCTTCTTCAACTAATCTGAGTGAATCAAGAATGATAGCCTTTGAAATAGGACTCCAAATCTCTGGATAATTCATAGGATCAGTAGCAGCAGCTTTGCCAGAGCATGCTGAACTAGATTCAGGAACTGATCTCTTAGCAGAAGGTCCTTCACCATATTTTCTTTTTCTAGAACCTTGCTTAGAAGAAGCAACTTCTACATCAGAAGACACAGCTTGTTTTGGAGAGAACTGAGGAGGCTCATACTGAGGAGGGGGAACAGCAGGGTCAATGCCCAAGTCTGGAAAGATCTCACTATGAAGCCAAGTGGTAGACCTTTGTGTGAATTCTTTGATATCAGCTACCTGCTTCTGGACTCCCTGAGACAGTTGATCAAACTTCTCACTCATATGATTATGAAATGCAAATAAATTCTCATCAATTGATCCTATCAACTTGTCCTCCCCCTTTTTGACTTCTACAGAGAGGGTTTGGAGAATAGATTCCTTAAACTGGCCAACTTCATCAATAACTTTGAAAGTATTATCTTCAGCCCTTGAAGCCATGTTTTCTTGAGTTTTTCTTACTTGAATAACTTCAGCTAGCACTATGGCTACACCCTCTATGGTGTGATCAATAGCCTTTCCTCCCTGAATAACAACCTCTTTTAGTTGATCTGAACTGGCTTTGAATTCTTTCAACTTCTTTGACATTTCCTTTTCAACATCAGATATTCTCGCATGAACTTCTTTGAAGGAGTAATCTATTTTGGCACTTTGTCTTTGAAGCATAAGTTCAATTTTACCAAGAATTGAATGTTCATCAAAAAGAGATGGAGGAGGAGGGATTGGCAGAGCTTCTTCTTGTAGATCTTCAAGAACAACTGAACTTAGGAGCTTCACAGGAGATAAAACAACAATCTTTTCCTGAGCTTCCTTGTTTGTTTCTGAGCAAGGATCTTGCTCCCCCTCAATATGTACTGGGGGAGGAGATGAAACATGCACTGAAACATCATCTCCTTCTAGAGTAAAATCAAAATCTGCTCCTGACTTACCCATGTGGTCACTAGTGCTAAGCACATCATCAGCACCTTTAAGTATTTCACCTACCACATCTGCTATGGTGGAATCAATTCTGTCTTCATCTAAAGCTGGAGGAGGTGAGAAATGATCCCCTTGATCTTGTGAAAGAACAGTAGTTTCCATAGGAGTATCTGACAAGACTTGATTATCTGAGATTGATGGAGTTTTGGAAGGAGCTAGATCTGAAGGAACTTGTTCTGAAGGATCTTGTTCTGAAGGATCCTGAGCTGATGGAGAAGGAACTGTATTTGGTTCTGCTGAAGGAATGGTGTCTTGTGGAGCTGGAGATGGATCTGGATCTGGAGATGAACTGAGTTGAGCTGGAGGTGGAGCTGGAGTTGCTGATGTTTCTGGAGGAGGAGGAGCAGGAGCTTCAAATTCAGAAACTGATTGAGCTGAAGTAATAGGCTCCCCCTGGGGACCTGCACCTGCAGCTGGCTTATTAATTCTGATATTCCACCTCTTCATTGTGACAACATCTACCTTCTTTAAATGATGAATAATAGCTCCTTTGGACATGTCAAACACAACTGGATCCAGCTGATTTAAATAGAGTGTCAGGATTCTTGCAAAATTGGGGCTCAATATGCTTTCTTTGATCTTATTGAATAAAAAGTCTGCCCAGCTGAACCTTTTTCCACAAACCACTATTGCTACTAAACTGAAAACATCTGAAGAGACATGACCCAGGCTGCCAGTATGACAAAGTAAAACCTTTGAAATAATGTCCACTAACAATTTTCCAACATCGCTCATCTTTTGTCTACGAATGATTGAAGTTCCTTTATCTAACCCACAAAAGATTAGGGCATGAGCCCAATCCTCATTACTTAGAGTATCCTCATTTTCTTCCAATGGAACTTTCAAATACTTGGAAAGAGATTTTGGATTAATCTTGATTTTGAAATTTCCAACCATAGATTTCATCCTATTTCCGTTTTTGTGAACTTTTACATTGATAAACAGATCCTCTACCTCTTGAAATAGAATTCGACATTGATGTTCTAGTACGAATGACAGTCCTGCTGCGTCTAACAGATAAAAAAGGTTTTGAAACTCATCTGACATAGACTGGAGACCTTCTCGCACGAGTTCACTGCCGACTCCAATCTTAGGTTTTCCTGACGGAGCCATTGATCGAGAGGAGAACTTGAAATGAGGGCTGGAACTAGAAAAGATCCTTCTGAGGGCGAACTGGAACGTCGATTTTGCGTAAGAGGAGATGAACCGACGACACTTTTCGAGAGGAAATGGAAGTACTTCGCGTGACCTCTTAATTCATTTTGAGACTCTATTTATAGTGTGATTCTGATGTGACAATTAATTTGGTTTTAATTAAGTTAAAGAAAATAAGGTTCACACGTACCTGGCTCTTCGTATTCTCGAGAATTGAAAGTAATGATTTCGAAAAGTATAAGATATTTTTCGAGAGGTTGTTAAAGTTCTCGAGAAGTCTCTGAACTTTGTCGATCTTCTTCCGAAAGATAATTAAAGTTCTCGAGGGATAACCCATTTCTCGAGAAGTGTGAGTTCATTTTTCGAGAGATGAAGTCAAATTTTTCGAAATATTTTGTCTTCAAACAACAGCAAGTCACTTCTCGAGACATTAACTTCATTTCTCGAGAAGTTTAATGATGACTTGAAATTTTCATCTTTGATTTATCTTCACTCCAAAGGATATGCCTGTGCTTCATTTTAGAACATAAAAATAAGATAAAATTTAAGTAAATTTACCTATCTTCTTCTCTTATCCTTTGTTTGATCAATATTCCATGTTGAGCATTCCAAGTTCTGTCTTGAAGAAGGAGAACTTGGTCTCATCCAGCGGCTTCGGGAATATATCTGCTATTTGCTTATCTGTAGAGACATAACTTAAGTTGATATCCCCATTCTCCACATGCTCTCGGATGAAATGATATCTTAATTCGATATGCTTTGTCCGACTGTGTGAGACCGGATTATTTGCTATAGCAATTGCGCTAGAGGAGTCGCAAAACATTGGAATATTCTTTATCTTCAAATTATAATCTTGAAGCTGGTTCCTGATCCATAGAAGTTGTGCGCAACAACTGCCTGCAGAAATATATTCTGACTCGGCGGTTGAGATTGCAACACAATTCTGCTTCTTGCTACTCCAGGAAATAAGTCTTCTTCCGAGAAATTGGCATGTTCCGGAAGTGCTTTTCCTGTCGTCTCTGCTACCTGCAAAATCTGCATCTGAATAGCCTATTAGTTCGCTATCATTACTTCTTGGGTACCATAAGCCAAGATTTGGTGTGCCTTTAATGTATCTCAAGATTCGCTTTGCAGCAGTGTAATGAGATTCCTTAGAGTTCACCTGATATCTAGCACATACACATGTAGAAAACATTATGTCAGGTCTACTGGCAGTAAGGTAGAGCAAAGAGCCAATTATGCTTCTGTATTTGGTTTCATCAAAAGGTTTCCCTTTCTCGTCCTTGTCCAGAGACATAGCTGAGCTCATTGGAGTCCTCATAGAGGTTGCATTCTCCATTCCAAATTTCTTAATCAACTCCTTGGTGAATTTTGTCTGTGAGATGAAAATTCCATCTTCAGATTGTTTCACTTGAAGTCCTAAGAAATATTTCAGCTCGCTCATACTGCTCATTTCAAACTTTCCCTGCATAAGTTTTGAAAACTTTTTGCAAAGATTGTCGTCCGTAGAGCCAAAAATAATGTCATCAACATAGATTTGCACTAGCAAAATCTTGCCTTTTACTTCCCTAAGAAATAATGTTTTATCTATCTTTCCTCTTGTGAACTTGTTCTCAAGAAGAAAGTTAGACAGCGTCTCATACCAAGCTCGAGGAGCTTGTTTTAACCCATATAAAGCTTTTTGTAATAAGTAAACGTAATTAGGAAAGTCTGGATTGATAAAACCTGGAGGTTGTTCCACGTATACTTCTTCTTTGATATTTCCGTTGAGGAATGCTGACTTGACATCCATTTGATATACGGTGAAACCCTTGAATGCAGCAAAGGCTAAGAACATTCTGATCGCTTCAAGCCTTGCTACCGGAGCATAAGTTTGATCGAAGTCGATCCCTTCTTCCTGTCTATAGCCTTTTGCTACAAGTCTTGCTTTATTCTTGATGATTGTTCCATCTTCGTCCAACTTGTTTCTGTACACCCACTTTGTTCCAATTATGTTCTTATCCTTAGGCTTTGGAACAAGTGTCCAGACCTTGCAATGCTTGAATTGGTTTAATTCTTCTTCCATTGCAATAATCCAGTGTGGGTCTTCATTTGCTTCTTGAAATTTCTTTGGTTCTACCTGTGAAAGAAAGCTCAAGTGCAAATTTTCGTTAGTAGTACCTCTTCTTGTTCTAATGCCATCATGAGGATCTCCTATGATTTGATCAATAGGGTGATCCCTCATGTGTCTAAATTCAAGATTTCTCGCATCGCTTGGAACAACGGGAACTACTTCTTCTTCAACTGGAACAAATTCTTCCACTAGAGTTGGTTCTTCATCTTGGTGATCTTCCTCTTCAGCTAAGGTTAGAGGAGAGATTTTGACGAAGGTTTGAGCGTCGTCTTTAACTGGCTTATGCAAGTGTGTATCTTGCAACTTTGAACCTGCAACTTCAATAGAAGAACTAGAAGAGCTGCTTTGAAGCATGCTCGTCTCATCAAATACAACATTAATAGACTCCTCTACAACCAAAGTTTTCTTATTAAAAATACGATAAGCTTTACTATGGCTGCTATAGCCTACGAAAATACCTTCAAAGCTCTTTTCGCTAAACTTAGTTTTGTAATGCTTTCCATTATTAAGTACAAAGCATTTGCAGCCAAAGATTCTAAAATAAGAGATGGTTGGTCTCTTGCCTTTTAGTAGTTCATAAGGAGTCTTTTCATGGTTTTTGTTTATGAGTGCTCTGTTTTGCACGTGGCATGCAGTGTTGACGGCTTCAGCCCAAAGATATTCGGGTAGAGAAGTGTCACTCAACATTGTTCTGCAAGCCTCAATGAGTGTTCTATTCCTTCTCTCAGCTACCCCATTTTGTTGTGGAGTTCGAGGTGAGGAAAACTCATGAAAGATACCTAGACTTTCACAAAAATCTGTCATAGCCCCAGATTCAAATTCTGTTCCATGGTCACTTCTGATTTTGACCACGGTGCATTCAAATTCGTTCTGGATTTGCTTGACAAACTTAGTGAAAATGCCAAACGTATCTGACTTGTGTTTAAGAAAGAATACCCATGTGAAACGTGAGTAATCATCTACAATAACTAATGTAAAAGACTTACCTCCTAAACTTCTAATTTGCAAAGGACCAAACAAGTCCATATGAAGTAGATGCAAGCACCTAGTTGAATCTTTGCCTATGATGCTTTTAAAGGTAGCTCTTGTTTGCTTGCCTTTTACACAAGCATGACAAGGTCTATCTTTAATGCACTTAACATTTGGCGCATCACGTACTAAGTTTTGTGAAAACAACTTATTTATAGTTTTGAAGTTTATATGTGCTAATCTCTTATGCCATTGATCAGCAAGAGTTGCACTATCTTTTGCTAAAAGACATACTGGTGTAGAAGATGATAAACAAATAAAATTTAAACAGAAAATATTCCTATGACGAGTGCCTGATAGAATTGTTTCAGAATTTTCTGCCGACTTTATCAAACACTTGTCTTTACAAAAAACAACTATGTATCCTTTATCACAGAGTTGGCTTATACTTATCAGATTATGTTCTAATCCTTCCACATAAGCCACATCTAAGAAAGATACATTGCCATTAGAAATCATACCATAGCCTTTTGTAATTCCACGGTCTGACCCCCCAAAAATAACCTTTGGTCCATTCTCAACTGGAGTAAAATTTTGCAGTAGACTTCTAGTCCCGGTCATGTGCCGAGAACAACCACTGTCCAAATACCAGATAGGATTTTTGATGGCCTTTGGACATACCTGCAAAAACAAATTATTTTGCCTTAGGAGCCCAAACTACTTTGGGTCCTTGGTCCCTTGTTAGTTGAGTACCACGAGGAGCATTAATATTGCGAGTGGTCTTTCTTGCATTGTTAATTTGTGGTCTCTTGGAATATGTGAAATTGAACCAACAGTCTACGGCAAAGTGACCTATTTTGCCGCAACACCAACAGTTAAACCTGTTGTACCTTCTCTTACTATTTTCCTGCTTAATTCTTTGAACGTTGATTTTGGCAGGAGCAATCCTTCTGGATGAATATGTTTCATGAGTACAGCATACACAGGGTAATGCTTTCTCCTCTGGCTTAGGTACAATAGTCTTTACTATTGGTGCTTTCTTCTTATTATGTCCGTGAACATAAGGACCATAATCTCTTAGATTTATTTCTTCATGAGATGCTTTGAAAACACTATCTTCGAAGTTTCGGGGACTAGTCCATCCCTTATAGTCATTGACAGGTCCAAACTTAATTGGTCGGGTCAAGTGACCATAAGTGCTTTGCATGTCATAAATGTTTGAGGGAAAAATAACTTTCTGAAATGGTACATGTTTTTGATGGGCTTTCCCTTTCTCTTCAATGGAGGCCTTCTTAGCATTCATGAATTTCTTATTGGCATGTGTGCCCTTAGTAGTGTTACTAGGACCTGCCACATGACCTAATCCACTAGTACTTGCTTGAGCAGTGAATCTATCAATGAGCGGAAGAATTGTTTTGGGTTGTGAAAACTTTTCAACTAGCTTTCGTTCAGCGGCTAGCTGTTCTTCCAAAACTTTGATAGAGTTCGCTCTCCGATCAAGGAGCTCATCCGAGCTTTTGATCTTGTCTTTTAAGACTTGGACTTCCTCTTTGAAGGAAGAAAGTTGTTCAACTTCCTTTCTCAAATTGGTTTCCATTTCCTTAAGAGACATAATTTCCTTGGTCTGAGATTTGACAATCCTTCGGCACTTGTCAAAGCTCTTGAGCATTTCGGTGTATTGGGTCATGAGTTTAGATTCATCATCAGAGAGATAATCTTTTTGTTCAGCAGAAGCATAATCCGAATCAGATAGCATAGTGTGAGAATTTACCTTCCCAGTATATGGAGGTTCTTCTTCATCATCAGTCATAGCCATCAACCCGAAGTAGGCTTCTTCTTCACTACTTGATTTTTCCGAGTCACTGTCACTTAAAGTTTTGTTCTTTTTAGCGACTAGACTCTTTTCAGTCTTCCTTTTTCTGTGAGTGGATTTCTTTTCTTCTTTTCTTCCACCCTCCTTCTTTTTATAAGGGCATTCAGCAATCATGTGCCCTGGCTTATTGCAACAATAACAAACTATGTCAGAAGAAATATGTTTACCAGTTTTAGATTTATACCTGTCATGATTGCTAGAACTCTTTTTGTGATGATCACCATCACGTCGAGACTGTCTATTTTCAGAGGAAAACTTGTTCTTCATGTGTCTTCTTTTGTTTAGCAGTTTTTTAAACTGACGGGAGATAAGAGAGAATTCCCCATCAGACATTTCTGAGCTGGAGGAGCCGGCCTTAGATTCTTCTTCATCAGTAGATTCTTGTATACTGATTGGAGACAAAGTTCTGCATTTTCTAGAACTCTCAGCCTTCATAGCCAAGGTTCTTTCCTTGCTTGAACCTCTATTCCCATCTTCTTCTGTTTTCCGAATGTTCATTTGTAGCTCGTGGGACAACAGTTTCCCAAACAGATTCTGAGGGTCTAGATTTGGTAACTTCCCAAATTCTCTGATTGCAACAATCTTGCTATCCCAATCTTTCGTTAGGGAACGCAGGAATTTATCATTCAGTTCACCATTTGAGAATTCCCGGCCATAGTTTCTTAGGCCGTTTACGATCTTGAAGAATCTTTCATAAGCATCAGCAATGCACTCCTTTTTATTCTGCTTGAATGCTTCATACTCTTGATTCAAAAGAGATCTTCTATCATCTCTTACTTCTTCGGTACCTTCCATAAGAACTATTAAGGACGTCCACATTTCTTTTGCAGAATTACAGTGAATTAGATTTTGCAACATAGAATCATCCACTGCACTGGCAATGATGTTCTTTGCCTTTTTGTCCAAGGCAACGAGAGCTATCTCATCCTTTGTTAAGTCCATCATTTTCTTTGGTACTTGAACCGTAGGATTGACTGTTGAGGCAGTCATTGGCACATGAGGTCCTTCTTCCACAACTTGGAAGATTCTTGGGTCTGCGGCTTCCATATAAAATCTGACTCTTTCTTTCCACATAGGAAAGTTAGCCTTTGTACATATTGGCAATTTCAACGAAGACGATTCCTTGCACTTTTCCATGATTTGAAGGCAAATAGAGTGAAAAGATCTTGTTCAAGGTGTTAACCTTTTAAGAACAACCTACCTCTGATACCAATTGAAATATCTAGATGCCCACCAAAATCACCTAGAGGGGGGTGAATAGGTGATAACAGCGTCTTTTGCGGAATTGAAAATCTTGAAAATAAAGAACGCACAAAAAAGCAAACCACAACCACAGACGACAAAGAATTTTATAGTGGTTCCCCGATCTTGGGTACTCCACTTGCCGGCCTCGCCAATCTAGCACCACAGCTAGACTTGACTACCTCACTAAATCTCGGATCAAGAACGATCCTACAAATCTCAGAGTCAAAACTCTTACAACTCGGAGATCAATCTCCTACAAACTCAGAGAGAACCCTCTCCTACAACTCGGAGATCACCTCTCCTACAACTCGGAGAACAATCTCTCCTACAATCAAATATAAAATTGATAACGAGATTATACTTAACAAATCACAAACAGATCTGAATAATTTGATGAAGATCTTCTTTTCTTCTTGCGACAGAAATGACTTCGGCTTGATGTAGAAAATGAAGAATAGAAACGGCACAAATCAGATCTTCTAAGGTCTTGATCAATCCGATAGAATCAGAACGTGTAAGGCAATGATCGATTGACCTTCCTCTTCCACTTGAAGACGATTTCAGATAACTCACGATCGAATTCCAACGATGGCGATGCGCGGCACTGACAACGATCTTGGATCAGATTAGGGTTAGGAGAAAATGAACTCTGATCTTTTGATTCTCAAAAATAACTCGAAAAACTTAATCAATCATAAGGAGCAATCATTATATAGAAGACATCCTAACGATTCAACCTTAAGACGAGGAAAGACGTCACGTCAATTTGACGGAAAGGACTTGTCGTCAAAACGGGAAAATAAAGTTTTTGAGAAATGATAGGACTAGACTTCTCGAGAATTTTCAAGACTTCTCGAGAGAAACGACTAGTTCTCGAAAAACATCTTTAGAAAGAAAAGGTCAAAGATATATGACAGGACTTCTCGAGAGAAAAAGAACTTCTCGAAAACAAAAGTACTTCTCGAGAGATAAAAGACTTCTCGAAAACAAAAGTACTTCTCACGAAAACAAAGAAGACCTTTCGAGAGAACAAAGACATCTCGAGAAATACAAGAAACTACTCGGAAATTTCAACAACTTCTCGAGAAACATTTGAAACAACCCTTCTCGAAAAAGCATAAGGACTTTTCGAAAGCACAGAAAGAGTTCTCGGAAAATCTTCTTACTTCTCGAAAAGTTTACTTAGAGAAATTTCTTCTTTTGTCTTCAGGCCAATGCTGCACACCTAAGCTTTGAAACTTTAATGTCTTGATCATAAAGTATATCCCAATTGAGAGACCACACATGAGTCAACCCCATACCTCACACAATGAAGAATTACATTGCATGAGACTGTGCTTATTGACCCATTGTGACCTGACATTGGTCTACACTTTGCAAAGTGAACCTGCAAGAGCATTACTAGAAAAGCATATCAAATACACAAACAATTCAATCTTGGTTCAAAGTTGACTTTCTACAAATCAAGGCTATTGTGGATACAATACCCAACAATTTCAAACTGACGAGGACGACATAAGCAAATGTCAAATAAATCGCATCTGAAAAGTGGTCTGAGACAACATTTTTAGGTCTCGACCTTTAGAAGAATCAGAGCTATAAAAGGATAAGAGAGGGTCGACTAACCCTATCTTTTGAGCTTATATCACTGAGAAATCAAAAAGAGAAAAGTTTGCATAAAAGCAATAGAACAGTAAAAAAGCAAGCTTACTGAAGAAGAAGGAGAAGAAGAAGAAAAACTTCAAGAAAAAGAAAGCTCTTATTCTAGAGAGCAAGAAGACTTCTATTCTCAAGAAAAGCTTAGCACTGATCCTGGTACTAAAGAATTTTTGTTGATTGATCATGTGCTGCTTTTGAAGAAGACATTCTTTCCAGAAAGAACTAAGTAGACTCAAGCTGCTTAAAGCTATATCTTTCAAATTATAAACTTGTAAAACATTCTTCTAATCTCTTTATTGTAAGATTTCCTTGAGATCTGAGGTAGGGTTGTGTTGTCAGCCTGAGTGTAGGGCTAGAGAGTTGGCTTGAGTGTAAGGCTTTGTTACAAGCCTGAGGTAGGGTCTTGGGAAGACCTGAGGTGGGATTCAGAGGTGAATCTGAGTTGTAGGACTATTATTACTCTGAGGTTGGGCTGCTGTTTGCACCCGAGGTAGGATTCAAGGAGTGGATCTGAGGTAGGGAACTTGTTGGGTTCCTGAGTTGTAGGAGTCAAGAACTCTGAGGATTAAGATCATTGATCTGATTTTGTGGAGGAGTTGGCTTAGTCTAGCACACTGCTAGATAGGTGGAGAGGGGCAGTGGAGTAGCCATCATTTGGGGAACCACTATAAATAACTGTGTGCTTTTCTGTATTGTTTGTTTTACTCTCTCTGAGCTAGAATAGTCAACAACTTAAAAGAGACTTAAATTTTTGAAGCACCTACTCAACCCCCCTCTAGGTGATTACACTACAGATTAAACTATCATTGTGGATATAATCCCAGTGGGCAAATACCCAAAGCTTGTATCAACTCTTTGTTGTTAGCAAGATGTCGGATAGTAGTGCAAGTATGAACTCGTACTGTACATTAAGGCCTAAGATAGTTGTGTTCCACCTACCTAGAAGTAGGGATGTCTGATCCGATGTTATCATCCGCCATGGTGATAAGGCCCGTGTGGTTAGCTACCCACTTAACTAGTGGACTGGGTAGGGATTAGACATATAAAACTAATTGTTCTTCATGTCATTTTACTTCTACATATCTTGCCTCCTTAAACCCTTATACTACAAACTTGTATGAGCATTCTTGTAAGATAAGTCTGTGTTATGATAACTTCAAGACCCTTAATTTGTACGTGTGTATGGACATTCATATAGGTTAAGTTGTTTCTGTACCATAACATATACCTATTCATACTGTATATTTTATCAAATTTTCTACTAGATTTATTACTTATGTCAGAATAAGACCCTCAAGTTATAAGGATGTATGCGCATTCTAATAAGTTGAGTCATTTATGCTTCCACTTACTTGTTTCTTAGCTCAAAACTCTCTCTCTCTCTCTCTCTCTTGTCACTCAGTTCACTTATACTACCGTTTGTGTGTTGGACATGTGTGTCACAACCCTTTGTTTGAGAATAACAAATCACATATTGTATTTGATATAGCTTGTAGTGTGTTTATAGTGTGCAAGAACTATAGGTGCAATACACCACAGGTAGAAAGCAGCTTGGAACAAATTTTTGAAAGGAGCAGCGCTACCGCCAGCGCTATCGCTAACGCCAGCGCTATCGCTATCGCTAGCGCTACCGCTACCGCTAGCACAACCGTCGGCGTTATCACTACCGCCAGGCATTATCTCGAGTTCGTGCACGCGAGAGTTTTGTAAGCGCTACCGCTACCGCCAGCGCTAACTCCCGCTACCGCCAGAGCTATCGCTACCACTAGGCGCTATCTCCAGTTCGTGCACAGCGCCACGCCACCGACGTTTTCACAACCGCTCCACACGAACGCTACCGCAGGCGCTAGCCACTACCGCAGGCGCTAGCTCCAAGTTCTATAAAAGGCTGGGCTCTCTCTCGTTTTGGTTAGACCTTCCAGAGAGATTACTTGTGCCCATACTCTCGTGTTGCTACTCTGCCAAAACATCATCTCCCACTCAAAGCCAAAGAAGAAATTCTGGAGAAGGAAGCCATCACGCTGCATCCGAAGAACGATCGCTTCGACCTCGCTTGTGCTTCAGCGATCCTTCATCCTCATCTCCAGAAATCTCAAGAGGTAGTTTGCTTGTTATTTACTTCATTTTTTTATTTGTCTCTTGTAGTGAAATCGCCTTGTTTTTGGCGACTAGGTCCTTGCGCGGCTTAGGGGGAATTCGCCGCGTGAGTTGGTGACTAGGTCTAGGGGATTAGATCTAGGGGTGCTCGAGGCCATATCCGGGGAAGGATTGGCTAGAGCGGCTTGAGGCCATATCCGGGGAAGGATAGGCTAAAGCCAACCGGTTTGTGGGGATACAAGTCGGTATAGAAAAGGAAATGAAATCTACATTTGTACGCCTCCGATTTCTAGCGATATAGAAATCAAATTTTATGTAAACACTTTTTCATATAATATAATCATGTCTCTTTTGTGTTTACTTTGATTTCTCTCAATTGGCGTAAAATTTCATTATTGCAAATTGTTATTACTAAATTGTCATTATTATTTCCTATTAATCAAAACAACTTAGTAATTATCTTAAAATTTATAAAAAGAATTTTATTCCCTTATTCACCCCCCCCCCCCCCCCTCTAAGGGCGTCGTAAGATCCAACAAGTGGTATCAGAGCGCAGGTTATTCCAAACGGTTTAAAAACCAGGAATAATGGCGTCTTATGATCTCGCTTTTTTCGAGGGTCAGGGAATTAGTAAACCTCCACTATTTACTGGGTCGGATTATAATTATTGGAAAAATAGGATGCGTTGTTTTCTAATGACCCTAGATATTGAGGTTTGGAACATGGTAGAAGAAGAATACACTCCTCCTACATTTGTAGGTGGAGAGGTTATGTTAGAAAAACCCAAAGATAAATGGGATGATCGGGATAAACTCAAATGTAAAAATAACGCAAAAGCCATGAATGCTCTATTTTGTGCGTTAGATAGAAATGAATTTAATAGAATCTCTGCTTGTACTACTGCATATGAAATTTGGAATCATTTGGAAGTTACTCATGAAGGTACATCGCAGGTTAAAGATTCCAAGATTTTCCAACTGGAGTCGGAATATGAAAAATTCTGAATGGATGAAAGCGAAGATGTTGATGGTATGTACACGCGCTTCACCAAGATCGTCAATGCCTCAAAAGCTCTTGGAAAGACCTTTTTAAAAACCCGACTTGGTCCGTAAGATCCTTCGTTCTCTTCCTCCAAAATTCAACCTGAAGGTGACGGCTATTTCGGAGTCGCACAACTTAAGGACGCTCCAAGTTGAGAACCTCATTGGGAATCTCAAAACCCATGAGGTAGAACTCAAAATCCAACATGATGAATACAACAAGGAGCCAAAGAAGAAGGCGTTGGCATTAAAATCAAAGAAGGAGTGCCAAGAGGATGAGGATGAAGATGAAGAGAGTCTTTTGGTAAAGAACTTCTGAAAGTTCATGCGCAATCCGGAAACGAGAAACACCTTTCAAAAATATTTCCAAAAGGGTGAAAGATGGAAAGGGTCATCTTCAAAGAAGGAAAAAGAGAGCGACAATGAAGAAGAGAGACCTCCACCGGAATGCTATCATTGTAGGAAGACGGGGCACATTCGGAGCCAGTGCCCAAAGTTCTTGAAGGAGAAGAAAGAAAAACGGCACAAAGGGAAGGAGAAGAAGAAAGTACTAAAAGCTAGAACATGGGATGACTCTTCCTCCTCCTCCTCCGAAGAATCAAGTGGGTCTTCATCAAGAGAAGATGAGGAAGCAAACATGTGCCTCATGGGACATGAAAACGACGGCGACGACACCAGTGTTCCTAGTGACACTGAGGTAACTCCTCCCACTTATGATGAATTGTATAATGAATTTCTTGAAACTTGCAAAGCTTTTGATAAAAATATGAAAGATAGTATTTTATTAAATCGTGAAAATGAATCTCTTATTAAAGAAAATCAAAAGCTTTCCAAAAAGGTAATTGTTTTAGAAAAGAGAAAGGTTTCGTGCTAAGAATGTGATCACTCCACAAAATTGGCAAAAGATATAGAAGAGTCACTTTCTAAAGCCCTCTCTCATGCCAAAACTCTTACAAAAGAGAAGGGGGAATTAGAAAGGAAATTGGAAGCCTCTCTTTTGCAAATCAAAAATAATAAGAAAGGTTTTGAAAATAGGTGTGTCATGCTTGTGAAAGAAAATTCTTCACTTAAAGCACAAGTTCATGATCTCACCATGGCCATTAAAAAATTTGGTATATGCCAAAAATCACTGGAAATGATTCTAGGGTACCAGTGCCATGGATCTGGAAAGTTTGGGCTCGGATATCGAGGTGAGGGCTACCGCCGTACGCTAGCCACTAACGCCGGCGCTAGCACCTCATACCAGAAACATGAAATTTCATTTTCAAAATGCTTTCCTTCTGTAAATCAAAATTATTCCAGCAAGAAAATTTTACAGAAAAGGGTCTCAACCCCCTTTATTTCGTGTGCAAACTGTTATAGGTTGGGTCACACAACTAGTTCTTGCAGGAAAATAAAACAAAATACTTTAAAGCAAATCTGGGTACCTAAGGCTTCCACTTATTCTATGGGAGGTTCCACTTGGGTATCCAGATCTTTACTCTCATCTTCTTTCTAGATGTGCAGGCAGGCTAAGGACAATGAAGACGTGTGGTACTTGGATTCAGGATGCTCCAAGCACATGACGGGAATAAATCAAAGTTCCTTAGCCTAGAAAGAAAGAAGGGAGGGATTGTGACTTTTGGCGACAACGGAAAAGGAAGAATCATGGGAATTTGTACAGTTGGTAACGAATCCTTCACTATATCAAATGTTGTTTATGTAAAAGGGCTAAAACATAATCTTATTTCAATTAGCCAATTATGTGATAAAGGATTAGATGTTTTATTTGAATCTTCTACTAATCTATGCAAAATATCAAATCCTACTACAAACAATATTTTACTAACTGCACCAAGAATACACAATGTTTATATTGTTTCATTTCATGATCTTTCAAAATCATCTTTAAAATTTTTTATTACCAAAAATGATGAACTTGATCTTTGGCATAGAAGGCTAGGACATGCTAGCACAAAGCTTATTGTAAAACTTGCCAAAAGAGATTTAATTAGAGGATTGTCTAGATTAAATGGAAAATTTACCTTCACTTTGTTCACCATGTCAAAAAGGTAAAATTACTAGATCCTCTTTCAAAAGTAAAAATGTTATTTCTACTACAAGACCTTTGCAATTAATTCATATGGATCTCTTTGGTCCCGTTAGCACCGCAAGTCTTGGTGGTAGATTGTATACATATGTTTTAATAGATGATTTTTCTAGATATTGTTGGACAATATTTCTCTCATCCAAATCCGAAGCGTTTTGTGAATTTTCAAAATTATGTACTCGTATTCAAAATGAAAGTGATTTAAAAATTAAATGCATTCGCTCGGATCATGGAGGAGAATTTGAAAATGAAAAATTTACTTCTTATTGTGATATGTTAGGCATAAAACATGAGTTCTCCGCACCACGCACACCACAACAAAATGGTGTTGTAGAAAGAAAGAATAGGACACTTCAAGAGCTAGCACGCACTATGTTATGTGAATATAAATTACCTAAGTCCTTTTGGGCCGAAGCCGTAAACACATCATGTTATGTTATAAATAGAATCATGCTTCGCCCATCTTTAAATCTCACACCATATGAACTCTATTTTCAAAAGAAGCGTAATGTGTCTTACTTCAAAGTTTTTGGTTGTAAATGTTTTATCTTAAATACAAAAGATAGGTTGGGAAAGTTTGATGAAAAATGTGATGAAGGAACATTTCTTGGATACTCTTCAACAAGTAAAGCTTATAGAGTTTTTAATAAAAGAACTAAAAAAGTTGAAGAATCAAATAATGTGAAATTTGATGAGCTTGTTCCTTGTTTAGAAAGACTTTCCGCAGGTAAAGAGGATGATCTATTACCTCCTTTGGAGCATGGTGATGAAGAACCTTCCAAAGAAGAAGAAGAGGAGGCCAAGAAAGATGAATATGTACCTCCAAGCGTCTTAAAATTCACAAAGGATCATCCACGGGAATTGATAATTGGTGAACCATCCATCGGGGTAAGAACTCGCTCTTCTCTTCATGAATCTTATTCAAATATTTGCTTTGTTTCCGAAATTGAACCAAAAAATGTTACAACCGCTTTAAATGATGAATTTTGGTTTTTGGCTATGAATGAAGAGTTAGAACAATTTGAGCGACATAATGTTTGGAAATTAGTAGAAAGACCATCTAATCACCCGGTTGTAGGTGTAAAATGGATTTTTAAAAATAAATTAGATGATGAGTCTAGAATATCTAGAAATAAAGCACGCTTAGTAGCACAAGGATATTCTCAAATCGAGGGGATAGATTTTGATGAATCTTTTGCACCCGTTGCTAGATTGGAGTCTATAAGAATTTTTCTAGCATTTGTAAGCTTTAAAAGAATGAAACTATTTCAAATGGATGTGAAAAGTGCTTTTCTAAACAGGTTTGTAAAAGAAGAAGTTTATGTTGAACAACCCCCCGGTTTTATTAATGAAAAATTTCCAAATCATGTTTATAAACTAGAAAAAGCGCTTTATAGTTTAAAACAAGCGCCCCGTGCATGGTATGAAAGACTTACATCATTTTTATTAAAACACGGTTATATTATGGGAAGTGCGGATAATACTCTCTTCATTAAGCACAATAATGATGATATAATTATTTTATAAATATATGTTGATGATATTATTTTTGGATCTACTAATGAAGAGATGTGTAAAGAAGTTATTTTAGTGATGAAAAATGAATTTGAAATGAGTCTTGTAGGAGAACTTTCTTATTTCCTTGGTTTTCAAATATCACAAAGAATTGATGGTATCTTTGTATGTCAAACTAAATATGTTCATGATATGCTTAAACGTTTTGGATTTGAAAACCTTAAACATGCTTCTACACTAATGAGTGCATCACTAAAATTAGGAAAAGATGAATCAGGAGTTTCTATAGATCAAACTTTATATAGAGGTATTATAGGATCTCTACTTTATCTTAGTGCAACTAGACCGGATATTATGTTTGCCGTATGCTTATGTGCTAGATTTCAAGCCAATCCAAAAGAATCTCATTTAAAAGCGGTAAAACGAATTTTTAGATATCTCATTGGGTCATCTAGATTAGGATTATGGTACCCACATAATGATTTATTTACATTGCATGTCTATTCCGATTCGGATTATGCCGGTTGCTCACTTGATAGAAAAAACACTAGTAGTACTTATCAATTTCTAGGACCTTCATTAGTTGCATGGTCTAGAAGGAAACAAAATTCGATTGCACTCTCCACCACGGAGGCCGAATACATTGCATTAGGGAGTTGTTGTGCACAAGCTCTATGGATGAGCCAAACTTTAGAGGACTTTGGTTTTCATCTAAAAATTATTGAATTAAAATGTGACAACAAGAGTGCCATTGATCTCACAAATTATCCGGTACACCACTCTAGATCCAAACATATAGATGTGCGTCATCATTTCATAAGGGATCACATTAAAAAGGAAAATGTAAGGATTAGTT
This sequence comes from Dactylorhiza incarnata, assembly GCA_033032865.1. Taxonomy (NCBI): domain Eukaryota; kingdom Viridiplantae; phylum Streptophyta; class Magnoliopsida; order Asparagales; family Orchidaceae; genus Dactylorhiza; species Dactylorhiza incarnata. The sequence goes on along the minus strand of JAWHQI010000263.1, from coordinate 3,770,178 downwards.
TCATTAGCACGGACTCTCAACTTGCTGATATATTCACTAAACCTCATCCCGATGCAAGGTTTCAAATGTTAAGGTTGCAATTAGGAGTCTTAGACATCTTAGGATGAAAAACATATAAAACGCTGATGTTTTATGCAATTTGAGCAATCAAGACATCTCTGATAGTTACAAAACTTCTGCATAAGACTACTCTTAAGACACTTAACCAATATCAAAAATCAAAAATTTGAAATTCATGAAAAATCGTGTACTGTTTCCAGCGCTAGCGCTAGCGCTGGCGCTAGTGTGGGTGTTGGAATTTTCTGATTTTTAAAATTTCTGAAAATCCATAAAAATATGTTGGTTCATATTTTCTACTTATTTGTTGTGTTTCTGACTTTTGTTATTTTTGTTTTATTTATATGAAAAATCAACTACAAAAGATCAAAATTCAAAAATACAAAAATATTTTTTGTTATTTGTGTTTTAATCATATTATGAAAAATCAACTACAAAAGTTCAAAATTAAAAATATACAAAAATATGTTTTTGTGATTTATGTTTTTTTCTTCATATTATGAAAAATCTACTACAAAAATTCAAAATTCAAAACTTACAAAAATATGTTTTTGTGATTTTTCTGTTTTATTTGATTTAAAAAAATGATAAAACAAAAAAAAACTGTATGATCTTTATTGCCAATATCAAGCATGTATGAATTCTATTTAGAATTATTTACAATGTTAAAACTTATTCCTTCAAATTACTATGAACATTGTTTTGCTTATCATGCTTTGATATATCTACTTAAAGTGCATCAATTGTATTGAAAAATGTGTAGAACCAAGCTTAGCATGCCTCTAAGTATGAGTAAATGTTTTATGATTGATAATGATACATTTCACTCACTTATTTTGGTAATCAACATGTGTGTCTAAATCTAAAAATGCTTGCTTGTGTATTGTATTTGTACAATGAATTAAAACTTGCATAAGTTTATTGCCTACACTACATTTGAATTGCACTTATGAAATTTAGAAAAGTGGTTAAGTTAAAAATTTTTGGTTTGCAAAACAAGTGTATTCGGAGAATGTTGTCTCACAAATGTGAACAAAATATTATATATGTAGACAAATATAACTCCACCAAGCACTACTTGAACCTCCTGATAAGTCTTCATAAGCGTTGTGAGGTTGAGCACCTTGGAAAGAATAGTAAAGTGTTTTTGTGCAAACTTTGATTATTACACCACTTTGTTAAAAATTATGTGCATTAAAAAGTGTGTGAAAGTAATTTACTTGTGTTTTATTGTGCACTTTACTTTACATATGTCTTGTATTTTGATGATTTAAATCTATTGTTAACATTGCTCAAAATACATTTATGTGCACATCATTATCTTTCATAACACTTCTTCTCATGAGTATTGGATTCTAATGATTTATCTATACTCCTCTTTATATAAAAATGCACTAGATAACCTAGCATGATCTCTACAATATTTTTGGTATCTCTTGAACTTAGAATTAAGTAACATTGTAGCTTAATCTCTCTTTGATTTGTTCATTTCATGCTTGGTATTTTTATTAAAAAACTTTGAGATTTCAAAAAGGTTACAACATCTTTACATTTTGAACTTAAACTCATATTTATAATTATGATCTTCATGCTTACACAAAGATGTTTTCTATAATCTTCCGCTTGCTTACAACTCTTATTCTTTTTATTTGAAATCTCTTATATACAATGCTTAAACTCTTTATCATTTCATATATTACAAAAGCTCGATCATGCTTTATCATTTCTAAGAAATGCCTCCTTACTACCCTCACCCCACCTTCTTTTGATAATACCAAAAGGGGGAGATTAATTGAAGAAATCTATATATGAGAAATATAGATAAATAAGGGGAGACTAATTCATGAAATCTATCATTTAGGGGGAGTAACACATAAATTGCATTTATGTAGGGGGAGCATTAAGATAGGGGGAGTATGCACATTATCATGAAATCATTTACTATAGTTGCACTTTTATCTTGCTTATCTTATCTATAAACACTATTGTTGATTTCTTGCTTAGAGGATTTGTTATTATCAAAAGGAGGAGATTGTTGTACATGTGTGTCACAGCCCTTTGTTTGAGAATAACAAATTACATATTGTATTTGATATTGCTTGTAGTGTGTTTATAGTGTGCAGGAACTATAGGTGCAATACTCCACAGGTAGAAAGCAGCTTGGAACAAATTTTTGAAAGGAACAGCGATACCGCCAGCGCTATCGCTAACGCCAGCGCTATCGCTAGCGCTACCGCTACCGCCAGCACTACTGCCAGCGTTATCACTACCGCCAGGCGTTATCTCGAGTTCGTGCACGTGACGGTTTCGTAACCGCTACCGCCAGTGCTATCTCCCGCTACCGCCAGCGCTATCGCTACCGCCAGGCACTATCTCCAGTTCGTGCACAGCGCCACGCCGCCGACGGTTTCACAACCTCTCCACACGAACGCTACCGCAGGCGCTAGCCACTACCGCAGGCGCTACCTCTAAGTTCTATAAAAGGTTGGGATCTCTCTCGTTTTGGTTAGACCTTCCAGAGAGATTACCTGTGCCCATACTCTCGTGCTGCTACTCTGCCAAAACATCATCTCCCACTCAAAGCCAAAGAAGAAATTTTGGAGAAGGAAGCCATCACGCTGCATCCGAAGAACGATCTCTTCGACCTCGCTTGTGCTTCAGCGATCCTTCATCCTCATCTCCAGAAATCTCAAGAGGGAGTTTGCTTGTTATTTACTTCATTTCTTTATTTGTATCTTGTAGTGAAATCGCCTTGTTTTGGGCAACTAGGTCCTTGCGCGGCTTAGGGGGAATTTGCCGCGTGAGTTGGCGACTAGGTCTAGGGGATTAGATCTAGGGGGTGCTCGAGGCCATATCCGGGGAAGGATTGGCTAGAGAGGCTTGAGGCCATATCCGGGGAAGGATAGGCTAAAGCCAACCGGTTTGTGGGGATACAAGTCGGTATAGAAAAGGAAAAGAAATCTACATTTGTACGCCTCCGATTTCTAGCGATATAGAAATCAAATTTTATGTAAACACTTTTTCATATAATATAATCATGTCTCTTTTGTGTTTACTTTGATTTCTCTCAATTGGCGTAAAATTTCATTATTGCAAATTGTTATTACTAAATTGTCATTATTATTTCCTATTAATCAAAACAACCTAGTAATTATCTTAAAATTTATAAAAAGAATTTTATTCCCTTATTCACCCCCCCCCCCCCCCCCCTCTAAGGGCGCCGTAAGATCCAACATTGTGCACTTTTACACCTCCTCTACCCAATGCTTTAGGATGCATCTGGGGAAATGAAGGGAATCCACAATTAGTCAATTTGACTAACAGTTTGTTTCAACCACTCTCTAGGAGCCCCCACCACAGCAGTTCCCATGGTACCAACCCTAGCGAGAGATATTTGAGATTGAGATGGAAATCCCGTTGTCATGGACCCCTCCCTAGCACCCGTAGTAAAGGAGATACCGAGTGAAGTTAGTTCCTTCCTTTGATCCATGTATCTTAGTATGCATGTTCTAAAGCATTGTAGTAGTTATAGTCATCCGGGCATATAGTAGCCCCAATTTTGACTTAAGGGCACATGTTAGCCTTAGTTATTCTGGCAAGTCTTAGCCCTAAATCTTCCGCTGTATTCCAGACCTTTATTGTTATATATAAAAATATAATTTGGACTTCATCCTTGTCTCTTTGTGCTTTATAGTTTGGTATTACTGTGATGTAATGATAACTCACCTTACAGAACAATTGTCATACAATAAACGTTAGTTCGTTTGCTAACACTACTGTATGACAACTGTTCTGGGAATAAGAACCCCTCGATCGTCAACAATTACAAGGGGGTTCTTACACTCAACGACCAGTACAGGGAGTCCAGCGAGGAGATTAAGAACCGTAATCAACCGGTTACTAACCCGAAAGGGCTTGGCGAACAGAGCGCAAAGAGGAGGGTGCTGCTAGCAATAGAGGATGCGAGATTGGCTCGCAGCAGAGAATGCCTCTTGCTACAGGCTAATGATATTTCACAATGGCCTATTACAAGCTATTACAGGAGTATGCGCTGAAAATAGAAGGCAACTGAATGACAGGCACTTGTAACTGCACCTACTACATGGTAGACTCTGGTTTAAGTTATGTCCCCTTCCAAGCACCCTGGCCCATTATTTATACTTGAGGGTAGGCTGCTTGGTCGGTTGGGGAATTTAATGCTATATTAAATGCTCTGCAATCTATAAAAACCAAAGCATCGGTCGCGAAAGAGAGAAAAGGGGCGCGGGCATGACAAACCACAATCGTGCGCATTACTGCTGGCCGAGGGAAATAGGGACCCAGGAGGGCTCTACAAGAAATCCATCGCTATCTGTCTAGGAAGCTGATGCTGCTTGCTGGAAGGTAAGAGCACTTTGGGGAGGAGCCGAGCGCACACCCTTGCTGAGGAGAGTACCTACCCACTTGGAAAGAGTCCGCGGGCACTATTGGGTATCCTCCTAGAACCTTTGCTGAAGAGAAAAATGGATCCCCCAGGATGGCATCCTCAGACCCTGCTGAGGTGTCCGCTCGGACCACCATGAACGATTCGAAGAGCGCTTACCGTGGTCGTAGGATTTGGGTTAATAGGCGTCTCTGACAAGGTAGGGCGTTTTTTTTAAATCGCAAAGAAGCATGCTTTAGCAAGTAGAAGAGGTGGGGCTAGAGAAAAGTAGCGATGTTTGTTGCAAGAACGGTATAATGCGCCTATCAAAGAAATTTCCTTCAGAACAAGTGCTCCCAAGGCCTCCTTTCTCTCAGCTTCCAGGCTTGTCCGCAATTAAGCTACATTTTTTTATTTTTTCTTACCTTGGCTGAAACACAGCCTAACATCCCTATTTAGAGTCATCGACTTCTTATGCATGAATGCCACGTATCCTCCATCTTGTAATTTATTATATATATATATATATAGCGGTCAAAATCGAAAGGAGTTGTTCATCATCTTCTCTAAAACTTCAATCACATGCACTGTACATGAAGTTAGGTTTAGACTCGTTGCTTCTATCACATGTAAGTTAAGGGATGTCTAATCACCTGGGGAGGTTAATAGGTGTCTAAGTATTTTTTAGATGTTACAATTATCCAAGCAAATCAATCACAGAATATCACACACATCACAAATTGCACAGATATTTATAGTGGTTCCCCTAGTTAGGTACATCCACTTTCCCCCTCCACCTATCTAGCAGTGTGGTAGACTCAACCAACACCACCAAATACTCAAATCTATAAGATCTTACAACTCAGAGTCCCAGACTCCTACAACTCAGGAATAATAGCCTATTCCCTACCTCAGATCCAGTCCCTAGATCCTACAACTCAGATTCATGCTTGAATCCTACCTCAGGATGTGCAAAGTTCTCTACCTCAGATCCTTAACAAGGATCCTACACTCAGGTCTGAAGGACCTTACACTCAGATTTCCTCAGAAATCCTACAGAAGAATGTATAAAACAATATATCACAAAGATGTCTTAGACTCAAAAAATTTAACTTGTGTATTGCTTGAGTCTCTTAAAGCCTATTGCGGAAATGGCTTCTTCAGAAATCTTCTGGCTAATAGGTGTTGAATATTTTGATCGGCAAGTTGACTGATTCTTTCTTCAGAAAAATAGAATGATTAGCTTCAATGAATTTCTTCTTTTTACTTGAGCTCTGAAAATGAATTGCACGTTGTCGGTGGTGGGCTCTTTCTTTAAAATGATTAAGGAAATATTATGAATCTCAATATTAGGGTTTGCCAAAATCTATCTCTTCCCTTTTTATAAGGACCTTTGATAACGGACACTTCCTCGGACGACCTTTATGCCAGAAATCAGCTTTCCATAAAGTTTAGCTTTGATTGGCGCAATCTGCGGTGACAATAAATGACGTGACAAAAAATCACGCTTTAATTTGAATTTTGTCCTTTCTGCAATTCGACTAGATGTCTAGTCGAATGCAATTCTTCTGGTCGAATTTGAACTCTATATACCTAGTTCAACTTTTCTGCATGAATCATCTTGGTGACTTTGGTGGTCTACAAGATGATATTTCACTGCTTCAATCTTCTAGTCAAATCATCTGCACGAATCGTCTTAATGATCCTTTGTGGTTAATAAGACAATATTTCACTACTTTGCTCTTCTAGTCGAATCTTCTGCATGAATTGTCTTGATGACCCTTTGTGGTTCACAAGACGATATTTCACTATTTTGCTGTTCTAGTTGAATCTTCTACACGAATCGTCTTGCACAAGACAATATTTCACTATTTTGCTTCTTTTGGTCGAATCTTCTACACTAATCAACTTGATGTTTCTTTATAGTCTTCAAGACGATATTTGATTCCTTCTATCTTCTAGCCAAGTAATAAGTTTATCTGGTCTAATCTGCCTTGCGTACTTATGAAATGTCATGTTGGTTCCTCGACAACATTTCACATGACTTTGACGATATTTGAGATCACCTCGATGATAATTACCTTAGACAAATTAGTCCTTCATTCAAATGCTTCCAGATATCTAGTGTATACTTCCAACGCGATATGAGCGCAAATGACCCTTGTCAAGATGATATCATCTTGGAAAGTATACTACCAAGATGATATTTGGAGATTGGCATTCTTCTTTTAGATTAGATGATATGTGAGTTGTTGAGGGTTTACAAGACGATATCATCTTGGAGCTTAAGGTCTTCAAGACAATATCGAGATCTTTACTCGACGACATTTAGACTCTCCAAGACGATATTTCACTTAGTTAATTTATGATCTTCTCACTTAAGATCCTTTACTTTAGCTTATTGTTAGACTTTTATTCCTGATGATGATGAGCTAGTGACAAGTATAATATAGTCTAGATCATAGGTTGACATGATGTTTTGTGCAATGAAGGATTGCATTGGCAAAACTATGTCTGATGATACTAAGTCTAGCCATATGTTAGGCTTGCACGGTCTAGTACCTAAAAGTAATATTCCAAAGCAAATGTGTCAAATAGAAAGTGCATTTATCTTTGACTTGAGGACCTCTTCAAATCAGGGACATTGTAGGTAAGGTTCCCAACAATCTCCCCCTATTTGAAGAAGTCAGAACCTCACTGAAAGATAAACTACACATACAAATATTAAAGCCATGACATAAAGAATAGAGACAACATTCAAAATATCACATATATAAAAAAGTCTTAAATATTTGCAAATAGATTAGTAAAATTTACATTTGCCTTTAGCACATCTAAACTTAAGAGTTTTTCTTCTTTCCTTCAGTTTTCCCTTTTTGCCTTTGTCTGTCAAAGAAACTGAAGGGCTTAGGAATGTAAGTGTTTAGGATAGGAGGAGCATTCTTTAGAAATGTTCCTTCCTTCTAATGTTTCATGTAGAGTCTTCTCTGGGCTTCAATTTTCTTATGCTTGGTCCATTCATCATTGGGATAGTATTTATCAATGTCTTTTCAAATACTTCCAAGGTCAATCCAAGTTTGTAGAATTATGTACTTTGACTTTGGACTCCACATTGAGAGACTAGAATCAATTGATTTAGCTTCTTCTTTTCTTCTGTTGGTAGCTAATTCTTCTTCTGAAAGCCTTTGCCTCTTCTGCTGACTAGGACCAGCTTCTTTAGAAATGTTCAAGGGACTAACACTATGGGATTGAGTCCCAGGGAGTGATGAAGTGTATTAACTATCCAAATATCTTGCTCAACTCCAATCTTCTCCCCCTTTCTGACTTCTTACAAAAAATACATCTTCGAATGTCTTTTGAGTAGTCTTCCAACTTCTTAGATAAAGTCTCATTGGTGAACGTTTGAGTATTCACACATCTGTTCATTATGCGCTTCTGACTGTCAACCATTCTCTTGGTGATGAAGTCAACTACACTTTCTTGGTTTTACTTTGAATTCTGATGAAATTCCAAGGTGGAATCCATCCCGGTTCTTAGAGATTGAGGTGCCTTCATGTTACAATCCACTGTTGTTCCTGCCTTGGTGAACTAGCCAGTGATTTGAGTATTGACAAGGTCAATTTTAGACATCATCTATTTCATCTAAGCAGAGATATTATTCTTGAAGTCCTTCACTACATTGTCAACATATGATTGATAGTGAAGTCTTTCCTCTGCTAGCAATTCTTTTATTTGATGGATGAGAAATCCTGAAGTGTCTTCTTGAGGTTGTGGAGCAGATGTGCTTAGAGTAGCTTGCACTTTCTCAACAACCTTTCTTTGTACCACATCTTGATACATTACAACCATTGCATCATCATCATACTGAATATCAGGGGAGTCCTGTCTTAGAACAACTCCTGGTCATGTATATTCAACAGTATCATCCATGACTTTTTGAGAGTTTTCTAGGTCCTCTTAGACAGCCAACCCAGTTGAGGTTGCTTCCTCAACCCTTAGAGCAGAGAGTTCAGTTTGAGTCTCCCCCTCAACTGAAGTATCTACTTGAGTAGCTTCTTGTCTATCCTCAGCTGTAGCAATAGATCTTGGAAGAGAAACCTCATTAGTGAACATGGGCTCACCCAATGGTTCTATTGTGAAACTTAGGACTGAGGCCTGACCAGTCACCCCCTCAGTTTGTGCAGGGGTTGGGCTAGCAATGTGTTCATCTACCTCTAAAGAGCTTCCCTCATCTACAACAGTTCTCTTTCTTTTCACTGCACTGACCCCTTAGATTTCTTAGGAGCCTTGGAGAACACTTTCTGCCACTGCTCTAGGGTTCTTATATCCATTTTCTTCATGCAATGGATTGGAGTGCCCAACAACTTATTCAGCTTGCCAGGTAGGCTTGACAACATATATAAGGATAGTATTCTACCAAAATTTAGGGCACTAAAGCTTTCCCATATTTTTTCAAATAGAATCTAAGCCCAATTTATTCTTTTGCTCTGGATGACCCTTGTCATTATCTCAAACATTTCTCTTAGAATTTTGTTGTGTGATCCAGGATTGTAGATTAAGACATTTCCAATGACATTTGCTAGGAGCTTTTCTTTAGCATTGAAGTTTGCCCTTTTTCAATGAGCCATAACATTCTGCTTCATGTCCACGCCATTTTAAACCTTCAGAGTAATCTGCATTAGAAATATCATCCTCTTCATCATTTTCTTCAAAAACTGGTAGACTGAGTGCTCATGTCAGCTCTTGAACTATAACTCTTAACAAGTTATCACTTACCCTTATTTTGATGGCTTTGTCGGAGGAGCTTATCTGGGTTTTGGAATTAAACTCCAATATCTCTATGCATGATCACAATGGGTTTAGATAAGACGTACTCTAGGCCGGTGGCTGTCAAGAGTCTAATAACCAATTTTATCTCTTCGTCGGACATGTTGAATCCACCTCTGACTAGCTCGCATCCAATATTGTAGTAGTCTTCTTCTTTGTTGGTGCCATGGCAAGAAAATCTAGAGAATTGAAGGTCACCGACATAGCAAGTTGTCGAGCGGGACGAGCTTTTTGTTTTGACGAGTTAGGTAAAATGAAAGTGTAATCTATTTATAAGCATTTACCCTATATATATGTTCTATTTTAGGAATGTCAAAAGTCGCGTACCTGGGTGTGTTTGCTAAGGAAATTGATCCTTAATTGAACGGATGTGATGAAAGATCCAATATTAGCCAATATCTGAGTGTCGAAGATACACCATGACGATATGCATGTTGTGTCTGCTTGATAACCCTTTGACAAGGCCACTATGTCATCATGTATCCTCGACGACACAAATTTAACTTGGGATTTTCCTGCATTTTTTGGTTAGTTTTCTGCAAGAACCTTGTTAGCATGCATATGCACAATAGTTATAGATAAGGAAGCAATGATATGCTTAGTCTAAATTCAACATGCTAAGCTCAAATTTAAATAAATTGAATTTAGCTTCATCAAAGAACTTTGTAAAGATATATGCTACTTGGCTGTCAGTGGGGACATACTAAAGAAAGATATCCTCTTTTTCAACATGCTTCATGATGAAGTGGTACCTGATTTCAATGTGCTTAGTTCTACTATATGGTACATGGTTCTTAGCAATTGAGATTGTACTTGATGAATCACATTACATGGTTGTTCTACTAGTACTTATGTTGTAGTCCTCCAACTGATGTTGTACTTGAATGATAAGGGTTGTCTAATATCCTAGAGGGGGGTGAATAGGTATTTTAATAGTTTTATGGTTTCTTTAGATTTTCTTCTTTTCAGCAAAGCAAAGCAATAACCAAACACAAATCACAACATAGTACACCAAGATGTACAATGGTTCCCCAATTAAGAGTACTCCATGTTCCCCCTTCACCTATCTAGCAGAGTGCTAGCTTAGGACAACTTCTCTAAATTTCTTAGATCAAAAGATCTTACACTCAGAGTCCTTGACTCCTACAACTCAGAAACAACAATACCCTACCTCATACCTTCAACATAAGGACCTACAACTCAGATCTTTAATCTCAAGATCCTACACTCATGCCAAAAGTAGCTCTACTTCAATCTCTCCAACAAGAGATCTACACGCAAATCTTTTCAAATACCCTACCTCGAACCACAATGATCCTATAACTCAGATTCGCACTAGAATCATACAACAAACTCAGATCCAAAAAAGGATCCTACAATTACAAAGAAGTTTGTAAAGATTTTGACTCAAATAATAACACTTGAGTCTTCAATAGAAGCACTGTGAAAGATTCTTCTTCCTTGATCAGCACTTGAATATACCTGCTTGAATTGAATTTAGTTGAATCGGGAAGACTTACTCAAGAGATAAATGTTCTTCAGAATGAAAATAGTTCTGTTGAGCCTTGGAAGAAAACTATCTCAGGATTGTAGTGGCTGAAGACTTGGCAAAATTCTAAAGCTTGAGCACTTAAAAAATCATGCACAGAAATTCTTTTTAAGTGTATGCACACGTGCCTTCTTATAAATATATGTATAATGTGTGTCACGTTCAATTTTCATATCCCTTTATATAGAAGACTGGATCACAGAGGCCTTGCTTATAAAAAAGGAATGCTTCAACGGCTAGAGATTTTCCCTAATGAAGTTATTTAAATGGCAGCAATCTGAAATCAATGAGTATAATCTATTTCCTCTTAAATCACCTTGATTATTGTAGCAGAAAGCAAAATTTAAATTAATTTGAATGGATGTGCAATTTGTGGCTTGATCTCAGCATAGGGTCATTAGAATATGCTTCAGACTGACAAAATAATTTATGCAGTCAATAAAATCCTTCAGCACTTATAAATATGATGTAGTCGATAAAATCCTTCATCACTTATAGATATGATGTAGTCGACAACCTGCACCTTAAGAACATAACCTGATGTAGTCCATACTTAAGCAATCAATCCTAGAAAGATCCTTCTGTCACAGTCTGGATGATGCTACCGAGAAATCAAGTAGTCTTCCAGTCGATGCAGTCGACAAATTACTTAACTGTCTAGTTGATGCAATCGACAAATTACTTAACTGTCCAGTCAATTCAGTCGATGCAGTCGACATTTGACTTAGACTAATCTTTGCTTCTTCCATGAATTTCTGTTAACTATGATGCTTTTCCTCATGATAATGGCATGTATAATATAGGATTAGATCATAGGTCAACATGAGTTTTGCGCCTTGAGGGGTTACATGGGCAAAACCCTATTTGGGTGACCATAAGCCCAACACGATATTAGCCAAACATTTTTGTTGTACCTGTGACATCAAAACTTATACAAGCATCAAATACAAGATGTATATTGTCATCTTGAGGCCTTCTTGAAATTAGGAATCTTGTGGACAACATTCCCAACAATCTCCCCATATTTGAAGAAGTCAGAACCTCATGTGATAATAGACATATAGACATAAAATGATAATAAGACATAAATACTTAGAGAGCAAAATCATTACAGATTTTATAAATAGGTTAGAAAATATATATTACTACATTAAGACAAATAAGTGAAAATCCAACAAAAGTTTAAGGCAAGCTATACAGTTTTTCAGCTCTCTCCAGCAACTTTCCTCTTCTTTCTTTGGAAATAAACCAGGGGCTTAGGGATATATCTTGGAGGAGGAGGTGGTCCATTTGAATGATTCCTCATGTGAATTCTCCTCTATGCCTTCTATTTTTCATGTTTGTCCCACTCTACTGAATTATAATATCTGGAAGTGTTGATGCCTAACTTTCCAAAATTCTCCCATGTATACAAGGTGATGGTCTTGGACTCAGGGCTCCACACTTCATAATCATGTAAGTTCTGTATTTCTAATCTCCTTCTTTATCTGGCCAACATTTCCTCTTCAGTAGGGACAATCTTCCTTTTATGAGATGAACATGGCCCTGCTTGATCAGCTAGAGGAGAGTAGTCATAGTCATCCCAAGATTCTTCATAGTTATCTGGAGGAGTGTAATCATAAGCAGCTGGAGTGAATTCTGGTTCTGGGGAGTAATTTATTGGTGATAAATCCAAGGCCTTCCTAGTGGCATTCGACATCCATATAGCTTGTTCAGCAATTTGTTGAGTAATGGTCTTTTCCCCCTTTCTGATTTCTTCAAATACATGTTTTCATATAACTTCTTGAGAATCAGATATCTTCTATTCCAACATGTTAACCCCTACAATCATGGTGTTCTTTGTTTGCAGCAGATGCTCGTCCAGCAATTGACTACAGAAGTCTATTCTATCCAGTATATTTGTCCTATTTTCTACCATGTTGTGAGATTGTGCTTGAAAAGCTAAGTGAAGATTTTCTCCAGTGGTAACTTGATTATCCACTATTGCTAGCACACTTTGGTGAGTCATGTTATTTTGTTGTGCAGTGACATCTGCAACATTTGCAGCTTTCATGAAGAAATGAAGGTTTGAGCATTTATATAATGCATTTCTTCTTGCATAGTTGTAATCTTTTTATTCATCTCAGTCCTCAGTCCTTGGACTATCATTTGTACAAAACTCTCTATTTGTGTCCTTTGATTGTGTAGCGGGATTTGCAGTTTGCTAGTAGAGAACCATGAGGTACTTCACTTATTGATGGAGATGGTACCTTGGGCTCTTCTACAATAGCACTGTGTGATGGACCTGTATATGGCTCATAGTCCCCATACAGGTAATCATGAGTGGAAGTCTGGGAGGTGATCTTGTGAGTGTCTGGCTCTTCCAACACACTCTTTCCTTTCCATAAAACTATCTTCTTCCCTGTAAGGGGTAGTTCTTCTGATTCTTCTTGGACTGGTGTTGGTGTTGGTGTGGAGATTATAATCTTCTTGATGACCAGCTCAACTTCATCCAAGTCAAGACTAGTCTGGGCAGAGTCTTGCTGGTGTGACTCCCCCTCAATCACCTCAGTGATTAACCTCTCACCTTCTTCCAATAGCTCAGTCTCTTGGGCAGAGTTTTCTAGGAAGAACTCCCCTTCAATTATTGCAATACCTTAGGCAGCAAGTTCTTGGTGAACTTCTTCTTCTTCTTCCACTATTTCAGAATGCTGTCTAGAAAATTCATGTTGATCTTCTCCCATATCCACAGTTTCAGTATACTGAGGAGCAAGTTCCAGATGAACTTCTCCCATATTCTCAATTTCTTTTTCAATATCATCCCTAGACACTTCCATAGGTGCTGAGCTTTCTACATCTTCTGGGACTATATTTGGATTAACTTCCCATGTATGCTCCCCCTCAGCATGACTGGGGGATTAGATGGGGCTTGGGACATATTCTTTCTTCTTCTTCAGTCTTCTCTTATTATCTCTCAAATTTCCTTGAAGACTACCTTCACTTTTCCTTTTCTAAGCTTGATGGGGCTTGGAGATTTCTCCAGCTTTCACTGATTTGGGAAAGGGCATCTCCCACCTCTCTATTGTCTTATAGTCTATTCATTCTAGGTAGTGCAGTGGTACCTCGAGTGACTCATTGAGCTTGTCTCCTAGGCATTTATAGAGGTATAGTGAGACAATTCTCCCCATGTTGGGGGCTGTCAAGCAACCCTTTACTTTTTTGAAGATGAGCTGACTCCAATCAATCTTCTTTGTGAGAATAATTGCATTAATAAGATTGAACATTTCTTTTGAGATTCTGTCATGTGAGTCTGGTTTGCATAAGAGTACCTTGCCCACAATGTCAGCTAATAACTTCCCTAGATGGTTCATGTTGCTCCTTTCTAGAGAACCATATTTTGTTGCTGAATAGTCACACCATTCTATGGTTGCTTCATGATCTGCCCTAGAAAGTTCATCTTCTTCTTCTCCTTCAGAGAGGACTGGTAGGTCAAGCAGCCAACTCATGCTTCTAGGGGTAATTCTCAAATTATTCCCAATGATAGTTGTTTTGATGTTTTTACCTGATGCACTGACCTTTGCTCCGTTGAAGAATTCTTCTACACATTCTGGTATGATCCTTGCCGATTCAGATAGTATTGTTTCAAGCCCTGCGACACTGAGAAGGAATATGACATTCTGTATCTCTTCTGTACAATTTTTGAAGTCGCCCCACACTACTTTACTGCCGGTGTTGATTTTGTCTGTAGAATTTGTCTTGGGCGCCATTGGAGATGCAGAAGGTTTTTGGAGAGAAGGAGGAGAAAGATTTTATGGAAGAGAGAGAGAGAGAGAAAGACTTGGTGCTGACTTCTAGGGTTTTTACAGCCTATTTATCCTAATGTTTTCCCTAATTTCTGATTTATTTACATTAAAAGGTAGTTAAATAGGAACGTACCTTATTAAGTAATGGATTTGAGAATATCTTTTAATATGGTGTGCAGATATCCTTCCTTGTATATTTTATTTTTGTGTTTCCCCATCAAGCCGATATTCTTCCTTTTAGGGCTTATTTCCTACAATCTTTGTCGAGTGCCTAATATCTACTAATTTGCACAACATGATTTTTATATAACAAATAATTTGTATAACTACACTATGATAGATAATTTAGCAGATAGGATAGGCATGAAAATTATTCTAAATTTAGCATGCCTATTGAATTTTTTTCGTCTAGAGACTTGGTGAAAATCTCTGCCACTTGTTTGTTAGTAGGGACAAGCTCAAGGCAGTTATCTTCTTTCTCTACATGCTCTCTAATGAAGTGATATCTAATCTCAATGTGCTTGGTCCTGCTGTGTGACTTAGGATTTTTAGCAATTGAGATTGCACTTGATGAATCATAGAATAATGGAGTTTTACTTAGCTGGATGTTGTAATCCTGTAGTTGATGTTGTATCCAAAGCAATTTGGCACAACAACTTCCAACAGATATATATTCTGACTCAGCTGTTGAGATATCCACACTAGTTTGCTTTTTGCTGCTCCATGAAATTAGCCTTCTCCCAAGGAATTGGCATGTCCCTGAGGTGTTTTTCTTGTCTTCCTTGCATCCTGCAAAGTCTGCATCCAAAGATCCCTCCAGCTCAAAATCATAACTCCTAGGAAGCCAAGATTTTGTGTACTCATAGATATCTTACAATCCTCTTGATAGAGGAGTAGTGAGATTTCTTGGGGTTCACTTGATATCTGACACAAACACAGGTAGAAAACAAAATGTCTGGTCTACTAGCAGTTAGGTAGAGCAAAGATCCAATGATGCATCTATACTTGGTTTCATCAAAAGGTTTTCCTTTCTCATCCTTGTCCAGAGACACATTGAGCTCATTGGAGTCTTCATTGAGGTTGCATTCTCCATTTCAAACTTCTTTATTAGTTATTTTGTGAACTTGGTCTGAGAGATGAATATATCATCCTCAGATTATTTCACTTGAGGTCCTAAGAAATATTTCAGCTCTCCAATGCTGCTCATTTCAAACATCCCTTTCATAAGATTGGCAAATCTTTTACAAAGGTTGTCATCTATAGATCCAAAGATTATGTCATCTACATATATCTGGAAAAACAAAGTCTTGCTTCTTACTTCCCTTGTGCACAATGTTTTATCTATCTTTCCCTTTGAAAACTTGTTTTCAATGAGAAAGTTAGACAAGGTCTCATATCAGGCTCTAGGTTCTTGTTGTAGACCATATAAAGCTTTCTTTAAATAGTAAACATGACTAGGGTGAGATGAATTGACAAATCCTGGAGGTTGTTCAACATATACTTCCTCTTTCAAATCTCCATTGAGGAAGGCAGCCTTCACATCCATTTGATATACTTTGAATCCTTTGTGAGCTGCATATGCTAGAAACAACCTTATTTCCTACAATCTTGCTACTGGTGCAAGGGTTTGATCACAATCTATTCCTTCTTCCTGTCAATATCTCTTTGCAACCAACCTTGCTTTATTCTTGATGATAACTTCTTGTTCATTCATTTTGTTTCTGAATACCCACTTTGTTCCAATGACATTGTGATCATGAGGCCTTGGGACCAGCTTCCAGACTTTACAGCTCTTGAATTGGTTCAACTCCTCTTGAATAGCCAAGATCCAGGATGGATTAGAGTTGGCTTCTTCAAACTTCTTGGGTTCTACCTAAGAGAGAAAGCTCAGGTGGAGTACTTCATTTATTGTACTTCTCCTTGTTTGAACTCCTTGACCAATGTCACCAATAATCCAATTTTGTGGATGATCTATCAATTGTCTTGTAATTGTTGGCATTCTTCCTACAATCTCTTGTGCTCTAGGCCCATTTAGTTCCTCAACCTACTATATTCTTTCTGTACCTTCCTATACATCTGCAGCTCTAAGAGAACCTTTAGTCATTCCTCTGTCAGATCCTCCAAAAACGACTTTTGGATCATCTTCTACTAAGGAATATTCAGCTAATAAGCTTCTTATTCCAGTCATATGCCTGTAACATCCAAATCTTGTTGGGTCCTAGATTCTTATTAGCATTAAAGATTTTCTATAGCTTTTGACCAATCTGAAATGCATTATGGACTACTTCAAGCTTAGATGTTGGCTTGTCATTAGTTGCACTTGGAACTATTAGATTGTACCAGTAGTCAATGGCAAAGTGGCTAATTGTTTTCACAGCACCAGCATTCAAGCTTCTTGTACCTTTATTTTGGGCACACAACAGGAATTGGACAGCTTTTCCTGTAGTTAGAAGGATATCTGAATGGTACTACATGTGAATCTTTGCATGGCATGTGGTGATGTGTTGGCTGTGCCTTAGGTTGCACAGCCATTGCCTTACCCTTCCTTGCTCTTCTTTCAGATGTTTTTTCTATGCCCTTGGTTCTGGTGTTGGCACCAAACCCAAAAGGGCCATGATCTTTTAGTTCAATTTTTTCATGAACTCCTTTGAAGGCTCTTTTTCCATTGTGCACCTCATTTGTTCCACTTGTGGAGCATTCATTTTTCCAGTGTCCATAGACACTATCTTGTTCATAGCTATTTGAGGCTAGTAGAACTTTTTGAAAGATGGTTGGTTGAATTTGTGCCTTTCCCTTGGCATCTACCTTCTCTCCTCCCTTTCTCTCATATCCTACACCAATTCTATATGGTGCTTAGAAGCTATCAATTATAGGAAGGATAATCTGTGGCTTAGAAACTTAGTCACTAGTTTCCTCTTATTGAGGAGCTCTCCTTCCAACTTCTTTATGGTCCTTTTCTTTTTGAACCAATAGATCAACTTGATAATCAGTTATTTTCTTGAACTCAATTATCTTAGAGTTCTTCTAATAGATTTTATCTAGCTTCTCATCAAGTTGAGATTTCAGGGGTTTGAGATGCTCAATCTCCTCATCCTGCTTCTTAGCAAGCTTTTTTCTTTTCTTTAATGCCTCAAGGAGAGCATTATACTTCTCAACCACATCATCAAACTTGTTCTTTGATTCAGAGTCATTCTCATCATTGAGTGATGAGCCTACCTCTCACTCAACTTCAGTCTCATAATTAGATATTGAAAAGGAATTTTGACTTACCTCATCAGGATGGGATTCATCCTGATCTTCCCCTTCAGTCATAGACATAAGCCCACATCTATCATCATTTTCTTCAGTGTCACAATCAGATAGTGATAGTGGTGCTCTGATTCTTATCCTGATAGCAGTTTGTTCTATTTCTACTATTAGTGCAGTCAACCCAGCATAGGTTTCTTCTTCATCAGACTCAGAAGATTTTGAAACACTGTCACTCAAGTTCTTTTCCTTCTTTGCCAAGAGGCTCTTCTCAGACATTTTGTTTGAGTGATACCTTCTCCTCAGACTTGTTGCTGCTCTTTCTCTTTGATGGGCAGTTAGCGATCATATGTCTTCAGAAATGGATTTATTCTATTTAGATTCATACATGTCCCTCTTGGGGTCTCTTCTTGATCTATCTGAATTGTTGTGATGCTTTCTGGAGCTAGAGGAAGAAGAAGAAGAAGGTTTGCTCTTCCATTGCTTCCTCCTACTCAACATCTTCTTCTGCTGCTTTGTGAACAAGGCCATGTATCCATCTAGCAGTTCTTCAGAAGTGTTGGGTTCAGATTCCTCTGACTCAACTAGTCTTCTGGGAGGGGATGAGTCATTTTGTTTGCCTCTTCTAGAGCTCTCAGCTTTTAGGGCCACTGATTTTTCGTTTTTGTGCCCTTCTTCACTTTTCCTGGCATTCAAGTGCAATTCATGAGACGGTAATTTCCCAAACAAGTTTTGAGGTTGTATGTTGCACAGGTTTCCCATTTCTCTTATTGCACATATCTTAATGTCCCATTCCTTATTGAGGGTTCTTAAGAACTTGTCATTTAATTCATAATTTGTGAAGGCTCTTGCATAGTTATGTAGTCCATTCACTATCTTGAAGAATTTCTCGTAGCAATCAGCTATAGTGTCATTTTCTTTCCTGAAGGCTTCAGACTCTTGATTCAATAAGGACTTCATGTCATCCCTTACTTCATTTGTACCTTCCACGTACACTATTAAAGTTTCCCACATTTCTTTTGTTGTTTGGCAGTGAATGAGGTACAGAAATGTGGAGTCATCAATGACACTAAATAAAATATTTTTAGCTATTTTATCTATAGTGGCCTAGTTGACTTCATCTTTTGTCATCTCTGAAAGTTTCTTTGGAACTCTCAGATTTTCATCAATAGTTAAGACCTTCATTGGGATGAAAGGCACCTCTTCAATGGTGGTAAAAATCCTAGGGTCAGAGGCCTCCATGTAGAGCTAAACCCTTTGCTTCCATATACCGAAATTTTCTTTACTACAGATAGAAAGCTTCATAGAGCTTAATTCCTCATTACTCTCTCAAGAAGTCATTTTGGTTTTATACTTTTAACCCTTAAAGGATCTGGTTCAGTTGTGAAGTCTTTTTGGAATACTGCCTCTGATACCACTTGAAAGATAAGGGTTATCTAATCACCTAGAGGAGGGGGTGAAAATGTGTTTTAATAGTTTTATGGTTTCTTTAGATTTTCTTTTTTTCAGCACAACAAAGCAATAACCAAACACAAACCACAACACCGTACACCAAGTTGTATAGTGGTTCCCAAATTATGGGTACTCAACTTTCCCCCTTCACCTATCTAGCAGAGTGCTAGCTCATGCCAACTTCTCCAAATTTCTCAGATCAAAAGATCTTACACTCAGAGTCCTTGACTCATACAACTCAGGAACAACAGTCCCCTAACTCAGAACTTCAATACAAGGTCCTACAACTCAGAACTTTAATCACAAGATCCAACACTTAGGCCAAAAGCAGCACCACCTCAATCTTTCCAATAAGAGATCTACACTCGGATCTTTTAAAATACCCTACCTCAGATCACAATGATCCTACAACTCTGATTCCCACTAGAATCCTACAACAAACTCAGATCCAAAAAGGATCCTACAATTACAAAGAAGTTTGTAAGGATTTTGAATCAAACAATAACACTTGAGTCTTCAATAGAAGCACTATGAAAGCTCCTTCTTCCTTAATTAGCATATGAATATATCTACTTGATAGTTTATAGGTAGTAGTCCAGATCACCTAGAGGGGGCGGCGGCGGGGGGGGGGGGGGGTGAATAGGTCACTTTCTTTTCTTGGTTCTTTAACCTAGTTGTTTTTAGTGAGTATAAAGATTATATGCAAACACACAGAAAGCACACACGCATATATATAGGTTCCTCAAGACAGGGTGTCTTGAGTAGTCCTTGTACAACACCGATATTCGCTGAGAATACTCCTGAAGGCTCATCGGAGCATCACGGTAGCATTGACCCATACAGGAAGGGAGGTGGAGGCCAAGAGGGGGAGGGGGGCGAGCCCGGGCTGATGCCCGGGGGCTCGCCCCCGCTTCTCAGCTAAGGGGGGCGAGCCCGGGCTACTGCCCGGGGGCTCGCCCCCGCTTCCCAGCTAAGGGGTCGAGCCCGGGCTGCTGCCCGGGGGCTCGCCCCCGCTCCCCATCTAAGGGGGGCGAGCCCGGGCTGCTGCCTGGGGGCTCGCCCCCGCTCCCCATCTAAGGGGGGGCGAGCCCGGGCTGCTGCCCGGGGGCTCACCCCCGCTCCCCATCTAAGGGGGGCGAGCCCGGACTGCTTCCCGGGGGCTCGCCCCCGCTCCCCACCAAGGGGGGAGAGCCAGGGCTGCTGCCCGGGGGCTCGCCCCCGCTCCCCAGCGAAGGGGGGCGAGCTCGGGCTGCTGCCCGGGGGCTCTCCCCCGCTCCCCATCTAAGGGGGGCGATCCCGGGCAGCTGCCCGGGGGCTCGCCCCCGCTCCCCACCAAGGGGGGCGAGCCCGGGCTGCTGCCCGGGGGCTCGCCCCCGCTCCCCATCTAAGGGGGGCGAGCCCGGGCTGCTGCCCGGGGGCTCTCCCCTGCTCCCCACCAAGGGGGGCGAGCCCGGGCTGCTGTCCGGGGGCTCGCCCCCGCTCCCCATCTAAGGGGGGGCGAGCCCGGGCTGCTGCCCGGGGGCTCGCCCCCGCTTCTAGATAAGGGGGGCGAGCCCGGACTGCTGCCCGGGGGCTCGCCCCCGCTCCCCATCTAAAGGGGGCGAGCCCGGGCTGCTGCCCGGGGGCTCGCCCCCGCTCCCCATCTAAGGGGGGGGGGGGGGGGGGGGGGGGGGGGGGGGGGGGGGGGGGGGGGGGGGGGGCGAGCCCGGGCTGCTGCCCGGGGGCTCGCCCCCGCTCCCCATCTAAGGGGGGCGAGCCTGGGGGCTCTCCCCCGCTCCCCACCAAGGGGGGAGAGCCCGGGCTACTGCCCGGGAGCTCGCCCCCGCTCCCCATCTAAGGGGGGCGAGCCCGGGCTACTGCCCGGGGGCTCGCCCCCGCTTCCCAGCTAAGGGGGGCGAGCCCGGGCTGCTGCCCGGGGGCTCGCCCCCGCTCCCCATCTAAGGGGGGCGAGCCCGGGCTGCTGCCCGGGGGCTCGCCCCCGCTCCCCACCAAGGGGGGCGAGCCCGGGCTGCTGCCCGGGGGCTCGCCCCCGCACCCCATCTAAGGGGGGCGAGCCTGGGCTGCTGCCCGGGGGCTTGCCCCCGCTCCCCACCAAGGGGGGCGAGCCCGGGCTGCTGCCCGGGGGCTCTCCCCCGCTCCCCATCTAAGGGGGGGCGAGCCCGGGCTGCTGCCCGGGGGCTCGCCCCCGCATCCCAGCTAAGGGGGGCGAGCCCGGGCTGCTGCCCGGGGGCTCGCCGCCGCTCCCCATCTAAGGGGGGCAAGCTCGGGCTGATGCCCGGGGGCTCGCCCCTGCTCCCCATCTAAGGGGGGGCGAGCCCAGGCTGCTGCCCGGGGGCTCGCCCCCGCTCCCCATCTAAGGGGGGCGAGCCCGGGCTACTGCCCGGGGGCTCGCCCCCGCTCCCCACCAAGGTAAGCGAGCCCGGGCTGCTGCCCGGGGGATCGCCCCCGCTCCCCATCTAAGGGGGGCGAGCCCGGGCTGCTGCCCGGGGGCTCTCCCCCGCTTCCCAGCCAAGGGGGGCGAGCCCAGGCTGCTGCCCGGGGGCTCGCCCCCGCTCCCCATCTAAGGGGGGCGAGCCCGGGCTGCTGCCCGGGGGCTCGCCCCCGCTACCCACCAAGGGGGGAGAGCCCGGGCTGCTGCCCGGGGGCTCGCCCCCGCTCCTCATCTAAGGGGGGGCGAGCCCGAGCTGCTGCCCGGGGGCTCGCCCCCGCTTCCCAGCTAAGGGGGGTGAGCCCGGGCTTCTGCCCGGGGGCTCGCCCCCGCTCCCCATCTAAGGGGGGCGAGCCCGGGCTGCTGCCCGGGGGCTCGCCCCCGCTCCCCACCAAGGGGGGCGAGCCCGGGCTGCTGCCCGGGGGCTCTCCCCCGCTCCCAACATTGAGGGGCGAGAGGAGGAGGGGCGAGCCCGGGCTGCTGCCCGGGGGCTCGCCCCCGCTTCCCAGCTTAGGGGGCGAGCCCGGGCTGCTGCCCGGGGGCTCGCCCCCGCTCCCCATCTAAGGGGGGCAAGCTCGGGCTGATGCCCGGGGGCTCGCCCCTGCTCCCCATCTAAGGGGGGGCGAGCCCGGGCTGCTGCCCGGGGGCTCGCCCCCGCTCCCCATCTAAGGGGGGCGAGCCCGGGTTACTGCCCGGGGGCTCGCCCCCGCTCCCCACCAAGGGGGGCGAGCCCGGGCTGCTGCCCGGGGGTTCGCCCCCGCTCCCCATCTAAGGGGGGCGAGCCCGGGCTGCTGCCCGGGGGCTCGCCCCCGCTTCCCAGCCAAGGGGGGCGAGCCCGGGCTGCTGCCCGGGGGCTCGCCCCCGCTCCCCATCTAAGGGGGGCGAGCCCGGGCTGCTGCCCGGGGGCTCGCCCCCGCTCCCCACCAAGGGGGGAGAGCCCGGGCTGCTGCCCGGGGGCTCGCCCCCGCTCCCCATCTAAGGGGGGGCGAGCCCGGGCTGCTGCCCGGGGGCTCGCCCCCGCTTCCCAGCTAAGAGGGGCGAGCCCAGGCTGCTGCCCGGGGGCTCGCCTCCGCTCCCCATCTAAGGGGGGCGAGCCCGGGTTGCTGCCCGGGGGCTCGCCCCCGCGCCCCACCAAGGGGGGCGAGCCCGAGCTGCTGCCCGGGGGCTCTCCCCCGCTCCCAACATTGAGGGGCGAGATGAGGAGGGGCGAGCCCCCCTCTCGCCCCCCCCCCCCCCCCCCCCCCCTCCCACGTCCAAGGAAGGGGCGAGCTTCTCTCGCCCCCACGCCCAGTAGGGGGGCGAGCCCAGGAGGGCATTCGGTCTGCGTTTAGCGTCGTGGAACGGTGGGATTTGGCTATTCGCAGTCCAGTTTTGGCTATTCGCAGTCCAGTTTCGGCTATTTGCAGCCCAACTTCAGAAATCTTATAAATAGGACCAAGGGGGCACCATTTTAGGGGGGATCTAATTCTAGGCTAGCTCTCTCCCTCTCTCTCTCTCCCCCGCTTCCCAGCCAAGGGGGGCGAGCCCGGGCTGCTGCCCGGGGGCTCGCCCCCGCTCCCCATCTAAGGGGGGCGAGCCCGGGCTGCTGCCCGGGGGCTCGCCCCCGCTACCCACCAAGGGGGGAGAGCCCGGGCTGCTGCCCGGGGGCTCGCCCCCGCTCCTCATCTAAGGGGGGGCGAGCCCGGGCTGCTGCCCGGGGGCTCGCCCCCGCTTCCCAGCTAAGGGGGGTGAGCCCGGGCTTCTGCCCGGGGGCTCGCCCCCGCTCCCCATCTAAGGGGGGCGAGCCCGGGCTGCTGCCCGGGGGCTCGCCCCCGCTCCCCACCAAGGGGGGCGACCCCGGGCTGCTGCCCGGGGGCTCTCCCCCGCTCCCAACATTGAGGGGCGAGAGGAGGAGGGGCGAGCCCGGGCTGCTGCCCGGGGGCTCGCCCCCGCTTCCCAGCTTAGGGGGGCGAGCCCGGGCTGCTGCCCGGGGGCTCGCCCCCGCTCCCCATCTAAGGGGGGCAAGCTCGGGCTGATGCCCGGGGGCTCGCCCCTGCTCCCCATCTAAGGGGGGGCGAGCCCGGGCTGCTGCCCGGGGGCTCGCCCCCGCTCCCCATCTAAGGGGGGCGAGCCCGGGTTACTGCCCGGGGGCTCGCCCCCGCTCCCCACCAAGGGGGGCGAGCCCGGGCTGCTGCCCGGGGGTTCGCCCCCGCTCCCCATCTAAGGGGGGCGAGCCCGGGCTGCTGCCCGGGGGCTCGCCCCCGCTTCCCAGCCAAGGGGGCGAGCCCGGGCTGCTGCCCGGGGGCTCGCCCCCGCTCCCCATCTAAGGGGGGCGAGCCCGGGCTGCTGCCCGGGGGCTCGCCCCCGCTCCCCACCAAGGGGGGAGAGCTCGGGCTGCTGCCCGGGGGCTCGCCCCCGCTCCCCATCTAAGGGGGGGCGAGCCCGGGCTGCTGCCCGGGGGCTCGCCCCCGCTTCCCAGCTAAGAGGGGCGAGCCCAGGCTGCTGCCCGGGGGCTCGCCTCCGCTCCCCATCTAAGGGGGGCGAGCCCGGGCTGCTGCCCGGGGGCTCGCCCCCGCGCCCCACCAAGGGGGGCGAGCCCGAGCTGCTGCCCGGGGGCTCTCCCCCGCTCCCAACATTGAGGGGCGAGATGAGGAGGGGCGAGCCCCCCTCTCGCCCCCCCCCCCCCCCCCCCCCCCCCCTCCCACGTCCAAGGAAGGGGCGAGCTTCTCTCGCCCCCACGCCCAGTAGGGGGGCGAGCCCAGGAGGGCATTCGGTCTGCGTTTAGCGCCGTGGAACGGTGGGATTTGGCTATTCGCAGTCCAGTTTTGGCTATTCGCAGTCCAGTTTCGGCTATTTGCAGCCCAACTTCAGAAATCCTATAAATAGGACCAAGGGGCACCATTTTAGGGGGGATCTCATTCTAGGCTAGCTCTCTCCCTCTCTCTCTCTCCCTCCCCAAGTCTCTCTAGGGGGTGAGGGGAGCCTCCGGTGGTGCCCAAGCTTAGTAGTGGCTTGGGAGGGGAAGTTCCTAGGGAACTTCCGGGTATGTGGAGGGACCTCCCCACTAAGCCCTTGGTCCAGTTCCTAGTTCTAACACCTTCAACCTAGAGCTCTCCCTTGGGAGGAGTAAGGATTGGTCGCCCCTCGGCTAGCTGAGGGCCCCGAACTCCACAGAGACTAAGTCTTGTTCGCAAGTCTCGGTTTCAACACATGGTGCGGTGAGCGTGGAGTGTGACCGATTCAAGAAACTCTCAGGATGAGCTCCATGGTTGGAGCTGGAGGATCCGACCCAGTTCGCTCGCAACCCCCAGTGGATGGAGCGACGTTGGAGATGTTTGAAAATTTCAGACAAGAGATCCTGCAGACCTTTGAGCTAACTTTCGCCACGATAGGCGAAGGCATGAGAGGAGGTGGTCCGGAGGTCTCACCCCAGCAAGTAGGTGAGAGCCCTCCAGGCCAGCAGCCCAGGAAGAAGGTACCAGTGGGGGGAGTGGGGAGGCATTCGGCCCCCACTCGCTCAGTCCCCTAGGAGGGGGCGAGTGGGGAGGTCCCAGACCCCCACTCGCCCAGCCCCAAGGGGGCGAGTGGGGAGGTCCCAGACCCCCACTCGCCCAGCCCCAAGGGGGCGAGTGGGGAGGTCCCAGACCCCCACTCGCCCAGCCCAA
Source organism: Dactylorhiza incarnata (assembly GCA_033032865.1). NCBI lineage: Eukaryota > Viridiplantae > Streptophyta > Magnoliopsida > Asparagales > Orchidaceae > Dactylorhiza > Dactylorhiza incarnata. The sequence goes on along the minus strand of JAWHQI010000263.1, from coordinate 3,744,791 downwards.
AGAGGGCGAGTGGGGAGGTGTCAAACCCCATCTCGCCCAGCCCGAAAGGGGGATCTCATTCTAGGCTAGCTCTCTCCCTCTCTCTCTCCCTCCCCAAGTCTCTCTAGGGTGTGAGGGGAGCCTCCGGTGGTGCCAAAGCTTAGTAGTGGCTTGGGAGGGGAAGTTCCTAGGGAACTTCTGGGTATGTGGCGGGACCTCCCCACTAAGCCCTTGGTCCAGTTCCTAGTTCCAACACCTTCAACCTAGAGCTCTCCCTTGGGAGGAGTAAGGATTGGTCGCCCCTTGGCTAGCTGAGGGCCCCGAACTCCACAGAGACTAAGTCTTGTTCGCAAGTCTCGGTTTTAACAGTCCTCTTTCCCCCTTCACCCTTCTAACAATGAGTTAGACAGGGCCAACACCTCCAACTCAGCTTCAAGAGCTTAGAACTCAGATTCCTCAGAATCTCTCAGGTTTTCTCCAAACCTTACCTCAGGCTCAGCATCCCTACAAGCTCAGAGTCCTCCAACTTTTACAACTCAAAAATCTCCTGATTTCCTACCTCAGACCTATCAAAAAGTCCTACCTCAGATCTTCACAAAGATCCTACACTCAAGCTGGGAGTACAACTCTACACTCAGGCTAAGCAGCCCTATAGCTCAGGCGCAAAGGCCTTTCGAATAAATAAAGTGCTAATGATACAACAGAAGACTATATAAAGTTAACCTTCAGATCTTGTCTTCTGTTGTCTTGAAACAGGACTGTGAAGCAGTAGTTACAGGTCTTGTTTCTCCATGATCTTCTCCTTCAGCAAAGTTGAAGATCTATTTGTTCTTCTTGAATGATTCAGGAAGAACTAACTTATCTCCCGGCAGAGTTCATCTTGAGATTGAGAGATTGCCCTTTTAGGAGGCTTGAAGAAGATTGGCCTTGCAGCACACAATACAGCTCTTCCAATAAAACCCCCTTTCTGGCTTCTTCAAATATTCTTTGTTTAATGTCTTGTTTAGCTTTTGTGATTGTGCCAGAGAGGGTTTGGAAGATATTTTCAATGTCAGCTTTGAGCTCATCCTTCAGCTTTACTACTTCAGCATCCATTTGGGTTGCAGTTGACCACACATATTCCTCAATATGTTTTGTTGTATTCTGAAGCACCCCATCTGCTTTGCTGGCATAGTCTTTGACATGTCTCATATCAGACTCTGTCATTTTAATGTCATTGTTGATGGATCTGAATATTTCAGATTGAGAGTTCACTATCTTTTCAGCCATGATAAACCACTGGGTCATTTGTTGTTTTAGATAGACAGTTTCATCTTTGATGGGCTTTAGTGTACCTATAACTTCAGTCTTTATACTAGAGATGGACTGATCTATATACTCCTTCACTGTAGAGGCTGGCCTATCAACGTAACCCTTCATGGATATCAGATGATTATCTAGCATGATTTGAATAACATTAATAATGTTCTCTTTTGACTGTGAGGGGATGGAGGTTGAAGCTTGTTGATTAACCATTTCAGATTCTTTGAGCTCTTGAAGGAGATTTGGAGGAGGGATTGATTCCACTTGGAGGGTTATCTTCCCTTGTACTTCCAGAATTGGATTAATGACCGGAGTATTTTCCCTACTGTCTTGATCATCTCCTTGTACATGGTCAGGAAGGACTCCATCATCATCCTCATTATCTCCAACATCAATAACATCATTATTATTATCATCAGATTTTCCTTGCTCCCCCCTCAGATAGAGCACCAGTTTGTCTTTGAACAGGTGAATCCCAGAGACATGGTAGATTATCAGGATTAAATTTGATTCTTCTTTCAAGATTTAAGAGGATGGTGTCAATCTTACTTTGCATATCCTCAGGAGATTGCTCTTTGATCTCATCAATTCTGACAGAGACTCCTTCAGCAGTATTATTTTTATCAGCAACATCCATTTCAGATGGCTCTTGTTGTTGCTCTCCCTCAGATAGGGCATCCAACTAGTCTTGAGGGTCTGAAGGTGAGATTACTATGGAATCATTAGTTATTAACTAATTTACTGTTCAAGATTAGATATCATTATCAGTAATTTGAGGTTGAAGGATTAATTACCAGGGTGTTACTTTTCTCCATGTCATTTGTCTTTATAGAATCAGCAGGCATGTTCTGTGCATCTTCAGCACCTTTATCAGATGAAGCATCCTCATTCTCATCAAAATGTTCTGACTCAGAACTTGAGACAATCATTCTGGACTTCTTGGGTTCTTTTGACATCTTCTTTTTCTTGTCCTTTGCCACTGAGGGCTGACTCATGGGGAGCACCCTAGTGAACCTATCCAAAGTTTTTATATCCATCCTTTTGAGGTAGTGGATATTTGACCCTTTTGAGCTCTCAAACTTCTCAGGATAGGTGTTTGAAGGTATAGGGACAGAATTCTTCCCAAGTTGGGGGCTTGCAGGCACTCTTTCGGTCTTTGCAAGATCACATTTCCCCAGGATGTCTTCCTCTTTAAGATAATCCTTGTAATCAGTTCAAGCATAAACTGGGAGATGGTGTCATGGGAGACTGTTTACAAAGAATGGCCTTCCCCACTATGTCAGAGAGGAGCTTGCCTCTCTGATTGAAGAATTTTCTCTTCAGTGAGCCTTTTTGGGCATCACCATAGTTACACCATGCTAGAGCTTTCTTCTTGTCCTTATCTGAGATTTCTTCTTCCTCATCATGACTGCATGGAGTTAAATGCAGGCCATTTTCTATTCTCTTGGAGGAGACTTTAATCTTTTCATCTCCAACCTTTGACTTCAAGGTGGACTTGGATGGGGAGATCCTTACATTACTGAACCATTCTAGAATGACAGTGGGCTCAGACAGAAGGTATTCCAGACCTTGAGCTTCTAGGAGTTGAATTACCTCCTTTATTTCTTCTGGAGCATGAGCAAAATCATTTCTTACTACCTCATACCCTTCCAGAAGATCCTTAGAACTCTTTGGCGCCATTATTTCTGACAAAATGAGACGTTGAGACAGAAGGGAAGATGATTCGTCTCGCCGGATGGGGAGTAAGGGTTGTGTAATTATCTTTACTCACATTGGTCTATTGATATAGGTTTGGGTAATATTTTGATTAGCCCTAATGATTAACGTTGATTGGACTTATTATTTTAAGTGATTTTAGATCATTTAATGTTAAATTTTGTTGAATAGCAATTTAGGAAACCCGTCTCAACGGAACCGCTGAGACGGTGATCTAAGCCTTTGGGACAAAGAACTGTCAACCGCTGTGACATTTTAGCTGTCTCTGCAGTTTAGCTAGAATTTTTTCAGCTGTCTCAGCGGCTCAGATAAAACAAGTCTCCTATTTTAACTGATCTTACAGACTAATATTAATCCATTTTGATTGGACTGGTTGATGTCCTAATCATGTCACTAAGTGTATTGATGTAACAACATATTGTACTAGAACATAACATTCAACATATCATTGAGGACTGACAATAGTATAATTTAGTCATTATTCAATATTTAACAAACCAAGATCAATCTTGAAAGCATTAAATTTAGCCTCATCCAATGGCTTTATAAAGATATCAACAACTTGATTGTCAGTGGGGACAAATTCAAGGCAGATTTCTTTACATTCAACATATTCTCTAATAAAATGATATTTTATCTCTATGTGTTTAGTACTGCTATGAGAGACAATCTTCTTAGCAATTGAGATAGCACTGGATGAGTCACAATATAAAGGAGATTGACTTACCTTGAGGTTGTAATCCTCTAGTTGATGTTTTATCCACAAGAGGTGTGCACAGCAGCTACCTGCAGCTATATATTCTGACTCAGTAGTAGAAATAGCCACACAGTTTTGCTTCTTACTGCTCCATGATATCAACCTCCTTCCTAGGAATTGACAAGTTCCACTTGTACTTTTCCTGACTTCTTTGCATCCTGCAAAATCTGCACTGAAAAACCTATCAGTTCAAAATCATTGTTCTTAGGGTACCAAAGGCCAAGATGTTGGCTGCCTTTAAGGTATCTCAAAATCCTCTTTGCAGCTGAATAGTGAGATTCTTTAGGTTATGCTTGGTACCTAGCACAAACACATGTAGCATACATAATGTCTGGTCTACTAGCAGTTAGATACAACAAGGATCCAATAATGCACCTGTACATGGATTCATCAAATGTCTTGCCCTTCTCATCCTTGTCTAGGGAAATGTTGGACCCCATGGGAGTTTTTCATGGTGGAAGCAGATTCCATCCCAAACTTATTGATAAGCTCCCTAGTGTACTTAGTCAGAGAGATGAATATTCTCTCATCAGACTGTTTCACTTGGAGGCATAAAAAGTACTTGAGCTCTCCCATACTACTCATCTCAAACTCCCCCTGCATAAGGTTGGCAAACTTTTTGTAGAGGTTGTCATCTGTAGACCCAAAGATTATGTCATCAACATAAATTTGGACTAGAAGACACTTGCCCTTTATTTACCTAAGAAACAATGTGTTATCTATCTTTCCCCTCAAGAACTTGTTCTTGATGAGAAAGCTAGACAAGGTCTCATACCAAGCCCTAGGGGCTTGCTTTATAACAGTACTGGCTAGCCTGACCCGGGCCCCTAGCCCAGTACTGCCGGCACCGATGGCCCAGGCCCATTCTGGGACGGCCTGACCAAGCCCATCCGGGTCACTGGCCCCGTCCTAGGACACTGTACCACCGGTTCAGCCTGACCACAACTGGTCAACAACAAGCCTACAGGTCGTACACCCCAACCCCTCTCTGGCTTGTTTCTCAGCGCAGCGGGTTGTTAGAGGGGGGCCTCGAACCCACAACCTCCCTTGATAGGAAACCTTCAACAGTTCCTATCACCAACTGAGCTGCGCTGAGAAACAGGCCAGAGAGGGGTTGGGGTGTACGGCATGCAGGCTTGTTGTTGACCAGTTGTGGTCAGGCTGAACCGACGGTACAGTGTCCTAGGATGGGGCCAGTGACCCGGATGGGCTTGGTCGGGCCGTCCCAGAATGGGCCTGGGCCGTCGGTGCCGGCAGTACTGGGCTAGGGGCCCTAGTCAGGCTAGCCAGTACTGTTACAAAAAGTGCACTTTTTGTAATAGTACTTTTTGTAACAGTCCTGGTCCAAGCCCATCCGGGTCACTGGCAACCCCAGGAACTGTCGGCACCGACGGCCCAGGCCCATTCTGGGACGGCCTGACCAAGCCCATCCGGGTCACTGGCCCCGTCCTAGGACACTGTACCGCCGGTTCAACCTGACCACAACTGGTCAACAACAAGCCTGCAGGTCGTACACCCCAACCCCTCTCTGGCCTGTTTTTCAGCGCAGCGGGTTGTTGGAGGGGGGCCTCGAACCCACAACCTCCCTTGATAGGAAACCTTCAACAGTTCCAATCACCAACTGAGCTGCACTTTTTGTAACAGTACTGGCTAGCCTGACCCGGGCCCCTAGCCCAGTACTGCCGGCACCGACGGCCCAGGCCCATTCTGGGACGGCCTGACCAAGCCCATCCGGGTCACTGGCCCCGTCCTAGGACACTGTACCGTCGGTTCAGCCTGACCACAACTGGTCAACAACAAGCCTGCAAGTCGTACACCCCAACCCCTCTCTGGCCTGTTTCTCAGCGCAGCGGGTTGTTGGAGGGGGGCCTCGAACCCACAACCTCCCTTGATAGGAAACCTTCAACAGTTCCTATCACCAACTGAGCTGCACCCACAACCTCCCTTGATAGAAAACCTTCAACAGTTCCTATCACCAACTGAGCTGCAGCTGAGAAACAGGCCAGAGAGGGGTTGGGGTGTACGGCCTGCAGGCTTGTTGTTGACCAGTTGTGGTCAGGCTGAACCGGCGGTACAGTGTCCTAGGACGGGGCCAGTGACCCGGATGGGCTTGGTCAGGCCGTCCCAGAATGGGCCTGGGCCGTCGGTGCCGGCAGTACTGGGCTAGGGGCCCGGGTCAGGCTAGCCAGTACTGTTACATGCTTTAGACCATATAGAGCTTTCCTAAGTAAATAAACATGAGAAGTAATGGTAGGATGTACAAAACCTGATGGTTGCTCAACATATACCTCTTCCTTCAAGTTAACATTGAGGAAAGCTGACTTGACATCCATCTGGTATACTTTGAACCACTTGTGGGCAGCATAGGCAAGAAATAGCCTAATTGTTTCTAACCTTGCAACTGGGGCAAAGGTTTGATCAAATTTTATACCCTCTTCTTGTTTATAGTATTTGGCTACTAATCTTGCCTTGTTCTGGATGATGATTCCATTTTCAGCCAACTTGTTTTTGTATATCCATTTAGTGTCAATGGTGTTGTGTCCTTGAGGTTTTGGCACCAACTTCCAGACTTTACATCTCTTGAATAGAAGAAGCTCTTCTTGCATGACTTGAATCCAGAAAGTATCTTGATTGGCCTCTTCAAACTTCTTGGGCTCCAACTGTGACAGGAAGCACAGGAATAGAGCTTCATTGTGAGCCCTACTTCTTGTGATCACACCTTGATTCTCAGCTCTAATTATCTGTTCTCTTGGATGATCTATTAAGTGTCTTGTTGCTGCAAGCATCCTGACAGCAATTTGCAAGTCTTCTTCTGGAACAGTATGATCTTCAACAGCCTGCACTTCTTCATCTTTAGGAATAGCAGCATCTATATAAGCTTTGCTGCTGCTGGGAATGTCTTGGATAGACATCTCTTCAAATTTTTGTTCATTTCCTGTCAAAACAGAAGAGCTAGACCAGCCCTTATAAAGTAGGTTGGTCTCATCAAACACTACATGCATAGACTCTTCTACAACATGAGTTTTCTTGTTGTATACTCTATAAGCTCTACTATGTGAGCTATAGCCTACAAGAACCCCTACATTGCATTTTTCTGCAAACTTTATCAAATGAGATTTTCCATTGTCTAAAATGTAGCATTTGCAACCAAAGATTCTAAAGTATGATATTGTTGGTTGTTTTCCTTTCAGAATCTCATATGGGGCAATTCCAAGGACCTTATTGATGGAAGCTCTATTGAGAACATAACAATTAGTATTAACTACCTCAGCCCAAAAATATTCTGGAAGTGAGGAGTCACTAATCAATGTTCTCCCAGCTTCTATCAAGGTACTATTCCTCCTCTAAGCCACACCATTTTGTTGTGGAGTCCTTGGAGAGGAGAACTCTTGGGTGATACTAAATTCTTGACAAAACCCTTCCATAGCTTCAGATTGAAATTTTGTGCCATGGTCAGTCCTAGTCCTGACCACAGTACATTGTATATCATTCTGAATGGCCTTGATATGATTTATAAAGACCTTTAAGGTATCGATTTCTTCTTTAGGAAGAATACCCATATATACATTGAGTTATCATCAACAATCACCAAGGTATACAACTTCCCACCTAGGCTTTGAATTAGCAAAGGACCAAACAAGTCCATGTGCAATAGATATAGACATCTTCCAGTGTCTTTGGAGCCAATACTTTTGAAAGTGGCCCTTGTTGGCTTACCCATTTGGCAAGCATGACAGGAACCACTTTTAATAAATTTTATATTTGGACTATTCCTAACAAGGTTTGTAGAAAATAGTCTATATATTGTCTTATAGTTAATGCGGGCAAGTCTCTTGTGCCATTGAACACAAATGGACTCACTTTCATTAGCTACAAGACACACAGGAGATAGGGAATTATAGCAAATAAAATCTAAACAATATACATTCCCACTCCTAGTGCCTGCGAGAATGGTCTCTAAGTCATTTAACTTTTTGATCAAGCACTTTTAATTGTGGAATTCAATGACATAGCCTAAGTCGCATAGTTGACTTATGCATGCAAGGTTGTATTGCAACCCATCAACATAAGCTACCCTTGTGATTGAGATTATGTCATTGGAGATCATACCATATCCTTTGGTGAATCCCTTTTCAGATCCACCAAATGTAACTTTAAGTCCATTCTTCACAGTTGTGTAGTCCTGTAGAAGACTTCTAGTACCTGTCATGTGCCTTGAGCACCCACTGTCCAAGTACCATATTTGTTTAAGGATGGTACTTGAACTATCCTGCAAGATAAAATTTAATATACCTTTGGAACCCAACTGATTTTGGGTCCTAGGTCCCTGTTAATACCATATGAAATATTCCTGGAAAGAATTTGTTTGGCTGGAGTGCCCTTCCTTGCAATTGGCACATTGGGATTGTGCCAACAATCAATTACAAAGTGACCCACTTTACCACATCACCAACACTCATATATGTTGTATCTTCTTTTCTGTACAAATTTAGAAGTTGAGGCTTCCTTCTTCTGTTCAGGAAAGGATACAGCTGCATTCTTCTTGTTCCTTTCAGCAATCACTTGGCTTTTTGCATTCCTATAATCATTCTTGGCAGCCATTCTCTGGTTGTCATCAACAGATTTTATCTTGGCAGCTAAGCAAGTGTTGATGGCAGCAGAAACTGGACTGTTAGGCTTGGTTATAGGTCTGACAGCAGCCCCAATTTTTGCTGGATGGGAGTTGGAAGATGCATCCTTATTTATCTTGAGTGTAGTGGCTGAGGTTCCAAAAACAAATGGTCCATGATGGGCTATCTGAATTTCCTCATGTGAAGCCTTTAAGGCACTCAAGCCTAACTCCTTTCTACTCCTATAGCTGTGAGCATCTTTGTTCAAGCTATTGGGACTACCATTCAACAGGTGACCATGAATGCTTTGTTGGTCATATATGTTGGATGGTATCATTAACTTCACAAAGGAAGACTTTGGTTCAATTGAAGCCTTGACCTTACCCTTTGTGTTACCAGCTGCTGCCTCTTTATTGAATCTCAATCCTCTTTTATCATGAGAGGAGATGGTGTCAATAATAGGTAGCACTGTCTTAGGCTTAGAGAACTGAGACACTAGCATTCTCTCCTTGATAAGCTTTTCCTCAAGATCCTTGATGATCTTGATTTCATGGATTATGGTGCCAATATGGATATTTGACATTCCCCTTAACTTGGCAATCTCTTTGCACATCTGAGCTAGATGGGTAGCATGTTCAGTGCAATCGGTTTTTGCCACCTTTAGGGAAGAAATTTCCAGAGCTTACCTCTTGGCTAACATCTTGCTCTTTTTCAGAGCTTCCAAGATAGCACCATACCTGTCAATCAATTGATTGACATCTTCCTCAGATTCTGAATCACTTCCACCATTAGATGAAGGTGCTTCAGATTCTGGGCTTGTCTTATATTCAGAAGAAGAAATGCAGTGGATTAGTACCTGCTCATTGTCTGAATTATTGTGATTGTCCTCATCTTCTGTCAGAGACATCAGCCCATGGTCTTCTTGGATGTCTTCATCCTCCTCTATGTCACTATCTGAATGTGACAGAGGGGCCCTGATTTCAATCCTTGCAGCAAGAAAGTATTCATCCTCTTCTGCAGTAAACAACCCAATGTAGGCTTTCTCCTCTTCATCTGAATTTGTGTTTGAGGACTCAGATTCACTCCAGCTCTTCCCCTTCTTTGCTAGGAAGGATTTTTCACCTTTCCTTTCCTTTTGGTGATGATGTTTCTGATCACTTTTCTCCTTTCTCTTGACTGGACATTCAATAATGACATGTTCAGGCTTGCTGCAGCAGTAGCATATAACATTAGATGAAATATGTTTGGCATGTTTAGGGTCATACCTGTCACCCTTGGAGTGTTGCCTTTCAGATCTGTTGTGGTCCTTCCTGGGATGTGAGGAGGAGGAAGGTTTGTTCTTCCATTGCTTCCTCCTCATCAGCTTCTTGAAGTGCCTAGAGAAGGAAACAAACTCCTCATCAGATGAGGTGCTGTTAGAAGTGCAATTTTCTAAATTTTCTGAATCAGCAACTTTTCTTGGAGGAGACAGCAATCTGGCTTTGCTCCTTTTGGGGCCGTCAGCTTTGAGAGCCACGGTTTTCTCCCTTGCATGAGTCCTTGTGGATGTATCCTCCTCCTTTCTTGCAGACAGCTGCATCTCATAAGAAAGCAGTTTCCTAAACAATGTATGGGTAGGAGTTTCACCCAGTTTGGCCACTTCTCTGATGGCACATATCATTGTGTCCCAGTCTCTAGTTAGAGATCTTAGGAACTTGTCATTTAGTTCATAGTCATTGAATACCCTTTCATAGGTCCTCAGTTCATTAACTATTCTGAAGAACCTTTCATAACAGATATATATGCTTTCCTGGCTGAGCCGCCTGAAAGCTTCATATTCTTGATTAAGGAGGGATTTCCTGTCATCCCTCACTTCAGCAGTCCCTTCCATATACACCACAGATGTATCCCACATATCCTTGGTTGTTGTACAATGTAACAAGTTCTGGAAGGTGTAATCATCAATTGCATTCACAATAATGTTCTGGGTTCTTTTATCCATTGTGAATAGTGCAAGTTCATCCTTGGTCAATTCAGCAAAAGTCTTGGCCACTCTCCTAGTTGGATCTATGGTGGAGGTTGTTTGAAAAGTGAAAGTACCCTGCTTCACAGTAATATAGATTCTAGGGTCTGAGGCTTCCATGAACAGCCTCACCCTTTGCTTCCATATGCCAAAGTTTTCTTTGTTGCATATGGGCAACTTCATAGACCCCATCTCCTTCTGCAATCCAGTGGCAGCCATTGGATTCAGATATGACTACTCCTTTGTAGGATCTGGTCAGACAGTTATGTCCTTTTTGATCAACCTCCCTCTGATACCACTTGATAGTTTATAGGTAGTATTCTAGATCACCCAGAGGGGGGTGAATAGGTCACTTTCTTTTCTTGTTTCTTTAACCTAGCCATTTTTAGTGAGTATAAAGATTATAAGCAAACACACAGAAAGCACACAAACATATATAGAGGTTCCTCAAGACAGGGTGTCTTGAGTAGTCCTCTTTCCCCCTTCACCCTTCTAACAATGAGTTAGACAAGGCCAACACCTCCAACTCAGCCTCAAGAGCTTACAACTCAGATTCCTCGGAATCTCTCAGGTTTTCTCCAAACCTTACCTCAGGCTCAACAAACCTACAAGCTCAGAGTGCTCCAACTCCTACAACTCAGAAATCTCATGATTTCCTACCTCAGACCTATCAAGAGGTCCTATCTCAGATCTTCACAAAGATCCTACACTCAAGCTGGGAGTGCAGCTCTACACTCAGGCTAAGCATCCCTATAGCTCAGGCATAAAGACCTTACAGATAAATAAAGTGTTAATGATACAACAGAAGACTATATAAAGCTAACCTTCATATTTTGTCTTCTGTTGTCTTGAAACGGGACTGTGAAGCAGCAACTACAGGTCTTGTTTCTCCTTGATCTTCTCCTTCAGCAAAGTTGAAGATCTACTTTTTCTTCTTGAACAATTCAGGAAAAACTAACTTATCTCCCAGCAGAGTTCAGCTTGAGCTTGAGAGATTGCCCTTTCAGGAGGCTTGAAGAAGATCAGCCTTGCAGCACACAATACATCTCTTCCAATAAAACAGTGCTCTTATTTTAGACCTAACATCTTCTTTTATACTTCCTCCTAACTTTCAACGGCTATTAGAAGCCCCTGACACAACATGGACATCTGACAAAAGTGTATCTTGCTTTTTTGCCATATGCGCCAAAAATAGATCCCGCCAATGCTTTATTCATATTTGAATCTATCTCAGCGGTTGGGCTGAGACAGCCTTCAGACTCAGCGATAACTTTTGTCTTCGTCTCAACGGCTCCGCTGAGACAGACAGTCGTCTCAGCAGTTTTCCTCTATCTGCAGCTCAGCATTCCCTGACTCTTTCTTGACAACACCTGGGATTGTCTCAGCAGTTCAGCTGAGACTGAGAGGTCGTCTTAGTGATTTTGGCATTTAGACCTCTGAACATATTCCACTTCTTGGAATAACCTAACCCTGCTTTAGCATGATACAATATAGAGTTTATCAAATATAATATGTACTTAGTATTGAGTGTGATGCCTCTTCAAATTAAGGGAACATTGAGGGCAATATTTCCAACACTACTTGAAATGAATTTGGCTGAATCAGGAAGACTTACTCAAGAGAGAAATGTTTTTCATAAAGAAAATAATTCTGTTGAAGACTTGGAAGAAATCTCTCTCAGGATTGCAGTGGCTGAAGACTTGGCAGAATTCTAAAGCTTGAGCACTGAAATTATTTCTAAGATTATACACGCGTGCCTTCTTATAAATCTATGTATATTGTGTGTCTTGTTCTATTTTAATATCCCTTTATATAGAAGACTGGACAAAGAAAGCTCATTTTGGTATACCATGGGGATCAGCAGAGGTCTTGCTTCTAGAAAGGAATGCTTCAATGACTAGAGATTTTCCCTAAGGAAAGTTCTTTAAATAGCAGCAATCTGAAATCAATGGGTATAATTTATTTCCTCTTAAAGCACCTTAATTATTGCAGCAGAAAATGGAATTCAAATCAATTTGAATGACTGTGTAATTTGCGTCTTGATCTCAGCATAGGGCCGTTAGAACATGCTTCAGGATGACAAAATAATCTACGCAGTCGATAACATCCTACAACAGTTATAGATAAGATGTAGTCAATAAAATCCTTCAACACGTATATATATATGTAGTCGACAACCTGCACCTTAAGAACACAACCTGATGCAGTCCATACCAAAGCAATCAATCCTGGAAAGATCCTTCTATCACAGTCTGGGCGATGCATTCGATAAATCAAGTAGTCTTCCAGTCGATGCAGACGATAAATTACTTAACTATCTAGTTGATACAGTCCGCAAATTACTTAACTTTCCAGTCGACGCAGTAGATAAATGGCTCTAGTCGATGCAATCGACATTTGACTTAGACTAATCTTTGCTTCTTCCTTGAATTTCTTTTAACTATGCTATTTTTCCTCATGATAATGGCATGTCTAATATATGATTAGATCATAGGTCAACATGAGTTTTGCACCTTGAGGGATTATAAGGGCAAAACCTAGTTTGGGTGACCATAAGCCTAACACTATATTAGCGAAGTATTTTTGTTGTTCCCGTCACGTCAAAACTTATACATGCATCAAATACAAGATGTTTATTGTCATCTTGAGGCCTTCTTCAAATCTGAAATCTTGTGGACAACATTCCTAATAGTATCCATAACAGTTGAGCACATCAACTCCCAGCTAAGATGTATTCTGATTCAGCTGTTGAGATTGTCACACTTATTTGCTTCTTGCTGCTTCATGTGATCAGCCTCTTCCCTAGGAATTGACAGGTTCCAGTTGTGCTTTTCTGTCTTCTTTGGAACCTACAAAATTTGCATCTGAATACCATGTTAGCTCAAAATCAATACTTCTAGGGTACCAAAGGCCAAGATTTGGAGTTCCCTTGAGGTATCTCAAGATTATCTTAGCAAAGGTGTAGTGAGATTCCTTAGGGGAAGCTTGATACCTAGCACATACACATGTAGCAAACATAATGGCAGGCCTACTAATAGTTATGTAAAGCAGAGATCTAATGATGCATCTATACAAGGTCTCATCAAAAGGTTTCTCATTCTCATCCTTGTCCAGAGACACATTGGATCCCATTGGAGTCCTCATTAAGGTTGCACTCTCCATTCCAAACTTTTTATAAGCTCTTTAGTGAACTTGGTTTGAGAGATGAATATTCCATTGTCAGATTGCTTCACTTGGAGCCCTATGAAGTATTTCGGCTCGCCCAAGCTGCTCATTTCAAACTTCCCTTGCATTAAGTTAGCAAACTTCTTGCAAATATTGTCATCAGTAGAGCCAAAAATTATGTCATCAACTTAAATTTGGACTAGCATAATTTTTCACTTTACTTCCCTTAGAAATAATGTCATTTATATCTTCTCCCTTGAAAAAATTTGTTTTCAATGAGGAAGCTTGATAGAGTTTCATGCCAAGCTCTAGGAGCTTGTTTCAATCCATATAAAGCCTTTCTTAAAATTAATCATAATCAGAAAGGTTAGAAACAACAAAATCTGGAGGCTACTCTACATACACTTCTTCTTTGAGATCTCCAGTGAGGAAAGCAGACTTCACATCCATTTGATATACTTTGAATCTTTTTTGAGCTGCATAGGCTAGAAATAGCCTTATTGCCTCAAGTCTTGCTACTGGTGCATATTTTTGATCAAATTCAATCCCTTTTCCCTGTCTATATCCCTTTGCAACTAGCATTGGTTTGTTCTTGATGATGATGTCATTCACACCTAGCTTGGTCCTGTAGACCAACTTTGTTCCAATGACATTCTGATGTTGGGGTCTAGGAACCAACTTCCATACTTTGCATCTTTTGAATTAACTGAGTTCTTTTTGCATAGCCATGATCCAAGAAGGATCTGAATTGGCTTCTTCAAATCTCTTTGATTTAATATGAGTTAGAAAGCTCAGATATAGTGCTTCATTCTGAGCACTTCTTGTTTTAACTCCTAGGCTTATGTCTCCAATGACTTGACTACTTGGATGGTCTTTATGGTGCTTCCAAGATGGTGGCAGTGCTCCTTGAATGTCAGCAGTTTCTGTACTAACTAGATGTTGTCCAAGCATTATTTTTTGTGTTTTTCCTTGGATTTGTTCTCCATCTTCAATGATCAAGTCGGGAGTTGTAGAGTCTTCTAGGCTAAGCTCTTTCAGCTTCAAATTTGGTCCTACAATATTTTAAGAGTTAGACAAGTCTTGATGAATCATGCTTGTCTCATCAAATACAACATGAATTGATTTTTCTACCACATAAGTCTTTTTGCTGAATATTTTGTAAGCCTTGTTGTGACTACTATATGCAACAAGGATCCCCTCAAAGCATTTTCTAGCAAACTTAGTAAGATATGATCTACCATTGTTTAGATCATTACACTTACATCCAAAATTCTAAAGTAGGCTAGATTTGGTTTTCTTCCCTTCATTAGTTCATAAGGAGTTTTCTTGTGACATTTGATTATAGAGGCTTTATTCTGCACATGACATGTAGTGTTGACATCTTCAGCCCAGAAATATTATGATAATGAAGAGTCACTTAGCATGGTTTTCCCAGCTTCTATGAGAGTCTATTTTTCCTCTCAACAACTCCATTCTGTTATGGTGTTGTTGGAGAAGAAAATTCTTGAAGGATACTTTGCTCTTTGCAAAAATCAGTCATGAGTTTAGACTAAAAATCTATTCCATAGTCACTTTTGATTTTGACCACAGCATAGTGCTTTTCATTCTGAACTTGCTTGACAAAAGATACGAAGATATCAGACTTTTTTCTTAAGGAAGAACACCCAAGCATACCTAGAGAAGTCATCAACTGTCACAAAGGTATACAACTTCCTTCCTAAACTATGAATTATCATAGAACTAAATAAGTCTGTATACAATAGACAAAGGCATATTTCTGAATCTTTGGAGTCTATGCTATTAAAGGTGGTCTTAGTCTGCTTGCCCATCTGACAGGCGTGATAAATACCCTCTTTAATGTATTTAAGGTTAGGTCCATTTTAACTAGATTTTCTGAAAAGAGTTTGTTGAGTGTCTTGTAACTCACGTGAGCAAGTCTCTTGTGCTATTGCACACAAAGAGATTCTCTCTCATTTGCTATAAGACAAACATGCGTAGTAGAATCTAAGCATAAGAAATAAACACTACCACTCCTAGTGTCTGATAGAATTTTCTCAAGGTTAAAAGAATTCTTAATCAGACACTTATCATTATGGAACTCAATGACATAGCCTAGATCACAGAGCTGTCTTATACTTATAAGGGTATGTTGCAACCCTTCCACATAAGATACTTTTGGGATAGTGACTATGCCATTGGTAATCATACCATAGCCTTTGATGATGCCTCTTTCAAATCCACCAAATATGACTTTGGCTCCATCTTCCACATGGGTAAAGTTCTTCAAAATGCTTCTTGTTCCAGTCATGTGCCTGGAACATCCACTGTTCAAATACTAGATGAGTATTTTGGGTGTCTTTGGACAACCTGCAAGAATAAACTATTTTACCTTAGAAACCCAAATAGATTTGGGTCCTTGGTTCCTGTTATCCTTGACTGTAGGATGCTTGAGTGCAAAACTACTAGCAAGCTTCACATTCCTTGGTCTAGACACTGTTAGGTTGAACTAACAATCTATGGCAAAGTGGTCAATCTTGCCACGTACCAACAATCAAATTTATTATACCTCCTCTTCTGATTCCCCTTCTGAATGGAGTGTTGGTGCGGATGATCAGAAGAGAAGGCTGCTTTATAGCAAGCATTTCCTTGAGTTATTCCTAAGGATGTGCATATAATTGGAAGTTGGCTGCACAGTCATAGGCTTTACTCTAGGGACGTGCTTTTGAGGAATAGCCTTTCCCTTTTCTTTGGCTGATTGTGTTGTAGAGCCAAGTACCAATGGTCCATGATCATTTATCTAGATCTCCTCATGGGGTGACTTTAGAGTACTCAGTCCAATGTTTTCTCGGTTCCTTGGGTTTTGTGGCTTAGTTCCACTAGTTGAGCAACCATTGGTGAGGTATCCAAAGATTAGATCTGTAACATCCAAATTCCTTCTAGACCCCTTAGGTTAGGGTTAGGGTTGGAGTTGTGAGTAGAGGTCATGGTATGACCCTACGTTAACTTTGGCCAATTTACTTCAAGTTGGACTCACCAACTCAAATTGAGCTTACCAATAGGTTCCTAACCCTAAGAGAGACCCAAGTGACCCAAAATCTCCATCATAGGGTCACTAATTTTGGCTAATTTGACCAAATCAACTCTAGGTCAAAATAGGTTAACATGTGTAAATTCAACTCAAATGAGGTCATTTAGGCTTCAAATGATCAAATTGACCACCCCACTATATTACAAACCCTAATTGGGGTGCAATGGACTCAGAAGCCCCATCAAGTGCTCACCAATTGGCCCAAATTGACCAAAGTACCATTTAGGTCAACATAGGTCAATCATTCACCAATAGGTCCAATTGAACCCCAGAACTTGAAATTGACATCACCCTTAGTCTTATAACATCATAGGGGGGGCAATGGACCCAAAATCCTCATCAAGTGGTCATCAATTAGTCCAATTTTACCAAAGTCAACTCCACCCCCCCCCCCTACATAATTTTGGTCCAAATCACACATGTTGGCTAAATTGGCCAATTAGGGCATCACCATGACCCAATCAACATTGGGTGGGGTCAAGGGACTCAAGACCAACTCATTGGACTAGTCAGCCCATTACTTTGACAAAGTCAACCCCAAAGTCGGCCTTGGTCAAAGTGAGCCCTAATTATGAGATTAAGAGCCTTCCAATTAAATCCAATTGGGCTAAGGCCTAATCCAAAGCCCATCCATCCAGCCCATGAGCCAAATGACCCCCTAAGCCCCTCTGAATTTGAATGAAGAGAATCTATGGAGGGAAAGATAGGAATTTCACTCAATTGGGAGATAAAGAGGAGGAATACATGGAGTGGTTGCCACTTGGCACCCAATCCACCTTTCCTTAGCTTGCTCTCAGCGTCCCCATTTAATCCTCCAGCAGTTTTGGGTGATGTGGTAGCTGAGTAGAGGGAGAAAATCAATGGGAATAGAGTTGGTCGGCCACCTTAATGACATTGCTTGAGGGAGCCAACAATTGGCCTCGATTGTAACATCCCGATTCGAGCTAGACCCCTTGTGCGTGTTTTTGGGTCAAGCGAGTTGACTCGGGATCGGGGTGTACTGAGGGCCAGGCTTGCACCTGAGCCGGGGAAGTGCCATCGACGAATGCGGCGAGTACCAGTTCTATTCTTAGTCCCGATGTTTGTTGTATCGGGATCCGAGCCGTCCGGAGAGCATAACTTGAGCGATAAAACTCGAAGGAGGCGAACCGCCTCGAAGGATTTATAGTACGTACGTTAGCTTAAATAACGTGGTCTGCGAATAACAGATTTATCCAAAAGGCGATACGCAGCAGACGGTCTCGGTATTCACCCCAGTTAGCTTTGTTAGACTCGTGAAGTCTATACGAGTTCAACAAAACTGTCCGCGCTCGATTCTGATGAGAATCGGCGAATTTATTACTGTGGTCTGCGAATAGCATATTTATCCAAAATGGTGAAATTGACCAAACGATCTCTCAATTGACCCTAGTCAGTCTTGTTAGACTCGTAATAATAGTACGAGTTCAACGAATCTATCCGTTTACGATTCCGACATCGTTTGAAAGGTTTTTGACATTTAGGTCAAATTAGACCGCAAACGCTCCGGAGAGCGTAAAAATGAGCAAACGAACTCGGATTTGATCGTGGATCGTTCCGTTGGGTGCGCATCGGTGAGACGTTCGTAACGAGCCCGTCCGGGACAAATTCTGAGCCCCCTAGAGTGAGATACGAGCGATTGAGTGTAATAAATTTAAGATAATAATAATAATAATCATATTCATAATCATAATCATAATATATATTATATATATATATATATATACACGTAAAAAGGTTTAGGTTAGAAAAGCCTTACCCGACGTCTCCCCTGCTGCTACCTTGACGGCGGAACCCTCTCTCTCTCTCCCTGTCGTTCTCTTCTCTCTCCCTCTCCTCCGGCGAGTCCGACCACCTCAAGCCCGGCCGGCCTCTACATCAGCTCCAACCTCCGGCGCACCTCCTCCTTCGGCAAGCTTCATGGCCGACCCAAGCTCCGCCCCTCCTCCCTCCATTTCCGGCGAGATCCAAACTCCAACTCCGGCGACTCTTCCTCCAGATCCGGCATGTCGAGCTCCTCCTCTTCCATCTCCGGCGGGCTGCCCCTCTACCTTCAACTTCGGCAACCTACAAACTGAGATCTCCTCCGGCGACCTTTCTAGCAGCAACACCCTCCCCCTCTTCCTTCTAGATCCAGCCATCAGCTCTCCGAGCTCAGACTGCCAGCCTCCCTAATTTCTACTCAAGCAGCCTTCCTCTCGGTTTTCAGAAAAATGGAGCCTCTCTTCCTCATTTTCCGGCAACAAATGCCCTACCCGAACTCTTCTCCTCCGACAAGCTTCCTCCAAGCCGCAACGTCTTCTTCTCCACTCAAAATAGAGCAGCTCCAACTTTCCAAATAGTTGATAGACGCCCTTTCCGATCTGAGATCAGATCTGATGGAGGCTCTCCAGAAGGGGGTAAAATCCATGAATGAGGATGAGCTTGAGGAAGATATCAAGGAGAGGTATCTAGGTTCAGGATGTGGTTTATTTTGGAGGATGAGCATGCAAGGATGGTTCTAAGTGATGAATGTCACTCTTTTCCAAGAAGGAAGCCAAATTATATTATCCTTCAAGGAATGATCCTAAGAAGAAAGGGGCAATGGTGGATTTCAGCAACTCCATCTTCTTCAAGATCTGACTTCAAGAGATCGAACACTGTCTACATCAAATTCGGGCATGGACGGGAACAATGCGCAAACGCCGCATACGCGGCTATTGGGTTGCATGCATGGACACTCAGGTGACTTCCTCCCCTCTCCCTTGGTGCTAGTTTTCTTAGATCCGCTAGGCGAGATATCGAACTCAATTGAGTCGATTTGCGAGCGTGATGAAGCTCCGTAGGAAAAAGGCCGCGTTAGGGTTTTCGCCGTAGGGCGCCGATCGCCGTGAAAATACCCCCAATCAACTCCCCGCTTCAATACGAACGTGGGACGTTGATTTCGTGAGACGTGGTGGCCTCGTGAGGGTGTACGGGAGGAGAGAAGGCGGTATGCCCTAATTTCAATTTGGGACGACGATGAATAGTGCTGCTCGAAATAGATTTTAAATATTGCTATTATAGATCTTGTTATGGAATTCAATATATATATATACATATATATATGATCCCTGTTATGGATTTAAGGGAATTCAGAAATAGTTCCTGTTATGGATTTCAGATTATATATACATATATATATATATATATATATATATATATATATATATCGTTAAAGGTTTGAGAATTGAGAAATAGTTTTCTTGTTATAGGATTTGTTAATTATAACCTGCATAAGTGTGATGAATAATTCTCTGTCATTATGATTGATAATTATATGGGATAAACGTATTCATAACTCGCTCTTGGTTATTAAGGAGAATTGTGCGCAGCTGGGTTCAAGCCAATTTTTAGGCTTGACCCCACTGGACTTAGATTTCGGGCTCAACATGAAAGTTGTAGCCCTTGAAAAGAGCTTTCCAACGATAGGTTACACGTTTTCTGGGGTGACCTGTATCTCTCTAAAAGTCCAGTCGAGTGGACTGTCCAGAAAACTAAACCTTGTTTTAGTTCTCTGATTTCTGCCCAGGTTTGTACAATTGCATTCAACACTGATTTTGGGTATGAAGCTTTAGGTCCTGGGTTTTTTTTTTTATGGTAACATAAAAGTTGTAGCCCTCGTTCTTAGATTCCCATATTAGGGTTAATCATAATTTTTTTTGGATGAGTGTAGCTTCTAGAATATCAGAATTACAGAATTGTGTCATAACACATGTGATTATAGTATATTTTGAATGTCTTGCAATATGTTACTTCGATGCTCAAGAAATTGGTGGAGTAATTAATAACATGATTATATACCCCCTATGAAGTTTTGTAATTTTTGGATGTGTAGTTTCAAAGTTATTAATCATTTATTTAGTAATTTAATTGTGATATAGGTACTGATTTGGAAGCTTGATTGAGCTAAGGTTATATATGAATCATGTTATAGATGATGAGGCACGGTGACAGTGATTTTAGAAATATGATTTTAGCACCTTGTGAATTAATGAATTAAATACGGCTAAATTACCTTGGAAATTCTAAAATTATGGTTAGATGTTTATTTCAGTCATATGAGCCACAGTGTAATTTTCCTTAAAATGTTGGGATGATTATTTTAGGACTTAACAGGTATAGTGACATTTTGGTAATTATGTTCAACTATTAAATAACATGCTAAATCACCTTAGAGGATTATGAATCTTGTCCATTAATCTTAAATTAACATTACATATCTCTGGTGATTTTATTGGACGATATGGACTTATATAATTTATACTTCATATGTAATTTAGCATGTGTCACATAATTAGACAGATATTATTAATGACCAATTTGACAGAGGAAATGATGAATTTTGGATCATGACCTGCGTAGGTTAGTGGGAACCGATGTTAATTATATCAGATCATGAGGATAAATATTTTGAGGGTTCCACCTTTGGGGTAAATATAGTTCGCCTGAGTGGTCTAGGTTTAGCAAAAATTGAGCTTTGAGCTTAGGCCTTCTAAACCCCATGAGACTTGGGAGAAACTTGGAGCGTAGCATTAGGAGATCGGATTTATCATTTAAACCCGTGAGGGGCTACCACTTAAGGTCAGGTTAAGGCTAAGTCAAGAGTTAAAGTTAAGTGCGAATTGCGCTTAGCCCAATTGGGCAAAGTGGGAGTCGAAGTCTAAATCCACTTAACTATTAGAGCAACACGAAATGCGAAGTGAAATACATCCACCAACTAAATTAAATATCTTTAGATAGAGGAATTTGGGATACATCCCATCACATTCCCTAGTACCGTTGAGAGCCCTTCACCGGGTATACCTCGGGAAGTCCAAGATTAACCCTAAACTGCAATAACATTTAAAGTATGCAAAAGTAGCCATAGTAGGGTAAGATTGGATTTATGTATCTCCTCCCAGTGAGGGAGTGGCAAGCGTGTGGTATACTGGGTTGGACGAGCTGGAGGCTCGAGGGGAGGATAGCCCCGTTAGTTCTTGGATAATTGTGGCAGGTCTTCGGTACTAGGCAGGTCGTCACACCGACCGCGGTACGTGGACTTAGCGGGTGTGTTGGGGTCTGAGGGGCCAGCTTGTCTGCGTGTCGGGACGACAATTCCTCGAAGACACCTTCCACTTAGCTCAAAGCCTGGTGGACTCCAGCAAAGAGTACGCAGAGCTCCGCGGTTGTTTAGCGTCGAGGCGTACGTGCAGTCTAGGCCTGGTAGTGTGCATACCCGCCTAGGAGTGGACAGCCCGGTCCGCTACCACCGTGTGTCACAGCGGTTGGTACCCGAGAGGTTGGCTTCCTTTCAAACAGAGGGAACTACAAGGTCTATGCGCATAGAGTCGTGTGTGTGTGAGTTCATTGCATAATCATTCATGGCATAGCATAGCATACGCACTTGCAGATCCTCATCATATAAATTAGTATGGGCTCTTTTATATGATGAGTTATAATTCCTGGAAATCCTAACTTATAAGTTTGTATGGGCATTCATATAAGTTAGGGTACGAGATTGATTACTTGTCGCTACTGTTCTTATTGCCTTGCTTTACCTACTTTA
This sequence comes from Dactylorhiza incarnata, assembly GCA_033032865.1. Classification (NCBI taxonomy): domain Eukaryota; kingdom Viridiplantae; phylum Streptophyta; class Magnoliopsida; order Asparagales; family Orchidaceae; genus Dactylorhiza; species Dactylorhiza incarnata. Next base: position 3,722,588 of record JAWHQI010000263.1, on the reverse strand, counting down.
CTTACTGTTTATTTACTGCTGCACACCTTTATTATACTCTTGCTTATACATGATAGATTAGCCCCTTTTACACTTGTGTAGCTTAGAATTTGTGTATATTCTAGTTTACTTTCCCCGTCACCTGCTTTGTATATATTACTGTTATATTGCAGCTTTTCTTCCTTTCCTTCCGCCCGGTGCCTTGGAGTCGCCGGGGGAGCGGATGTGAAGCCACTTAGTCTTTATGACTAACGGTTGCTACCTCCCTCTTTTTAGGAGCACATTCAGACGTGTAGCAGCGTTCAGCACCGGAGGCCAGCCGGGTCAGGTGTGCAGGGCTGGGGTTTGTGGTACCTTAGCTGCCGTTAGTGACAGAGGCGGGTGAGTGTTTTGAGATGTAGCCCTTGGGGCATTTAGCTGATTACTCTGATGATTTGCGGGAGCTTGTGTAGCTTTTTGTCTTTCTTTTACTCTGATTTGGACATTTTTACTTATTGTGAATCTTTGGCTTTTAATACTTTCTTTCATTGATGGGTTGGCGCTGTGTAGTTGGTTTAGCCGGCAGGATAGGCGTCTTGTGGGGGAGGCTAGCTCGTGTGCTAGCGCTTCCGCAAGGCGGCTGTCCTGGGCATAAGATTCCCCTCGGCCGTGTTGTGTGTTCCGGGAGGGGGATCTTACATCGATTCCCCTTCCTCAGACCCTCTCTGAGCTCAGGGATTAATTCCCTGCAGTTTTCTTGCCAGCAAGGAGCCCTGGGAGTGGCTGGATTGAGAGGTGGAGCCTTGCCGAATGGAGCCTTAATGGCATGCCGGGTTTACGCCTTCCTCAGCCCATTTCGACCACACCATTAGCTTTAGAGAGCATCAAAGAGTCGGTTTGGAGATTTACAAAGGAGGAAACGATGAAGGATTGTGGGATCAAGCTTGGTCTCTGGAGAGAAACGCCACCATGGCCGGCCAGGGAAATAGTCGTCCTCAGGCCCTATGAAGGCCCGGTTTTTCCTCCCCTCCCCTTGTGCTAGTAATCCCACTTCGTAATCGAATCACTGATGAAATCACTAAATCTCCATAGCCATTTGAAGGATTCTAACCGAAAAAATGAAAGGTGTCGTTGCCCTCCTTCGGCCACATCAGACCAATCGGCCACCACCAGTCGACGACCAAATGTCGACTAATGGTAATGGCGAAAGAGTTTCACCGGAAACCTCCTCAACTGGCCGGGATTGAGCTCCAAAGAAGCTTCAGGAGGGAGCAATCTGATCCCTTGGCTCAAGGAGGGAGACGACCCCGCTGCCGTTAGATCTGGGAATATATGCTAAACGCAGACCCAATTTAATTAAATAACCTTTATATTGGAAATCTTGCCTGTTCTTAAATTAAATTTAGAAAATACTTAGACTCAGAATGAGAAAATGTGCGCAATATAAATTGTGTAGATCTAGGTCTCTAGTATATTTAGAAATTTAGTTCACTCAAGTTGAAGCACTGTAGCTCTCTCAGCACCCTTTTTGGTGGAACTGGTCATAGTTTAAGCAAAAGATTAATTTGCAAATATATCTTAGATGGTAAATCTAATGGGGCTGAAATATGGGTCATACATGCCTGTGCCATAGAACTATCTTGTGCCTAAAAATCAGATTTTTAAGAGAATAGTTTTCTATAGTTTTGTTCATTATTTGATTTATCAAATTAATGTGATTTAAGGAGTTGGACAACTCAAAATGACCCTAAATTTGGGTGGCATACTTGTTAGGTCGTCAGATAGCCTTGGTAAAAACTTGAGTGCAATTGGACCACTGCATGTTGGGCTATTCCATTTGCATGTCCTTGCATAGTATGAGATATGGTGTGCATATAGCCAAAAGGGTTATTTTGTGAACGTAGCACATTTGGCTTGATCTTAGCCTCTGGTATTTTATCCACATCCTTGTTATGACATAATACATCACCTCAGTAAAAATTAGGATTTTTGGGAGTTAAAATCCTAATTAATTGATTAATTTAAAATATGTCTCCTTTATGTAAATGTGAAATGTTTGTGGTAAAAAATGTTATGGAAAATTGTGTGACTCTGAGAAAACACTTGGAATATCATTTGGAACCTCTGAAAAATATGTAGAAATTTTCAGAAGCTATTTCTTTGATTATTATCAAAAATCATGACTTGTCACATTTCTGAATTATTGAAATTTTAATAAGAAAAAGAGTTGGAAAATTTTGAAACTCTGGAAGGACATTTAAAATCTAGTTGTGAATCTCTATAAATTTTACTTGAATTTTTGGACTACTAATTATGAGGTTTCATTCATAGGTTGAATAATTATGATTTGAATAATTATTTATTTCAGGAGAAATTACCTGTTAGAAAATTATGAATCTTTGTGAGCCACAATTTTGGAACATTATAAGTATCTGTAAATTTTCTTATAAATTTTGGGTGATTAATTTTGGTACTTCCTTCACAAAGTGGAACGTTGTGTGATAAAATAAAAAATAGATATCTTAAAATGTTTATGCTGGAATATTCTAGAAATTAGTATATATATTTGTCATCTCAATATGAACATCTGGAAATTTTATTAGATTTAATTATTGAGCAATCATCATACTTCCTTCACAAAGTGGAACCTTATGTTGTAAATTGAAAAATAAATATCTTGAAATGTTTATGCTGGAATATTCTAGAAATTAGTATATAGACTTGTGATCTCAATAGAAACATCTGGAAATTTTGTTACATTTAATTACCGAGCAATCATCATACTTCTTTCACAAAGTGGAACCTTATGTTATAAATTGAAAAAATAGATATCTTGAAATATCGATGCTGGAATATGCTAGAAATTAATATTTTAGACTCGTGATTTCAATATGAATATCTGTAATTTTACCTTGAATTATTTGCCTATGACAAAGGGCACATCATGTTCAATTCTAGTCTCACCCGGATTCATAAGAATTATTTAAATAGGTCTTAATTATGTTTTTATTATGAGAAAAATTAGAAATCAGAATGTTGACATCCTTACAACTTCTAGAATTTGATTGGGATCATACTTAGTTAGGAATCATATAGTCAACCTTGTAAGACACATGGTCTCACTTAAAGGCAAACCGATCTGCAAATAGTAAAAACTGAAATATTAGATTTAGATTCCCCCTTCTAGTCACCACCCCTAGAGTTATTAACTCTCTGGTATTTGCATATGCATAGTTAGGTTGGAAGATTAACCATTAAGGGCATACACTAGAAGTAAAGGTTGTGGTGCATTTAGTAAAACTATCAGTTTAGGATTTGACGATGACATGATAGGAGAGGTGAAGAATGACCAAACAGGAAGTATAAGTTGTGATTGAGTTATGGATTTGGAACCATCAGGTAGGGATTGAGTGATGATACAAATGAATAGTCAGTCACTAGGAAATGCAGGGTTCGGTGTTCAATTGAACATCGACACTCGTCTGCCCGAGTACTTTGGTAATCCACCTTAGGATATTAGAGAGAAAATGGGCATATAGGAATGGGTAGCCACTAATAAGAGTAAATATCCTAGAAAGGGGGATTTGGGCTTCAGCCCATTGTATTCCCTAATACCGCTGCGAGCCCTTCACCGGGTAGACCTCGAAAAGTCCAGCATTCACCCTAAACTTCTAAGTATAACTAAACGATAGACAAGAGTAGTAAGTAGGGGAACTTGATAAGTAAACCTCATCCCAAACTTGGGATGGAATGGTACAAGGACTAGTGGTCCTGGGAGAGGTAGGCTCGGTATGTCTAAGGTGGACTAGATAGTCCTGCAAGCGGTAGGCTCGGTATTGCCTAGGGAATACTAGATAGTCCTGTGAGCGGTAGGATCGGTATTGTCTAAGGAGGACTAGATAGTACTGCGAGCGGTAGACTCTGTATTTTCTAAGGAGGACTAGATAGTCCAGCGAGCAGTAGGCTCGATATTGTCTAGGGAGGACTAGATAGTCCTGCGAGCAGTAGGCTCGGTATTGTCTAGGGAGGACGAGATAGTCCTGCGAGTGGTAGGCTCGGTATTGTCTAATGAGGACCCGATAGTCCTACGAGCGGTAGGCTTAGTATTGTCTAGGGAGGACTAAATAGTCCTGCGGGCGGTAAGATCGGTATTATCTAGGGAGGACTAGATAGTCCTGCGAGCAGTAGGCTCGGTATTGTCTAGGGAGGACTAGATAGTCCTACCAACGGTAGACTCGGTATTCTCTAAGGAGGACTAGATAGTCCAGCTAGTGATAGGCTCGGTATTGTCTAAGGAGGACTAGATATTCCTGCGAGCGGCAGGCTCAGTATTGTCTAGGGAGGACTAGATAGTCCTGCAAGCGGCATACTCGGTATTGTCTAGGGAGGACTAGATAGTTCTGCGAGCGGTAGGCTCGGTATTGTCTAAGGAGGACTAGATAGTCCAGCGAGCAATAAAACCGGTATTGTCTAAGGAGCACTAGATAGTCCGGCGAGCTGGAGGCTCCGCAAAATATAATAGAGGTGTGCTTATCAATTAGTATGCGGATACCCTGGTGTGTTCTTCAGGGGCATATAAAAGTTCTAGGTCGGGAAGTGTTTAAGAAGAGCATAGAAGTGGACATGCGCAATCCACTGCCCTCGTTTGCCTCAACAGGGTACCTGAGTTGTCATACTCGAACAGAGGGAACTAACAAAAAGGTATGTACGTACAGAGTCGAGTGTGTGAGTTGCATCATTGAATTGCACATAGCATAGCTTCTTTTCATAAACAAGACCTTATCGTATAAATTAGTATGAGCTCTTTTATACGATGAGTTTTACCTTAGTGCCAGATCCCCTAACGTATAAGTTTGTATCGACATTTATATAAGTTAGGGTTACTTTCGTAATTGCTTCTTTTATATACACTGTTTTACTTACTTATACTGTTGTGAATGCTATTTCCTTGATCATTGTGCGTTGTAGCTACTATTAGAGCTTTTCTTGTCTATAACACTCTTATATATAGATTGAATAGTAGAACTGCTAGAATGGACTTTTTTCTGTCTGTACATGCTTGCTAATAGTTCCATGTCATTTGTCTTGCTTTTACCCCTTGATGTCCTCTGCTTCGTCCTCCCGCTCAGTGCCTAGGAATCGCGGGGGGGAGGACAAAACTAGCTTTGTCTTTTTGACAAACGGTCGGATGTGGCCGTAACACCAGGGGTCCGAGGAGCTGGAGCAGTAGTACGACCAGCAGGATGTGATGGCAAGACCTTAGGAGCAGTTGTCGCGCAACACCACTACCTGATGTCAGATTGACGAGAGTTTGATAGCTTCCGCATAGATGTAGAGTGAGAGAGTGTGTTTTACTTTATGTTGGACATGTACCGGGCATAAGCCCTTACTCTCTTACAGATTATTGTACTCACTGTTGGACTTGTATTCTCTTAGGTATTTATAAATGTGTGGTTGTGTACTTATTTACTTAGTTTACTTTTTTTTTCTCATGTTGGCCTGGTTTATTGTTCTTGCCGACAGAATCGGCGTCTTGCGGAGGCAACTAACTCGTGTGTTAGTGTCACAGTAAGACGGCGGTTCTGGGCATAAGATCTAGAAACTCTCCGGTATGGGAGAGGGATCTTACAAGATCTTGGTCATAGGTATTGGAGGGCAGGAAAACCTTTTGGAAGATGATTTTAGCTTGGGAGGCATCTTCCTTTTCCTTATTATAGCCAAGCCATCCTCGATATGGAGAGGAGAAGCTGCCTATAATAGGGAGAACACTTTTAGTCTTAGAGAAGCTTGCCACAAGCTTTCTTTCTAAAAGAAGCTTGTCCACCGCAGCCTTGATAGCTCTTTCCCTTTGAACTAACAACTTGCTTTAAGCTTCATACTTCTTTTGAAGTACCATAAGCTCATAGGTCAACCTTGTTATTTCATGGGTTTTCTCATCCAGTGGGGATTTGAATGGCTCAAGAATTTTTATTTTTTCAGCCTGAGCTTTGGCCAAGGCTTTGCTTTTCTTCAGTGCTATTAAAAGAGCGCCATACTTGCTAATGAGATCATTATATTGATCTGTTAATTCAAAATCACGCTCATCGTCAACTGATGAGTTTGCTTTTATTTTAGCCTCAATATCAGATCCATAAATAGAAAGATGGGCTTTGATATGTACCTTATCAGGACAAGAGTTGTGTTGCTTCTCTTCATTAGTCAAAGCCATCAGTCCATGACTGATCTCATCTTCTTCTGATTCACAATCACTGTCTGACAGTGACAGGGGTGCCCTTATGCACACCCTGGTTGCAGGATAGTTATCCTTCCACTCTTCTTTCGAGACTATTGTGAGCCAATGTAGGCTTCTTTCTTAGATTCTGATGAACTTGAGAAATTGTCACTCAAGGTCTTGGGCTTCTTTGTTATGAAGCTCTTTTTAGACTTCTTTCCTTTGAGAGATCTTCTCTCATCATTTCTTTTTCCTTCTTTCTTCCTTTTATCTAGACAATCAACTATGACATGTCCTGCCCTATTACAACAATAACAAACAACATCAGTTGAAAACTGTTTGTTCTATTTCGAGGCATACCTGTCCCTTTTAGGATTGTGATTTGCCTTGTCAAAACTATTATAACTTTTCTTTGAGCTGGAGGAGGATGAAGGTCTGTTCTTCCACTGCCTCCTCTTGCTCAGCAACTTCTTAAATTGCTTGGAGAATAAGCATAGTTCTCCATCTGATAGATCTAAACCTGTAGTGTTGGTCTCATATTCTTCTTCTTCAACATCTCTCCCCCTAAGGGCTGGGGAGTCCTCTCTACTTATCCTGGAGGTTTCAACCTTGAAAGCCACTGACTTCTCTCTAGAGTGAGATCTGGAAGACTCTTCTGTTGGGTTTTTTCTATACATCAAAGTGGACAACATATCTCATATGCCCAGCGGAAGAAACAGCAAGAATAACCCAAAGAGTATGGATATTGCGGATTTCATGAATCTAGAGATTAGGATAGCAAAATGTGGTATAGCTTTATGGGATTGAGTCAATACTCAACCAAGGTGCTCCAAGAAGAAATATGGAAGATGAACTTTGAGTTCCAGGCACCAAAATGGATCAGCCCTCCTAAACAGATTCACACAAGTGTTGGAGAACCCCAATGCCTTGTCGTACAAGGGATGGGTCAGAGAAGAACAGTCCTCTGCGTCCCCACAAACTGCTAGGTCCGTTGAAGGGGAGGCGGTGACGGTCGGCGAAGGTCAGGGTCGGCGGACTGGGATGAGATCTATCGAAATGCTTCCTCCTTCGGGCTTTCTAAAAATTGCAAAAAAGATAGATCACCTTAGGAAGACCTAATCGCTTCCTCTTTTTTACCCAAGGCATAAAATGTGTTATCCGCGGACCAGAGTAAACAGAACAATTCCGTCAGGATTTTTCATTCGTCGAATATAGTATATTTTGTCTAAACACTTTCGACGATTTGACACAATTTTGTCAAAACACTTTCGATGATTTCGTCGATACAATTTCGTCGAAACACTTTCAGCGAATTTGTATCTTATTCATCAAAACAATTTCAACGAACTCGTCTAAATACTTTCGACGAATTGACACATCTCGTTGAAGCACTTTCAATGATTTTGTCTAGTATAAATCCATTCGTCGAAACACTTTCGACGATTTCGCTAAGTCCTATAGAATTCGTCAAAACCATTTCGACGATTCATCAAGAGTACTTATTTCCCGTTGAGACATTCTCAATTTAATTCCGAACAGTCATAGGATTGGTCCTCCACTCATATCCAATATGAGTAAGTTCAACACAATCCTTTCTCCAACTTCTCCAAACGCTTTTATGTGCGACCCTATAGGCTCATATTGCGTTGGCAGTAGGACTAACTGCTTGATTGCTTTGAGATCACCTCGGAAACTCCAACATCTTCTTCTGCCTTCCTGGTGTCCAGCTGCAACTCATGGCATAGTTGTTTCCCATACATATTTTGGGGCTGAATGTTACCCAGATTCCCCATCTCTCTAATGGCACAAATCTTGATGTCCCACTCTTTGTTGAGGGACCTCAAGAATTTGTCATTCAGATCATAGTTGGAGAATTCTCTCTCATACTTCTTTAGTCAATTGACTCTCTTAAAGAACTTCTCATAGCAGTCAGCAATTGAGTCCTTCTTCTCCTGCCTAAAGGGCTCATATTCTTGGTTAAGAAGAGATTTTATGTCATCTCTTACTTCTTCAGTGCCTTCTATGCATAAAATCAGTGAATTTCACATTTTTGTAGCAGTTCTGCAGTGAATTAGTTTCTAGAAAGTGGATTCATCTATGACACTTACTATTATCTTCTTGGCCCTCTAATCCATGTTGGCTAGAACTACTTCATCTTTAGTCATCTCAGAGAATTTCTTTGGTACTTGCAGATTTGCATCTATATTGGAGACTTTCATGGGGATGAAAGGTCCTTCCTCCACAGTTATGAAGATTCTAGGGTCAGATGCTTCCATGAATAATCTGATTTTCTCCTTCCAGATTTCGAAGTTCTCTTTTTTACATATCAGCAGCTTCATAGAACTGAGTTCTTTATAGGTCTCTCCATAAGTCATAGTGAGTAGACTAATTTCCCTTGTTGAGGATATTATTCAAGTTGTTAAGCTCTTTTTGAGCAACCTCTCTCGGATACCACTTGTAAGTTAAGGGATGTCTAATCACCTAGAGGGGGGAGAATATGTGTCTATGTGTTTTTCATATGTTAAAATTATCCAAGCAAATCAATCACAAAAAATCACAAACATCACAGATTGCATAGATTTTTATAGTGGTTCCCTGAGTTGGGTACATACACTTTCTGCCTTCACCTATATAGCAGTGTGCTAGACTCAGCCAACTCCTCTAAATACTCAGATCTATAAGATCTTACAACCCAGAGTTCCAGACTCCTACAGTTTGGGAATAACAACCTATTCCCTACCTCAGCTCGAGTTAATGGATCCTACAACTCATATTCATGCTTGAATCCTACCTCAAGAACTATTTAAAGTTCCCTACCTCATATCCTTACAAGGATCCTACACTAAGGTCTGAAAGACCCTACACTCAGAATTTCTCAGAAATCCTATAGAAGAATGTATAAACAATATATCACAAAGATGTCTTAGACTTAGAAAATTTAACTTGTATTGCTTGAGTCTTCTTGAAGCCTGTTGTGAAAATGACTTATTCAAAAATCTTCTTGCAAATAGGTGTTGAATCTTTTGATCGGCAAGATGTCTGAATCTTTCTTCAGAAGAATAAAATGATTAGCTTCAATGAATTTCTTCTTTTTACTTAAGCTCTGAAAATGAATTGCACGTTGTCGGCGGTGAGCTCTTTATTCAGAATGATTAAGGAAATATTATGAATCTCAAGATTAGGGTTTGCATAAATCTGTCTCTTCCTTTTTATAAGGACCTTTGATACGATCACTTCATCAGATGATCTTTATGTCAGAAATCAACTTTCCATAAAGTTCAGTTTTGATTGGCCCAATCTGTAACACCCCCGTTCGTTCGGGAGCATATGACAGAAGGTCCGGCCGGGGCCCCACGCCATATACTACAAAACAAACGGGAACGTCACTTAATTGAAATATCGAACGACACTATACAACGATTCCTAACTCAGAGCATTCTATGCAGAAGCTGAAAAGAGACAAGACAAACCCCAAAACCCGTACCCGGGTATGTCCACTTTTACTAAAATAGGAATAAATGTTTTACAACACAAAATTTAGGCACGACGGCCTTACAATTTACCAACATCGGCGTGCAGGTCGGCCATACATGAAAAGCAAAAGGAACATCAAAAAGGCCTTCAAGGGCCGCAACAGCACAAGGGCTTCAGCCCGCTATGAGCCCGCTATGTTCCCGCTCGGTCCAGCACCTGTACAACAAGCCCACCAAAAACGGTGGCAAAATAGGGCAACGGTCAGCTAAAGCTGATCAAATTATAACGACCCCACCCCTTCAAGGGGGTGGCAGTTCTAAACGTCCCTACAAAACTACCTCAGCAACATATATATATATGAGTGCGACTAGCAAAGCCCACAACAGTTCATACATATGCAACAATCACAAACGTGGGAATGGCATCCACGTCTCGTGCTCTCAGGCACTCTTTGGTGTACTCCGCCTTCCACCACCATCCACTATTGATGGCTTCTTCCCTTCGAGGCTAAAGTCGGTGGCCCGAATACCAGGGCTCCCCCGTACTTTAATTGTGAACATCCCGTAGTCCGAAGACTCTTTCCCATTGCTTCCCGACATGTTGTACGAGACTCACTAATCAGGTGCTGCAATGGCGCGGTTTCAGGTTCGCCAAATGCCCGTTGTTCACAGCTCTCGTTGTACAACACGAAGAGCGGGTATGTCGTCCCCTCAGCCCAGGTATTCTCAATTAGCCGGCTCTACGGGCCGCTAAGTCATCCACCAGGACACCCTCACAGGTCGGGCACACAGGCCTCAGGTCCTCTCAATAGGTGGGCACGGCAACATCACCAGAATCAAGTCTGGGAGCTGTTGCCTAGCGATATCCAATATCGCCAGCGACAGTGAACAGAACTCCATTTTGGCTTCTAGCTGTGGGTGCTTCCCGGGGCACACCCACAGGCATTGTTGCACATGCAGTAGCACTCCCACTTCCCCAGAACGCACAAAATCACCAGAACCAAGTCTGGGAGCTGTAGTCTGGCGATAGTCAATATCGCCAGCGACAGTGAGCAGAACTCCTTTTCTGCTTCTAACTTCGGGTGCTTCCCAGGGCACACCCCCAGGCGTTGTTGCGCATGCAGTAGCACTCTCTAGTCCTACGAAGCAGGATATCAACACGGGGTTTTCCCCCGGCACGCACAATATCAAAAAGCATCACCAATCCGGACGAACCGTCTCGGATGGGCTTCACACAGCGCGCCTACGTCTATTTCACGCATGGACTCTACATGTATGCAAGATTTGACGGGGATAACACGAATCGACCCGTCGGAGGCCACGACCTCACCCTTTTGGGTAGGGGCCTCAACGATGCAAGGAATGGACTAGAACATGTCCAAATGAGGGTAGAAGTGATCGTTACCCTTAAACGCCGCTTCGAAGCCATGGCTTGACTTTTGGCACGGATGGAAAGGAGCGTATAGCCCTCCTCTATGCGTAGCCACCAACGATGAGGGATTCCGATGCTTGTAGCTCCACCAAAGATGAGCTCTAGGGTTTGAAAACCCTATTCATCTCCTTCTCCAAGCTCTCTCTCTCTCTCTTTCTCTCTTAATTAAACCCTTAAGTGAATAAGGAAATGATGGGGGTTTTCGGCCACCCTATGCAGCCACCGAGACTCCTCGGTCCAAAACAGCCCCCAAAGTCAAAGTGCCATAAATGGTCACGATTTCGGCTGCAAAGTACAATTTGGAGCTGTCGCCGGCGACAGCCATTATCGCCTGGCGACAGCGGTAAAGAACCGACTTTGACCCATCAACGCCACCGCTGCGAACAGTGCATGACACATGTCACGGTGTCGCCAGCGTTAGCACTTAACGCCGCCCGACAGCCTCTTCAGAACCCTTCTCAACAGAACGCTGTCGCCGGGAGATAGCCGCTATCGCCGGCGACAGCGCTGGATTCCAGAAATCTGATTTTTCTGAATTGGGGTCTTACAACCCTCCCCTCCTTATAAAAATTTCGTCCCGAAATTTGTAAAAACAGGCATATATATATCCAAAAAGGTCTTTACATAAAGGGGAAAAAGAGAGATAAACGTCACTGAAACAGCTCGGGGAACTCCTCCATCATGGTCTGCTCACGCTCCCATGAGAGTTCCTCGCGACCGCAGTTGTCCCAATGGACCTTTACCATACGGATCGCCCTGTTCCGCAACTGACGCACCTCAGCATCCTCGATGCTAACGGGCCTGACCGCCGTCTTAAGCCCACTATCCACGGGCACCTGATCCGCCGCGACCACATGCGTAGGCTCTTGCACTGCCTTTCGCAACACGAAGATGTGGAATACATCGTGCAGCCCGCTAAGTTCCGCCGATAGTGCAAGCCTATAAGCCGCCTCGCCGATGCGCTCGATGATCTCAAACGGTCCAAGGTATCTCGGACTCAGCTTTTTCAAGCGTCGAATCCTGGATACACCCTTGAACGGCCTGATCTTCAAGTAAACCCAATCGCCAACGGCGAACTGGACGTCGCGGTGCTTCGCAGTATAGTACTTCGCCTGCCTATCCTGCGCAACCAAAAGCCTCTCCCGGATCATACGTACCGTCGAAGTCGCCTCTTCGACGTCTTTCCTCTTGAAGAGCTTCGTCTCACCCGTTTCCGCTCAAGCTAAGGGAGTGCGGCACTTCTTGCCATAGAGGGCCTCGAAAGGCGCCATCTGAATACTCGCCTGGTAGATGTTGTTGTACGCAAACTCAACAAGGAAGAGGTGATCTTCCCACCCCTTGCCGAAATCCAGGACGCACATCCGGAGCATGTCCTCCATCGTCCAGTTGGTACGCTCAGTTTGGCCATCCGTCTGAGGATGAAAGGTCGTGCTAAACTGCAGCTTCGTACCCAATAGACGGTTGACTAGCCTCCAGTCACTTGAAGTAAAGCATCCATCTCGATCACTGACGATGCTACGGGGCACCACGTGCAGTCATACTATTGTATCAACATACAGCTTTGCCAACTTCTCCACCGAGTCATCCCTCCAGTTGGGAATAAAGTGCGCCACCTTTGTCAGCCGGTCTACGACTACCCAGATGGCATTGTTCCCGCTCTGCGACCTCGGCAGCCCATGCACGAAATCCATGGAAACGTCATCGAATTTCCACTCTGGAACCGGTAATGACTTCAAAAAGCCACCGGGCTTCTGACATTCCGCCTTCACTAGCGCACAAGTGTGGCACTTGGCCACGTAGTGAGCGATGTCCCTCTTCATACCTGGCCACCAGAAAAGGACCTTCATGTCCTTGTACATCTTCGTGCTCCCCGGATGAACTGAATACCTGGTACGATGCGCCTCGTACATCAACTCATCGCGCAGCTCACCCACCTTGGGGACGCACAAACGGGTGCCTCTCCACAGCAACCCGTCACGCACCTGAAACTGGGCACCCGGCCCACCACCAGCCTCCTCCGCATAGCGCTTTAAACTCGGATCGAGTTCCAAAACCTGGCGGACTCTATCTGCGAGGTTGTACTGTACCTCAGTCCAACTCAAACAGGCACCGGCACTGCTCCTCTTCTCTACGCAAGAAATACCCAAGGCCTCCAGGTCACGTATCAGGTGCCCATCATGCATCTGAATCCAGTTGGCCCGCGCTGGAGCTCTGCGACTGAGTGCATCTGCGACAACATTCCCTTCCCGGGAGTGTAGTGGATCTCGAAAATGTAGTCCCCAAGGAACTTCATCCACCTCTGCTGACGCATATTCAGCCCCTTCTGTGACAGAAGGTACTTCAGGCTCTTATGGTCCGTGAAGATGTCGATCTTCAAGCCATACACATAATGCCGCCAAAGCTTCAGGGCAAATATCACGGCCGCCAACTCCAAGTCGTGGACCGGATAGTTCCGCTCGTGCACCTTCAGCTGGCGAGAGTCGTACGCTATTACCTTGCCATGCTGCTGCAGAACACAGCCAAGGCCGCTCCCAGAAGCGTCGGTGTAGATCTCGTAGCCCTATGTGCCGCAAGGCAAACATAAGATCGGAGTCGTGGTAAGCCGCCGCTTCAACTCCTCGAAAGGCTGCGCACACGCGGGCGTCCAAATAAACTCCTGCATCTTCCGTGTCAGCGTCGTAAGAGGCAGCACGATCCGGGAGAAGTTCTCCACGAAGCGCCTGTAATAGCCGGCCAGCCCGAGAAAGCTACGGACCTCTGCTACAGTAGAAAGAATAGGCCACTCCCTGATGGCCGCAACCTTCATCGGATCTACCGCCACCCCCGCTCCACTAACCACATGGCTTAAGAACGCCACGGAAGGTAGCCAGAACTCGCACTTCGAGAACTTGGCATACAGCTGGTTCCTCCTCAGAACCTCTAAGACTACTCGCAGGTGATCACCGTGCTCCTCCTCGGACTGAGAGTAGACTAGTATGTCGTCAAGAAAGACGACCACAAACCGGTCGAGGTACTCTCGGAAAGTCCGGTGCATCAAGTCCATAAACACCGAAGGCGCATTAGACAGCCCAAACGGCATTACGGTGAACTCATACTGCCCGTACCAACGAGCTGGCCGAGTATACTGTCGAACCAACGAGCTGGTCGAACAAGTCGTCTATCCTCGGAAGAGGATACTTGTTCTTCTCGGTCAGCTTGTTCAGCTCCCGATAATCAATGCAAAGCCGCAGGCTACCGTCCTTCTTTTTGACAAAGAGGACCGGTGCACTCCAAGGTGAGGAACTCGGACGCACGTAGCCCTGCTCAAGCAGCTCCTGCAACTGCAGCTTCAACTCTGCCAACTCCTTCTGAGCCATACAATACGGCGAGCGGGCCACGGGCTTAGCGCCTGGCACCAACTCAATCGTGAAATCTATCTCCCGCTGCGGTGGAGCACCAGGGAGCTCACTCGGGAACACATCGGGGAACTCTGAAACTACCGGAACATCCACTAAGCTGGGCCTCGGCGTTGAAGCCTCCACTAGAGCAAAGAATAAATCTGCTCCCTGTCACACTGCCTTGGACACCTAGAGAGAAGACATCAGCATCTTGATCGATCCACGCATGCCCGCAAAGACCGTCTCGCGGTCAGCACACTGCCCAAACCTCACCTCCTTGGTGGTGCAATCGATGCACGCACGCTGTTCCGACAGCCAGTCCATGCCAAAGATTACATCGAACTCAACCAGGGGGAGTAACGATGCTTTCAGGTCATACTCCTGACTTCCAACTAGAACTTTCACGCCTCAACTCCTCTCCACACGCATCGAATATCCATTCGGCAGTAGGACCTCCAGTCCATCTGCAGAAGCAATCGACGGCACACCAATACGTTGGACGAAGTCCGACGATAAGAAGGAGTGTGAAGCTCCAGTATCGAAAAGCGCTCTCGCGGGAACGCCTAAAACATAAACAAAGCCTACGCCGCCAAACAAGGTTAGCATGAACACTAAAACAGGTATATAAAATAGTAAAGACTGTATCTTAAATTATACCTGCCACGACGTCCTTGGCTTTGATAGCCTCCTGCTGACCGAGATTGAAGATTCTGGGCTGCGGGGGAGCCATACGGGAGGCAGAGGACTCAGCCGCCTTCCCCTTCTCAGAATAAGGTGGCCCAGTCTTCTTCTCTGACCTTGGAAGCCCACTGCGGCAATCCCGAGAGAAATGGCCAGGCTTGCCACAAGTAAAACAAATAAGAGGGCCACGTCCAGACGACGCGCCCGAAGCAGAGGGAGCTGGCCCAGATAATCGAGCCTTCTTCCAGCGATTCAACCTCCGCAACTTCGCCGCACTCGGCGCCTTGCCCTCTGGCACTGCCTCGACCACAGCCACCTTGCCCTTCTCCCTGAGCATGTCCTGCTCAAGAGCTCGGGCTGAACCAACGAGGGTCGTGAAACCCTGCGTCAACGGCCCTGTCAGAATGTACCGCAACTCACTACGCAAGCCACCGTAGAACCTGTTCACCCTCCTCCCCTCGTCATCGAAAGAAGTTCCAGCGTAACGCCCGAGGCGGGTGAACTCATACAGGTAGTCATCAACCAGTCTATCACCCTGCGTCAGAGCCAAGAACTGGTTCTCCATCGCGATCTGCTGCGATGGAGGCACATACCTTGCCAGGAAGATTTTCGAGAACTCTTCCATCGGCACATCAACCAGTCGCCTTCCCGCGAACTGGCGCCTCTCTACCTCATCCCACCACCGCCTGGCTTCCTTTTCCAACAAGAAAGTAGCGAAGGTCACTCTCTGCACTTCATCCGACTGTGTCGCTGTCAGAATTCGCTCCACATGCGACAGCCAGTCCTCGGCCTCAGCTGGGGATTCAACCCCGGTAAACGGAGGAGGTCGGAATCCCAGGAAGTGCTTTAGTTGATGCTCAGCAGCACGCCTCACGGGGACCTGCTCCACTCTTAGTGGCTCTGGGGCCACTTCCTGCACCGGCGGTTGACCTTGCCTTTCAGGCTGGCCATTCAACGCAGCTAGAACGGCTTCTGTAACTAGCCGAACCATCTCAGCAGACGGAGGTGTAGGAGCCTCAGCAGACCCGCTACTCTCGTTCACATCACGGGGACGCGACGGTCCCGCTGCACTTCGAGTGCCCTACACAAGTGCATCACACAGTTAGGCGACAGCACAGTCGCAACTAACAACAAAAGGAACACTCAGGTTCCAAAATCATGCAATAATTGTTGGTTTGTTGTTACATTTTATTCCTAAGTGGACATTTTTGGGTTTATTTTACGTCTCGATGGTAGCGCACACACGTGCTCACCACCCCTTAAAAGAATTCGTCCACGAATTCCTTTGAAGGACACGGAACCTTAGAAGCTGATACCAATTTGTAATACCCCCGTTCGTTCGGGAGCATATGACAGAAGGTCCGGCCGGGGCCCCACGCCATATACTACAAAACAAACGGGAACGTCACTTAATTGAAATATCGAACGACACTATACAACGATGCCTAACTCAGAGCATTCTATGTGGAAGCTGAAAAGAGACAAGACAAACCCCAAAACCCGTACCCGGGTATGTCCACTTTTACTAAAATAAGAATAAATGTTTTACAACACAAAATTTAGGCACGACGGCCTTACAATTTACCAACATCGGCGCGCAGGCCGGCCATACATGAAAAGCAAAAGGAACATCAAAAAGGCCTTCAAGGGCCGCAGCAGCACAAGGGCTTCAGCCCGCTATGAGCCCGCTATGTTCCCGCTCGGTCCAGCACCTGTACAACAAGCCCACCAAAAACGGTGGCAAAACAGGGCAACGGTCAGCTAAAGCTGACCAAATTATAACGACCCCACCCCTTCAAGGGGGTGGCAGTTCTAAACGTCCCTGCAAAACAACCTCAGCAGCATATATATATATATATATATATATATATATATGAGTGCGACTAGGAAAGCCCACAACAGTTCATACATATGCAACAATCACAAACGTGGGAATGGCCTCCACGTCTCGTGCTCTCAGGCACTCTTTGGTGTACTCCGCCTTCCACCACCATCCACTCTTGATGGCTTCTGCCCTTCGAGGCTAAACTCGGCGACCCGAATACCAGGGCTCCCCCCTACTTTAATTGTGAACATCCCGTAGTCCGAAGACTCTTTCCCATTGCTTCCCGACATGTTGTACGAGACTCACTAATCAGGTGCTGCAATGGTGCGGTTTCAGGTTCGCCAAATGCCCGTTGTTCACAGCTCTCGTTATACAACACGAAGAGCGGGTATGGCGTCCCCTCAGCCCAGGTATTCTCAATTAGCCGGCTCTACGGGCTGCTAAGTCATCCACCAGGACACCCTGACAGGTCGGGCACACAGGCATCAGGTCCTCTCAACAGGTGGGCACGACAACATCACCAGAATCAAGTTTGGGAGTTGTCGCCTGGCGATATCCAATATCGCCAGCGACAGTGAACAGAACTCCATTTTGGCTTCTAGCTATGGGTGCTTCCCGGGGCACACCCCCATGCATTGTTGCACATGCAGTAGCACTCCCACTGCCCCAGAACGCACAAAATCACCAGAACCAAGTCTGGGAGCTGTCGCCTGGCGATAGTCAATATCGCCAGCGACAGTGAGCAGAACTCCTTTTCTGCTTCTAACTTTAGGTGCTTCCCGGGGCACACCCCCAGGCGTTGTTGCGCATGCAGTAGCACTCTCTAGTCCTACGAAGCAGGATATCAACACGGGGTTTTCCCCCAGCACGCACAATATCAAAAAGCATCACCAATCCAGACGAACCGTCTCGGATGGGCTTCACACAGCGCACCTACGTCCATTTCACGCATGGACTCTACATGTATGCAAGATTTGACGGGGATAACACGAATCGACCCGTCGGAGGCCACGACCTCACCCTTTTGGGTAGGGGCCTCAACGATGCAAGGAATGGACTAGAACATCTCCAAATGAGGGTAGAAGTGATCGTTACCCTTAAACGCCGCTTCGAAGCCATGGCTTGACTTTTGGCACGGATGGAAAGGAGCGTATAACCCTCCTCTACGCGTAGCCACCAACGATGAGGGATTCTGATGCGTGTAGCTCCACCAAAGATGAGCTCTAGGGTTGGAAAACCCTATTCATCTCCTTCTCCAAGCTCTCTCTCTCTCTTAATTAAACCCTTAAGTGAATAAGGAAATGATGGGGGTTTTCGGCCACCCTATGCAACCACCGAGCCTCCTCAGTCCAAAACAGCCCCCAAAGTCAAAGTGCCATAAATGGCCACGATTTCGGCTGCAAAGTACAATTTGGAGCTGTCGCCGGCGACAGCCGCTGTCGCCAGCAAGAACCGACTTTGACCCGTCAACGCCACCGCTGCGAACAGTGCATGACACATGCCATGGTGTCGCCAACGTTAGCACTTAACGCCGCCCGACAGCCTCTCCAGAACCCTTCTCAACAGAACGTTGTCGTCGGGCGATAGCCGCTATCGCCGGCGACAGCGCTGGATTCCAGAAATCTGATTTTTCTGAATTGGGGTCTTACACAATCTAGGGCGGCAATAAATGACGTGATGCCAAAATTACGCTTTAATTAGAATTCTGGCCTTTCCGCAATTTGACTAGATGTCTAGTCGAATGCAATTCTTCTGGTCGAATTTGAATTCTGTATAACTATTTCAACTTTTCTGCAAAAATCATCTTGGTGACTTTGGTGGTCTACAAGACGATATTTCACTGCTTCAATCTTCTAGTCGAATCGTCTGCACGAATCATCTTGATGATCCTTTGTGGTTCACAAGATGATATTTCACTATTTTGCTCTTCTAGTCGAATCTTCTGCACGAATCGTCTTGATGACCCTTCGTGGTTCACAAGACGATATTTCACTACTTTGTACTTCTAGTTGAATCTTCTACACAAATCATCTTGATGTCCCTTTGTGGTTCACAAGCAATATTTCACCGCTTTGCTTCTTCTAGTCGAATCTTCTACACGAATCGACTTGATATTTCTTTATAGTCTTCAAGACGATAATTGATTCTTTATATCTTTTAGCCAAGTGATAAGCATATCTGGTTGAATTTGCCTTGCATACATATGAAATATCATGTTGGTTCCTCGACGACATTTCACGTGACCTCGATGATATTTGAGATCACCTCGACGATAATTACCGTAGGCAAATTCTACCTTCATTCAAGTGCTTCCAGATATCCTGTGTATACTTCCAAGATGATATGAGAGTGAATGAGCATTGTCAATATGATATCGTCTTAGAAAGTATACTACCAAGACGATATTTAGAGATTGACCTTCTTCTTCTATATTAGACAAAATATGATTGGTTGAGTGTTTACAAGATGGTATCGTCTTGGAGCTTAAGGTTTTCAAGATGATACCGAGACATTTACTCGACGACATTTAGACTTTCCAAGATGATATTTCACTTAGTTAATTTCTGATCTTCTCACTTAAGATCCTTTGCTTTAGATTACTTGTTAGACCTTTATTCCTAATGATGATGAGTTAGTGACAAGTCTAATATAGTCTAGATCATAGGTCGAGATGGTATTTTGCACAATGAAGGATTACATTGGAAAAACTATGTCTGATGACACTAAGTCTAGCACTATGTTAGGTTTGCACTGTATAGTACCTGAAAGCAATATTCAAAAGCAAATGTGTCAAATACAAACTGTATTAATCTTTGACTTGAGGACTTCTTCAAATCAGGAACATTGAAGGTAAGGTTCCCAACATCACCATTACATAACTCCACTCCTACCAATCTTAAACTTGTAAAACTGAATTTCTAAGTACTACATAACCACGATAAATGCCAATTATTTTCGACATTACTATTATTCGAGGAGGTCTTGGAGAGCAACTCTTCCAATTCTTTGATTCTTGTCATGGAGTTTTTGCACTTGCCATGGAGTTTTCGCACTCTTGACAAGTCATCTTCTCTTTTCCAAACTTAATTAATTCTTTTGATAAATTTTTATTTTCTTTCAGCAAGATTTTATTTTCATATATTAATAGATCAAGATCTTTTAAAATTTTATCAAAATATTTACTTATTTTCAGTTAGTTAAAGAATAAGTCATCATAAGTTTGTGGAGGTCCACAGTATCACTTTGGACACTACTATCATCGTCAGAAGGAGGGTGTTGTTTTCCCATGAGGTACATGTTTGCCTCTTTATCATCGCTTGACTCCTCAGAGGAAGATTTATCCAAGGTGGTCACATTAATCACTTTATTTTTATCATTCATCTTGTGCAATTTCTCCTTCTCCTCTTTCAGGTACTTTGGACACTTGATCCTTATGTGCCCAAGCTTGCGGCAGTGGTATCACTCCGGCGGTGGCCTCTTCTCGTCGTCATTGCTTGACATGGCCTTCTTTGACCATAAGCCTCTTTTATCAAAGCCTTTCTTCATGTATTTTTGGATGACGTTTCTCCTTTTTGTATTTCTCATGAACCTATTGTAACCTTGCATGAAGAATCTCTCCTCATCATCCACATCATGCTCGCCCTCCTTCTTTGATTTAAGCATCAATGCCTTTTTCTTTGTCTCTTTATTATATTCTTCATGTTGAATTTTGAGTTCAACCACATGGGTATTTAGGTTTCCAAAAACTCATATAAGGTAGAAAATAGATGGTAAGAAATGTTACCGCATGATTCAGAGACACATAGAGAAATGTCCTCCAACTTTTAGGTGATATACTCCTACGATAGATCAAAATAATGATGAAAGAATCTAAGTATCACTAAGTCATCCCTCCCGTAAGAGATCCTCAAGCCTGAATCTTGGCATTGTGATATTACCGCTCTCGAATACATAGTCATTGCATTATGAGATATTTAGTGCAACTCGGAGAATAATGAACTCAATACAAATAGGTACTCAATTTACCCTATGGCATAACGAATTAATGTTGAATCTATCAGCTCTCTGGACCTGGCTGAAAGAAATCTCCTGCCAGGGAACTGAATCTATTTTGGAGATTCTATTTTTCCTCCAGCTTTTCACGAGTCCTCTTAATACATTTGAACTCAAGGGTACATTCGTCGATTGAAACAATATGAGTTTTCGTTGAAGAATGAAACTGCGTAGGGAGGACGAGAGTAATTTGAGGCAACAATGGCATTGCTGCTGATGGATTGGGAACATGAACATGCAACATGTAATGGATGAGGGAAAAAGGGAATGGAATCTTTCCTTGTTGTAGTTGGGTACATGCCTAATTTTTTCAAATATTTTTCTCCTAATTGACTAATTTCTTTCCTAATGACTTTTTCATCTCTTTCTCCTTTTCCCCCTCCTCCATCTTCTGAGCCTTCTGCTTCTGTTGAGCCTTTTCCTCAGCACCTAAAACCTCCTTCTCCTTCATGCTAATATATGCAAATGTCATCCTCACCTATACATAAGATATGTAGTTATCGGCCACGTGACATATATTTAATGGAACGTGTTTTAAGAAAATATTTAACAGATCTTTCGGAAACAACTTCCCAGTCAAATCTGAATAAAACTTGAAGTTGAAACCACCCTTTGCTGCCCATCAGCATAAACGTGGTCTCGCTGGATCATTGGGTGGAACATGAATATTGTTGTGCTCGAAGAACCAAACCTATAAGGTAACAAATTAGTGAGTGTCATAATTTAATGAATTATAGAAAATGTGTAGCCCTTACCAAAACAACAATTGAGCACCCTTCAAGGTAATCCAAGATAGCAATTTCTTCACTATAGCAACTGAGAGTATGCAGTAGCTCAAACTGATAATGTAGAAACTCATGGATATCTTTGGGCCAATTGAATCTCCTGAACTCATCCAAGCCTCCAAAATCCCTTAAGCTCAAAGGGATTCTTAGCGGCTTTAATGGAAAGAAGAACATCTAAAGAACATACTTTGTAAGTACATTCACTCTCCACAATTCCACTGTGAGGGATGCATCTTCATTCGTTAACTAGTTCAGCTCATTTAGTAGGTGACTCTATGTAACGTCAAATTATGGAGCTCTTTTGAATTCAAACTCCTCTCCCCTACTGGGAAGACCGAGAATTGGCGCTACTTCGTTCACAGTAATTTTAACATAATACTACCCTAGCAAGAAGGCATGCTTGTTTGGCTTGTACGGTCTCATTAGCTTGTATAGCAGTGGTATATTCTGTGGCAAATCAGGTAAGGAAACAAAGTGCAAAAGTGAAGCATCCCTAAATAAGTACTTCTAGTCCTTAAAAAGTACAACCAAAAGTTGTTGAGCTTTCTTAAATGTGGAAATGACACATCTTCTATTTAAGTATGTGCCTAAAAATAGCTCTTTCATCGGCAATATTTGAAAATATATTGCACTAAAACATTAAAGTAGTATTCGAAAAATACATTGAAGCACAACCTAGAATTGTAATAACAGAAACAAAATAACAGATGTTGTCGGAACATGATTTTCTACACCTCTTTGGTTTGAGTATAACAAATCTCATATTGTATTTGATCAATCTTATTTTGTGTTTATAGCCTTCAGGAACTCACAGGTATGACACTAGGATGCTACAAGCTGAATGGGGCACTGATCTAGGACAATGATGAAAAGCGACCACTAACACATGGCGTTAGCATCTCAATGATATTTTCCCTGTGTCGGATGTTGGTCAAGATGACATGGAGTCTTCTAGTCGACATGGAGCCTTCCTAACGATATGCATCTCGAAGATAAAATCCACCACAACTGGGTGTTATTCCTAACGTCGGGCGTTAGACCTGGAGTATGCAAGAGCGCCAAAATGAATTTCAAGGAGAGATCTTTGGCGGGAAGATGGGCGCACATATGGAAGGATACTACTGCTGGGTGGTATCGCTAACGTCGGGCGTTAGTAATGCCTAAAAGGAAATATTTACTAAAGCACAAAATCTCCTTCCCTGGTTGAAGATTCAGGCACTCAAAATATTGTCTTAAGTGTTACCGACAAGCGTTATCAATACCACCGACGGTATGGGTCTTAATCTATAAAAAGGCAATTTTTGATCCTCTCGTTGATGAATGAGGAACCCTAACTCTACCACGCTGAGCACTCTGTGGGGGACCTTATTTCAGACGTTTGAGAGCACTCCCATCTACAACTTCAAGATCAAAAGGAGTATTTGTGAAGGAGGATTCATCACACATATTCAACGCGAAGAACGAATGCATCGACAACGCTGATCTCCTATATTCCTTCGCCGCCTCTTTCAGAAATCTCTATTGGGAGTTTTTGCCTTATTTTGTATTCGATTTTTTCTTTATTGTTTTTCGTGTGCGGTAAAGAATTCGTCGCGGTTGTTGGCGACTAGGTCCTTGTGTGGATTAGGGGGAATTCGCTGTGGTTATTGGCGACTAGGTCCTCGTGTGGATTAGGGAGAATTCACCGCGTGTCTTGGAGACTAGGTCTAGGGTTTAGATCTAGGACGGCTGATGAGCATACTTTACATCGTATTTTATGCTCTATTTAGCCTAGTTTTCATGAGGTGTCGCTCTTCTTTTATGTGGTTCTAGTATAAAATCCTTCTTATTCATTCTTTGCATCATTTGAGCGAGTTTTGGCTAAATAGAGCATGTTTGTGATCATTTTATGTATTCCCTTCCTTTCGTTATTATTATATACATTTGATTGCATGGAATGTGTTTATTATTGTGAATTATGGTGGGTATGACTGTTTTTCATGCAGGTACAGCTTTGTGTAGAATTTCCGGGGAGTTTTCGTCTCATTTCGCATCATTGGTCACTGATTGTGCAGTTTTTTTCACGCACGATCAGTGGACCCTTCGCGCATGACCAGTGGTCGTGTGCGCTAATTGGCCAGAATTTTCCAGAGGATCGTAAGAGTACTGTCCCTCCTTCTCGCACGAGTATAGGATTTCTTCGTGCACGACCAATGGTCGTGTCATAAAAATCTTCTCGTCAATTTTGCCTTCCACCAGTTCTGGTCGATTCAAAATCCTTCGCGTACAAGTAGAGGACTTTTCTCCTCGCACGACTAGTGGTCATGCGCCTACTCGTGCGCTCTTATTTTTCTAAGGATTCTGTTACAGGTTCCTTCGCACACGAGTAGAGGACTTTCATTTGCCCACGACCAGTTCGCAGTTAACGCCCTAGGGGCGATTTTTCTTCCTCCAAGGGTTAGGGATCATCCTCTAAGCTTCCCGCATTGTAACGCCCCTGATTTTTCCGGTATTTGTTTAATTCAGTGATGGCGTGTTAATGACGTCGGGGCGTTACTTTTAACGTCGAGTTAGCGGCGCGTCGCCGTTTGCGCGTTTTCGCGTCCGTTTGGGTCAAGTCGACCGAATTTTGCGACGACCCGGAATTGGAAAATTTTACGTTAGGAAATTAGATTATTTAATTTTAGACTTACCTGTCAAGTTTCGTCGCGATCCGAGCCATTTGGAGGCTCGGCGCATTTTAGAAGTTTTGCATGTATTTAAAGTTCGCCGTAAATTCCGCCATTTATATCTCGAGAACGGCACGTCGGATTTTGATTCCAACTTCGCCGTTGGATTCGTAGCGCCGCCGTTCAACTTAGGCGAAATTTTCGTTGGATTCAGCGTCCGTTTAATTTTTGGTGATAAAATAATAATAATAATATTATTATTATTATAATAATTATCATATATGTATATATATATGTACATTTGGCTAGCATCGTTCGACTGATCAGAAGCATCGTTCGACTGATCAGAAGCATCGTTCGACGAGCAGCTTATATATACATATATATATATATCGAAATATATATTATAAGCTCGCGCTTTTTTAGGGTTAAAAAAGCGCGAGCGTTTAATCCCCCGGCGAGCTCCAGCATTCGCGCTTCCTGCTCCCCCGACGAGCTCCTCCCTCGCGATTTCTGCTCCCTTCTCCCCGGCGAGCACCTCGCGCTTCCTGCTAGGGCCGATTTAGGGTCCGGCGAGGGAGATTTCATTCGCTTTTCCTGCTCCCCCCGGCGAGCTCCTCCCTCGCGATTCCTGCTCCCTTCTCCCCGGCGAGCACCTCGCGCTTCCTGCTAGGGCCAATTTAGGGTCCGGCGAGGGAGATTTCATTCGCTTTTCCTGCTCCCCCCGGCGAGCTCCTCCCTCGCGATTCCTGCTCCCTTCTCCCCGGCGAGCTCCTCGCGCTTCCTGCTAGGGCCGATTTCTGCTCCCTTCTCCCTGGCGAGCACCTCGCGCTTCCTGCTAGGGCCGATTTCTGCTCCGGCGAGGGAGATTTCAATCACGATTTCGGCTCGGGCTACACATCGCGGCATTGGGTATGTTCTTTCTTAGCCACGATTTTTTTGTTATTTTCAGGGATATGGATTTGTAGAGGGATGGATTTCTGTGTATGTATGTGTATGTTAATGTGTATTTGTACATGTCTATGTGAGTGTGTGTGTGTGTGTATATGTTAATGTGTATGTGAATGTGTGTTAATGTGTATTTGTACATGTGTATGTGAGTGTGTATGTGTTAATGTGTATGTGTGTGTGCTAATGTGTATGTGTTAATGTGTATGTGTGTGTGCTAATGTGTATGTGTTAATGTATATGTGCTCATGTATATGGATTTGTGTGTTTTAATTTTAATGGGTATGTCTTTAGAGTATGTGAGTGTGTATGTGTGTGTGTATGTGTGTATGTGTTAATGTGTATGTGTGTGTGCTACTGTGTATGTGTTAATGTGTATGTGTGTGTGCTAGTGTGTATGTGTTAATGTGTATGTGTGTGTGCTAATGTGTGTGTGTGTGTGTGTGTGTTAATGTGTATGTGTGTGTGCTAGTGTGTATGTGTTAATGTGTATGTGTGTGTGCTAATGTGTGTGTGTGTGTGTTAATGTGTATGTGTGTGTGCTAGTGTGTATGTGTTAATGTGTATGTGTGTGTGCTAATGTGTGTGTGTTAATGTGTATGTGTGTGTGCTAATGTGTATGTGTTAATGTATATGTGCTCATGTATATGGATTTGTGTGTTTTTATTTTAATGGTATGTCTTTAGAGTATGCGAGTGTGTATGTGTGTGTGTGTATGTGTGTATGTGTTAATGTGTATGTGTGTGTGCTAATGTGTATGTGTTAATGTGTATGTGTGTGTGCTAGTGTGTATGTGTTAATGTGTATGTGTGTGTGCTAATGTGTGTGTGTGTGTGTTAATGTGTATGTGTGTGTGCTAGTGTGTATGTGTTAATGTGTATGTGTGTGTGCTAATGTGTGTGTGTGTTAATGTGTATGTGTGTGTGCTAGTGTGTATGTGTTAATGTGTATGTGTGTGTGCTAATGTGTGTGTGTGTGTGTGTGTTAATGTGTATGTGTGTATGTGTGTATGTGTATGTGAGTGTGTTTGTTAATGTGTATTTGTTCATGTGTGTGTGTGTGTTAATGTGTATGTGTGTATGTGTTAATGTGTATGTGAGTGTGTTTGTTAATTTGTATTTGTTCATGTGTATTTATTTTCCTGTGTAGGGTTATTCTCAATGACTTCTAATTCAACAAATTCAGAACCTGAAAGTATTGATCAAGCTGAAACAAATATAGATTCTAATGTGCCCAGTGTTAGAGAACCATATGTTAGTTTGGTGTTTGAAAGTGTTGATGAAGCATATTGGTTTTATAATAGTTATGCCCTTAATGTTGGATTTGGAATTAAGAAAGGTTCAACATCAAAATCATTTACTTCAGGAGACGTTATTGCTAGAAGGTTTGAATGTAATAAGTCTGGAGTTAAAACTTCTAAAGAGGGAGAAGGATCTTCAAGTAGAGCACATCGTTTGACAAGAGTAAATTGCAAGGCCAAATTGGATATTCGTAGGAATAAGGACGATGAATGGGTTGTCACTGGGTTTATAAAAGACCATAATCATGAGTTAGACACTCCAAGGAAAGCTAAGAGACATCGTTCACATAATGTTCTTCACAAAGATAAGGAAGTTAAAAAGTTGATGGATCAACTTTATAGTGCTGGAATTGGTCCTTCAAAGATTGCAAAAATTTTAAATGAAACGAATATTAACAGCTCAATATCTGCAAAACAAGTTTCAATGCATTTGAGTGTAGAACGAAAGAGTAATATAGGAATTGAAGGTGTCTCAGTGTTTGAATATTTAAAGAAACAGCAGCAGTTAGATCCAAATTTCTACTTTGATGTTGAGTTGGATTCTAATTTAGTCCTTCGTTCTTTTTTCTGGGCAGATTCAAGATCAAGAAATGATTTTTTAACATTTGGGGATGTTGTTGTGTTTGATGTTACTTATAAAACCAATAAATTTATGATGCCATTTGCACCTTTTACAGGCGTAAATCATCATAGACAGTCTATTTTATTTGGTTGTGCTTTATTAGCAGATGAGACTGAAGAAACCTTCTATTGGTTGTTCAATCAGTGGTTAAAATGTATGTTTGATCAAGCTCCAAAAGTTATAATTACTGATATGGATGGAGCAATGTACAATGCAATTAAAAGAGTGTTCCCGCACACACGTCATAGATTTTGCTCATGGCATATAGGTAAACACCTTGTTGAGCATGTTTATGAATTCCGAGATATTCATGGAGAATTCAAGAAGGACTATTATGATTGGTTTAATAGCAAGGATGTGCCCACAAGTGAACTAAGATGGAAACTATTTTTGAAAAAGTACAACATTCAAAATAACAGTTGGTTGTCAAAGATGTGGGATCGAAGAGACCATTGGGTTCCAGCTTATTTAAAATATCATTTTGTTGCGGGAATGACATCAAGTGGTCGGAGTGAAAGCATCAATGCTTTTTTTGATGGTTTTGTAAATTCCAAAACACAATTATTAGAATTTATAACTCAATATGAAAAGGCATTGCAATCACGACATCAGGCAGAAGAACAAGAAGATTTCAACACATTGAATTCAGTAGCTAATTTGTTGACAGGTTACGCACTTGAAAGATTTGCAACCCAATTTTATACCAAAAATATGTTCAAGCTTTTTCAGCAAGAATTCAAACAGAGTTTAGAATGTTGGTATGAAGAAGTAAATACAATGGGTACCATTATAACGTTTAGCGTTGGACTTTCTTGTGAGGATTCATGCAATTGGTGCAATGTCATGTACAATGATTGCAATACTCAAATATTTTGTGAATGTGCTAAATTTGAGAGGGATGGTTTATTATGCAAACACATTCTGCACATTATGATTGCTAAAAAGCATTTGCAAAGTATTCCTGACTTATATATATTGAAGAGATGGTCTATTTCTGCTAGAAGCAAATTTAACAATGAAAAATTGATTGATAATAGTAATACCGTGACACCCATGATGAAATGGAAGTTAACTAATACTCAAACAAATATTTTCACCCATGCAACTGCATCAAAGGAAGCATATGATGTTGTTATGTCAACATTAAATGGATTGTTGGAGAATATAAGGGATTCATTCAATTACTCAGAACCTGCAAGTATTGCCAGCCAAGTAGGTTCAACTCCAATTTATCCAGGTTCGTATGGTATTTCTATTCGAGATCCTTCCGTTGTGAAAACAAAAGGAAGACCCAAAATTTCATCCAGAATTGAATCGGGTATAGAGACCTCTCAAACACAAGTAAAGAGAAGGACTTGTGGTACATGTGGCGGGAAAGGCCACAATTCAACATGTCCCAAAAAAGATAAGGTAAATTTGTATGTATTCTCATTATTTTGTATTCTCATTTTTTTGTATCTAAATTGATCATTTCTATTATTAGTTGATTTGTTTCTATTATTAGATGATTTGCATTGACATTGGGAAGGAAGACCAAACTGAAGACTACTCTTAATGAGTTTCTTGTTAAGGTATGTGTTGATATGTATGTGTTGATTTGTATGTATTATTGAGTATTTTATTGTATTTAATTTTTGTAGGTGCTCGAATCAAAAAAGCCGGCATTGGAATATTGTTGGTGTGCTTCAAGTATTTGGATTCACAACCGGCCAACACAAATTTACTATGTTGTGTGTATGTTAAGATGACTTATGATATATATATTTTGATTAGAATGGTAATGACGATTATAATATGCCATCTTAGTTCAAGTATTTGGACTATTATTGTGTTTGAAATTTTTTTTGAGAGACATATTTGGTTGTACATTGGTGAAAAGCTTCAAATCTCTTTAAATTTAAAATATATAAGCTCAAGCTTTTTTAGCCTTAAAAAAGTTTGAGCTTATATATTCTAATCCCTATATATATATATATATATATATATATATATATATTAATATATATGTGTATTTATATATAAAGCCACGTTCGACGTTTATAGAAAGAAATTAGCATTCGTCGACCCCCTTCAGCATGCTGTTTGACGAACCCCCTTTTTATGCATGCATCGTTCGACGAATGAGGTGATATTATTATTATTATTATTATTATTATAAAGTTTATATATATATATATGCATATTTATGCAAGCGCCGTTCGACAAATCTTCTCCGCTCGACAAACTCTCCGTTCGACAAATCTTTCCGTTCGTCTTTAGCCCCTTCTATTAATAATAACAATAATAATATTATTATTATTATTATTAATCCATCTATTACTATTAATAATAATAATGATATTATAATTATTATTATTATTAAAATTATGCTATGTTGCCTAAAGGAGAGTAAACCCAGCCCTCTTCTTCTTCCTCATTCTGTCTGGACCAGAGAGAAAAAAACGAGCGACGAGAGTGGCGAATTCTTGAATCTTCCGGACGCCGCCGACGGAGCTCCGGTGGTCGAAATCGCGAGCCGAGCATAGATTCGGAAAGCTCTCGGCGAGAGCTTCGTCCTCGTGGTAATTTCCATTCGTTTCGTGGAACTTTTTCGTTAGGTTTTTCGGCCCTAACCTTCGTATTGGCCATTTTTCTGTAGATCTCGCCTCGTCGTGCCTCCTTTTGGGCCGATCTACGACGAGGAGTTGTTCGGAGAACGATTCCGGTGGTTTGAAGGCAAGTGGTGATCTTGCTCATTCTCTTTGCTAAAACTCCTTTACTTCTTTTTTTTGTTGTGGTTCTCACATTTGTTCCCAGTACTTGGTTTATGCTGAATTTTATCATCTGCCCTATTTTTACTCATTTTTTTACTCAATATAATCTTGCTCATCTTGTTAACCAAGAAAATGTTGTCTTATGTTCTGATGGGCCTCGCCCCTTTTCCTTGAAATTGCATGAAAATATGAATTCTGTTGGAGGCCGTACGCGGTGTGGTTTTTGCCCCCGGTGCGGTGCTCTTTTAAGCTTTTGATTGGGAGGTCGTACGCGGTGTGATTTTTGCCCCCGGTGCGGTGCTCTTCTTTTGGATGAGCTGATCAGTCTCTATAATTCTGAACAAGAGCAACATAAATAATAATGTGAATGTTGATGATTCTTGTTGATGGCGAGTTTTGACCTTGCCTGTTTTAACACCCTCGTTTGGTTGGTGTTTTTCTGCTGAATATCAGTTACTTCTACTGTTTCCCTTTTTCCTGTTGATTATCATATTTCCTTTTTTTCTGATGATTATTTATGGCTAGTGTTGTCGTCACTAACCCTTGCAGCTTCTGTTTCCCTCCGGTCTCGCGGAGGTTTGCTTATTTTCTTATTTTCTACACCACTTGTAACTTGCTTCTGAGGTGTTCTTTCTTTGAATGCCTCAGGTTCTGGACAGTAGCAGGTGTTAGTGCAGAACTGCTTTAGCTGCCGTCTTCTGACCCTCTTGAGGTAGGATATTTCTGTGGACTTGTCGGCCCATGGGTTCGTGTCAGGTGTTGGCGCCCGTGGTGCCGTTTGGATAGACTTTTGTTTCACAACTGATGTTACTTGTTGTTTACTTCGAACACTTGTTCTGGAATGATTAGATGCGGGTTGGCTTTATAACTCCTTGCTTAGATATGCTAAGGTAATTGTAGCATTGCATATCATGTTTTGAAATGGTAATCTCACTACTTTTTGCGCGTGATAAATCTACTTTTATATAAAGTAAATACACACATTCGATCTTGCATGGTGCACCTCACTAGGTCTTCATGTTCACTTAGGCCACTAAGTAATTAAATCAAGTATTTTTCCGCTGCGTAAAACTATATTTTAAAAGCGTGGACTAGTTGATCCACCTAGCCGAGGGACGCGGCTTGTTAATCTTTTTGCATAAATTATATTTAAACCTCCTTGAGTTAATAATAATATTTGCTTGACTGCGAAGAAGGATGATTTGCCTTAACGTCAGTAGGCGTCCCCTACGTGACGTGGCATCACAATACGTAGCTTTCCCTACTCTGATAGCATTTTAAATGTTGGGAAAATGCGGGTTGTGACAGTTGGTATCAGAGGGAGGTTCTGTGAAAAAAAAGTAGTTGGGTGGTTTAGCGTGTTAGCCAAACAACCGCTATCCTAAGCAGAACCTCATTAGATCATTTCATTGTATACACACACCGATATGTTATCAATATGTCTTGACTGAAGCATAGTCACTACACTCATAGCATGATAAGAAGTATACGGGGCATATTATGTAGTATGGGATGCATAATATGTGTTTGTATATGGATCCACCATAGGTGGCAACATGTGACGGTTATGTAGTATGTGATGCATAACCACCATTACATGGATGCCCATTAGCACGTTTTCTTTTTTTCGTTACATGTAATGTTATGTAGTATGGGATGCATAACGTTACATGTGTACGCCGCTCATAACATGCATTAAGGCCTCTTTCTAGAATGCATAGCACTGCATACATTCATATCATCGCATAAGCACGCATGCCAAGTTAAAGACATACCAGATGACATATGTACACACATGATTTGAAAAGAAATTTAAATGTTCATGCACTCATGTCATAGCACAAGTGTCAATAGGATGATGGTGCATCATCCTAAGTTTAATCATTGCATCATTTCATGAAATTCCAGAACAAGGTAACAGCAATAGCAGGTTGTTTTCTTTCCTGTTCCGAATCGATCCGTGAATTTTTCCGAGTCTATTTGGCTTAAGTTTTTTTGGGTCTGTTTCTGATTGAATGTCCATCCTTCTTGTAGACATGTCTCGTAGGAGAGTGACACGATCGACTCCCCTGCCTGAGGGAGAGTCTTCTGGTGGTCAGAGTGAGTCCGTGATCGAAAGCCTGCGACAGAGCAATGAGGCTTTGACGAGACAGTTGGTCGCGATGCAGGCTCAGATTCAGTCTTTGGTGTCTGCTGCCTCGGTGCAGCAGCCTGCTGTGCAAGAACCGGTGGTGAGCCCAGTCGTTCCTGCTCCCCTGGTGCCTCCAGTGGCATTGCCACCGGAGATGAACTTCATTTCGCACTTTCAGCGTTTGGGACCTCCTACCTATGATGGTAGGGCAGACTTCATGGCCCTGGATGATTGGGTGATCAGCATGGAGGAGATGTTCTCCTATTCGGGCATCTCTGAGGCTTCAAAGGTGATGGTGGCTGCATATCAGCTGAAGGGTTTGGCAAAAGGTTGGTGGATTAGAGAGAAGGAAGGTCTCGCCGAGGGATGCTCGTGGGAGACGTTTAAGGGGTTATTGCTTAAGAAGTTCCTCCCTTCGGTTGAGCGCGACCGATTGATGAACAACTTTCTGCATCTGAAGCAGAGGCAGCTCACCGTCAGTGAATATGAGATCGAGTTCAGCAAGTTGAGTAGATTCGCCCCCGAGTTGGTGGCCTCGGAGGAAGGAAGAGTGAAGAGGTTTTTGGGTGGTCTCACTGGTGACGTCCAGCAGTGGGCTAGCGCCTATGGGTCAAAAACTTATGCTGAAGCGGTGGAGGCCGCATTGAAGGCCGAGTCGATTGAAAAGACAAAGAGTCATGGGCAGCAGGCAAAGAGTGATAAGAGAAAATTGGATGATCGGGAGAATGTTAAGGCATCTCATTCGGACTCAAAGAAGAAGGGTGTGGTGCACTGTAGCTTCTGTGGCAAGCGGGGCCACCCGTTCGAAAGGTGTTTCAAGAGGCTCGAGGCGCTGGAGCCGTTAAAGGTTAGTGCGATTCAGGACGTGCCCAAGGCGGTCCCAGTGTGCTCATTCTGCTCTAAGCTCGGGCATGAGGCGGCCCGGTGTTACAAGAAGGCTGGTTGTTGTTTCCTGTGTGGGCAAAAAGGGCATCGTAGGGCCGACTGCCCAAACTCTCAGACCGTGACATCAGCGGTTCCCCTGCAGACCTTACCACCGCCCCTGCAGTTTGTGGGCAAGATTAAAGGCAAGCTTAATGTGCTGACTAGAGAGGAAGCTCAAACCTCAGCGCACGTGATATCTGGTTAGTTTCTTTCCTCCAAACTCGTTCTTTTTTTTTCTCCTAAATTTAGCTTACTAGTTGTCTAGTGACGCACGCTTATTTAGGTGAATTCAAGGTGAAGAATAAATGGGCGCGTGTCCTGTTTGATTCGGGAGCGTCTCACTCTTTCATTGCTAGGAGTTTTGTTGGTAGGCACCGATGGTCTATTGACCGGTTGGATGATGCCTTGTCCGTTAAGTTTCCGTCTGGAGATCAGGTTACGTCAGATCGGGGTATCCGGGAGTGCCCCATTTCCTTGGGTGGTGTCTAGGTTCTGGCAGATTTGAAGATGCTAGATTTGGCAGATTTTGATGTGATTCTTGGGATGGACTGGTTGTCCAAGTATGATGCCTAGATCAAGTGCAAGGAGAAGCGGCTAGATTTCAAGTTGGGCGACGGAAGTCCATTGAGCGTTTATGGTCTCCCTCGGGAGAGTTCTTCGATTATTTCTGCGGTACGTGCCCGCCGAGCTTTAGCTTCTGGTTGCGAGGGTTTTCTAGTTTCTATCTGTGCGGTGGATGCTTCTCGTGTGGAGCCAACCGTGGAGGGTATCCCGGTGGTGCGAGAGTTTCCTGATGTTTTTCCTGACAAGCTTTCTGCTCTCCCTCCTGAAAGAGAGGTGGAGTTTGCCATAGACCTCGAGCCAGGCACCCGGCCCATTGCCAAGGCACCGTACCGCATGGCGCCTCGTGAATTAGAAGAATTGCGTGTTCAGCTGGATGAACTTCTGGAGTGTGGTTTCGTCAGACCGAGTACTTCTCCATGGGCTGCTCCTGTTCTTTTTGTTAAGAAGAAGGATGGTTCCATGAGGCTGTGTATTGATTATCGAGAGTTGAATAAGGTGACGATCAAGAATAGATATCCGTTGCCGCGGATTGATGATTTGTTCGACCAGCTGCGTGGGTGAACCAAATTCTCGAAGATTGATCTTCGTTCAGGCTACCACCAGCTGACGGTTCGTGAGTCAGACATTCCCCTAACGGCTTTTAGATCCCGGTATGGACATTTTGAGTTCCTCGTGTTGTCCTTTGGTCTGACCAACGCGCCTTCTGCGTTCATGGATCTGATGAACCGGGTATTCAAGGATTTTCTTGACCGTTTTGTTGTCGTCTTCGTCGACGACGTTCTTATCTATTCTCGCAGTGATGAGGAGCATGCCTATCATTTGCGTTTGGTTCTGTCTGTCTTGAGAGAGCATAAGCTGTATGCTAAGCTGAGCAAGTGCGAGTTTTGGTTGCCTCAGGTGTCCTTTTTGGGACATGTGGTGGGCAAGGATGGAATCTCTGTGGGCCCCGCCAAGATTTCGGCTGTGATGGATTGGAAGAGACCTTCTACTCCGAAGGAGATCAGAAGTTTCTTGGGTTTGGCCGGATACTATAGGAGATTTGTGGAGGGTTTCTCCACGTTGTCCGCTCTGATGACCCGGCTTACGCAAAAGAATGTCGCCTTCATTTGGAGTGATAAGTGTGAGGAGGCTTTCCAAGAGCTGAAGAGAAGGTTGTGTTCTGCCCCAATTCTCATTCTGCCTATCGAGGGAGTGGAGTTTGCGGTGTATGTGGATGCTTCCCACATCGGACTTGGATGCGTTCTGATGCAAGAGGGGAAGGTTATCGCCTATGGATCTAGGCAACTGAAGGTTCATGAGAAAAATTACCCTACTCATGATTTGGAGTTTGCGGCGGTGATCTATGCCTTGAAGCTGTGGAGACACTTACTATATGGCGCTGTGTGCAAGATTTATACCGATCATAAAAGCTTGAAGTATGTATTCACACAAAAGGAGCTGAATTTGCGCCAACGTCGGTGGTTGGAGTATGTTGCTGATTATGAAGTGGACATCCTTTATCATCCTGGCAAGGCCAATGTGGTGGCCGATGCCTTGAGTAGGAAGACGGCTCAGATCTTCAATTTATCCGTTCAAACCTTGGTCGAGGAATTTCTTTTGATGGATATTTCGGAGGTGAGCCGTGGCGAGCGCTCTCGTTTGGAGGCAGAAGAGCCTTCGTGGATCACCCTCACAAGGTTACATCAGAAAGAAGACCCAGATCTTCAGCATCTCCGAGGAAGGACCGAGAAAGGAGAATTATCTGATTTCTCCATCGATGAGCTTGGCACCCTCTTGTATAGAGGTAGATTCTGTATTCCGGCGGTGGGAGATATTCGAGTTATGATTTGTAGGGAGGCTCACGGATCTAGTGTGGCCTACCACCCGGGTTCCACCAAGATGTATAGAGATCTAAAGCAAATTGTGTGGTGGTCGGGCATGAAGAATGACATCGCCAAATTTGTATCGGAGTGCTTCACGTGCAAGCGGGTGAAGGCCGATCATGGCAGGCCGGGAGGAAAACTGACCCCTTTGGAGATCCCCATGTGGAAATGGGAAAGTATATCGATGGACCTTATTACGGGATTGCCGAGGTCCCCTCGTGGACATGATTCAGTATGGGTTATAGTTGATCGATTGACGAAGTGTGCGCATTTCGTCCCCTTCAAAGTCGGCTATTCTATGAAGAAGATAGCAGAGTTATATTTGGATGAGGTCATTCATTTGCATGGAGTGCCAGTGAGTATCGTGTCAGATCGAGACTCCAGGTTTACGTCGCGATTCTGGCAGAGCTTACAAGGAGCCTTGGGCACCGACGTCAGGTTTTCGACCGCATACCATCCGCAGACTAATGGTCAAACGGAGCGAGTTAATCAGATCGTGGAAGACATGATCAGGTGCTACATTTTGGAGCATGGTGGAGCTTGGGACGAGCGCCTCAGACTTATGGAATTTGCATACAATAATAGCTTTCAAGAAAGTCTGCAGATGGCCCCTTTTGAAGCACTGTATGGGAGGCGCTGCAGAACTCCCTTGTTTTGGGCCGAAGTCGGTGAGAGACCGTTGCTAGGTCCGGAAGCTTTGATGGAGATGGAAGAGGCGGTGACTAATATTCGGGAGAAGCTCCACGTTGCTCAGGAGCGGTATGAGAAGTATGCCAATCGAAGAAGGGCAGGTCTGGAGTTTGCGGTTGGGGACAGTGTTTTCCTGAAGGTCTCTCCGATGCCGGGCGTTAAAAGATTTGGGAAGAACCACAAGTTGGATCCCAGATATGTTGGGCCATTTCAGATCATTGAGCGCATCGGAGTGTCTGCTTATAGATTGGAGTTACCGGCTACCTTCCCTGGCGTCCATGATGTGTTTCATGTGAGTCAGTTAAGGAAGTGTGTCCGCAGCAATCGTCAAGTCCTCGATTCGGTGCCTCATATTCAGCCCAATTTGACTTATGTTGAGGAGCTTGTTCGCATTTTAGAGACCCAAGAACGGGTGTTGCGGAGAAAATCTATTCCCATGGTGAAAGTTCTTTGGCGGAATCATGACGTCGAGAGCGCAACATGGGAGCTGGAGTCAGCAATGCGAGAGTCTCATCCTCACCTTTTCAATTAATTAGTTCAGGTAGATCTGCTCTCATGCACCAGTTATCTCTTCATTTTAATTGCTCAGATGGATTTTCTTTCCTGTACCTTTATTTTGTCCAAATTGTTGTTCCTGCACCTTTATCTTTCATCTAACTAGCCCAGGTCAAAATTTCCTTTCCTGTACCAATTATTTATCTATCTTAAATTTTCTCTCTTGTACCATTTATCAACCTTAATGTTGTTTTCTGCCCTTATGTCAAGTTTCGGGACGAAACTTTCTTTTAGAGGGAGTGGCTGTAACGCCCCTGATTTTTCCGGTATTTGTTTAATTCAGTGATGGCGTGTTAATGACGTCGGGGCGTTACTTTTAACGTCGAGTTAGCGGCGCGTCGCCGTTTGTGCGTTTTCGCGTCCGTTTGGGTCAAGTCGACCGAATTTTGCGACGACCCGGAATTGGAAAATTTTACGTTAGCAAATTAGATTATTTAATTTTAGACTTACCTGTCAAGTTTCGTCGCGATCCGAGCCATTTGGAGGCTCGGCGCATTTTAGAAGTTTGTATGTATTTAAAGTTCGCCGTAAATTCCGTCATTTATATCTCGAGAACGGCACGTCGGATTTTGATTCCAACTTCACCGTTGGATTCGTAGAGCCGCCGTTCACCTTAGGCGAAATTTTCGTTGGATTCAGCGTCCGTTTAATTTTTGATGATAAAATAATAATATTATTATTATTATTATTATAATTATCATATATGTATATATATGTACATTTGGCTAGCATCGTTCAACTGATCAGAAGCATCGTTCGACGAGCAGCTTATATATACATATATATATATATATATATTAATATATATGTGTATTTATATATAAAGCCACGTTCGACGTTTAAAGAAAGAAATTAGCATTCGTCGACCCCCTTCAGCGTGCCCTTTGACGAACCCCCTTTTTATGCATGCATCGTTCGACGAATGAGGTGATATTATTATTATTATTATTATAAAGTTTATATATATATATGCATATTTATGCAAGCGCCGTTCGACAAATCATCTCCGCTCGACAAACTCTCCGTTCGACAAATCTTTCCGTTCGTCTTTAGCCCCTTCTATTAATAATAACAATAATATTATTATTATTATTATTATTATTAATCCATCTATTACTATTAATAATAATAATGATATTATAATAATTATTATTATTAAAATTATGTTATGTTGCCTAAAGGAGAGTAAACCCAGCCCTCTTCTTCTTCCTCATTCTGTCTGGACCAGAGAGAAAAAAACGAGCGACGGGAGTGGCGAATTCTTGAATCTTCCGGACGCCGCCGACGGAGCTCCGATGGTCGAAATCGCGAGCCGAGCATAGATTCGGAAAGCTCTCGGCGAGAGCTTCGTCCTCGTGGTAATTTCCATTCGTTTCGTGGAACTTTTTCGTTAGGTTTTTCGGCCCTAACCTTCGTATTGGCCATTTTTCTGTAGATCTCGCCTTGTCGTGCCTCCTTTTGGGCCGATCTACGACGAGGAGTTGTTCGGAGAACGATTCCGGTGGTTTGAAGGCAAGTGGTGATCTTGCTCATTCTCTTTGCTAAAACCCCTTTACTTCTTTTTTTTTGTTGTGGTTCTCACCTTTGTTCTCAGTACTTGGTTTATGCTGAATTTTATCATCTGCCCTACTTTTACTCATTTTTTTACTCAATATAATCTTGCTCATCTTGTTAACCAAGAAAATGTTGTCTTATGTTCTGATGTGCCTCGCCCCTTTTCCTTGAAATTGCATGAAAATATGAATTCTGTTGGAGGCCGTACGCGGTGTGGTTTTTGCCCCCGGTGCGGTGCTCTTTAAAGCTTTTGATTGAGAGGCCGTACGCGGTGTGGTTTTTGCCCCCGGTGCGGTGCTCTTCTTTTGGATGAGCTGATCAGTCTCTATAATTCTGAACAAGAGCAACATAAATAATAATGTGAATGTTGATGATTCTTGTTGATGGCGAGTTTTGACCTTGCCTGTTTTAACACCCTCGTTTGGTGGGTGTTTTTCTGCTGAATATCAGTTACTTCTGCTGTTTCCCTTTTTCCTGTTGATTATCATATTTCCTTTTTTTTCTGATGATTATTTATGGCTAGTGTTGTCGTCACTAACCCTTGCAGCTTCTGTTTCCCTCCGGTCTCGCGGAGGTTTGCTTACTTTCTTGTTTTCTGCACCACTTGTAACTTGCTTCTGAGGTGTTCTTTCTTTGAATGCCTCAGGTTCTGGACAGTAGCAGGTGTTAGTGCAGAGCTGCTTTAGCTGCCGTCTTCTGACCCTCTTGAGGTAGGATATTTCTGTGGACTTGTCGGCCCATGGGTTCGTGTCAGGTGTTGGCGCCCGTGGTGCCGTTTGGATAGACTTTTGTTTCACAACTGATGTTACTTGTTGTTTACTTCGAACACTTGTTCTGGAATGATTAGATGCGGGTTGGCTTTATAGCTCCTTGCTTAGATATGCTAAGGTAATTGTAGCATTGCATATTATGTTTTGAAATGGTAATCTCACTACTTTTTGCGCGTGATAAATCTACTTTTATATAAAGTAAATACACACATTCGATCTTGCATGGTGCACCTCACTAGGTCTTCATGTTCACTTAGGCCACTAAGTAATTAAATCAAGTATTTTTCCGCTGCGTAAAACTATATTTTAAAAGCGTGGACTAGTTGATCCACCTAGCCGAGGGACGCGGCTTGTTAATCTTTTTGCATAAATTATATTTAAACCTCCTTGAGTTAATAATAATATTTGCTTGACTGCGAAGAAGGATGATTTGCCTTAACGTCAGTAGGCATTGTCACAACCCGCATTTTTCCCAAAAATATAATACGTAATATCAGAGCAAGGGAAAAATACGCGTCGTGATGCCACGCCTGCAGGAGACGACTACAGACGCTCAGGCAAACACTCTTTACGATAATTTTATAAAAGACATATATGTGATTGGATTAAAAGAGAAATTTTCATTTTTAGCTTAAGACCGCGTCCCTCGGTCCGGTGGATCATCTAGTCCATAAGTAGAAAACTATATATACGCAGCGGAAAATAGGTTTGTTTTTAGCCTACATGAGCAAGAAAATAAGCAATTCCAGAAATGATATGCATATATCTATGTTTAGTATAGTAGGAAAAGATTTTTCTTCGATTTTCAAAATATGTGACATTTGTTAAAAATCATGATGTGCAAGGATGACATTTTTATATCAATAAAGTAACTACTACATCTTAGCAAAGAGCTTCCCAGAGAGCAAGTAGGTAAAGTACCCAAAAGTAACAGCAATACTACTAGCAAGTAATCTAAAGGTACAAGCCATACGGGCGCCAACAACTGACACGAACCCGCAGGAAAGAAGGAGAACAACAAAAAAAGAAACTGCCTCTTACCTAGAAGAGGGGAAGGGTCTCGACAGGAGACCTGAACGACGCTGCTCTAATACCTGCGGCAGCTAAAGACCTGAACCTGAGACATTCATAAGAAAAGAATGCCTCAGCCCAAGAGGGTGCAAGAAAACCAAGATTAGCAGTAAGAGAAATAATAGAGTGCAGAAAGGAAAACTAAGCAGGTAAACATCTATAATCTTACAACAACCCGAGCCAGCTCAAACGAGTGAACTCGGTAAGAAGAAAAGCCTGCACCAGAAGGTAAGTCAACACAATCAAAGCCCACCACGAGTCCGCCATTGCGGCTCAGATGAGATAGTCATACATATACTATCATAATACACATATATAAGCATATGTGCTTAAGAACTTGAGACTGATCAGCTCGAGGGAAAAGCGTCTCCCAAAAGAAGGTACTGCGACGGTGGTATCTTCCACCAACGCCCGCAGCCCAAAACCCGGGTCGTGGTCCTCTATCCACTGCCACCCAAAACCAAATCCGGGTGGTGGTACTTTATCCACTGCCACCCAAAACTACCCACCGTGCAAGGCTTAAAACAAAGGTTCTGAATAATCAAATTAAGTTTCAATTAAGACACGGGACGTAACCCGAGATACCAGCACCATAACACCCTAAGGATAGGGTCACAAAGAAATGAACACTACTCAACGATTCATTTGAAAACACTTGGTGAGTCCAAACTTGACTCCCAACGAACTTCTCGAAACCGTGCAATGAATTGGGCACGACCAGACACCATAAATGATCACTTTTCTGTAAGAATGAAAGTTTCAATAATTGGAACGGGTGAAGAGCTTGAAACCCAAAATGCAACCACACAACTATCCACATTAGCAATAAATGATTCCGTTGTGTCATCGAGAACTAGCAAAAGAAATTCCCAAGGAGTTTAGCATCTAATTTCCCGTACCCGTCGGGAATTAGGAAACAAACTCCCAGGGAATTTAACCGGCTAGACCATCAGAACATAGCCAACAAAAGAACAGTGCAGGATTTGGGGATTTACCGAGCAGGACCACTTATACTTAACTAAACAGATAAGTCCAAGATTTAACCAATAACATAAAGACCAAGGAGAAACCTCGCATAAAACCAATAGCTGACATGCACAACTTCCCCACGAGACGAAACCTCTAGCATAGAGCCTAGGAAATCCAACTTTGCATAAACCTAAGTAAATACCTAGCCATCAAACTTAAACCCAGAAAATTTACGAATCGGTAATTTACTTAAGGTTATACCAAGAAAATTTCCTAGCGTATAGGCGCGGAGGTTTATATATTAAGTGTTCAAATTAGGGGGAACAAGGGAAAAATAAGATATACCAAAAGCTGCCATGGTAAATCAAGGGGAAGACAGGCACAAAGAAGCTATAAGGAACTTTGCCAACAACCAAGAGGGACACCACACATAACCTAATAGGTAGGATCATAATTACAGCAGCCCCAATTAGAGGATATATATAACCAGCAGCCCCCATCAACAATACTTGAGAAGCATCCCCATGAACAGAGCATAAACCAGGCAGCCCCAAATGAGCAATATATGGGACAGCCACCAAACCAAAAAAATCAGTCGGTCAGGCAGACAAGGAAGGAGAAAGAATGGAAACTATAAAATGATAGATATGCTAGTTAGCTATTGGTAAGGCTCGAATAAAATAATTTCCTCATATAAAGCATATGCCAAAAGAGCATCCCCAAACCGGGGCATCTAGTAACCAGAAGAAAAGAAAGCCATACAAAGGGAAATAACCAAACTTTTAGCTTGCTATAAGAGAAAATAGGAAGGATTTAACAAGGCAGGCACATGAAATTAAGAGGTGAAATATCTCGCTTCAACCGGTGAAGGGTGCAGATCAGTAAAACCAACCAGGCTTTTTGCTA
Organism: Dactylorhiza incarnata; assembly: GCA_033032865.1. Lineage (NCBI taxonomy): Eukaryota > Viridiplantae > Streptophyta > Magnoliopsida > Asparagales > Orchidaceae > Dactylorhiza > Dactylorhiza incarnata. The sequence continues at coordinate 3,680,526 of JAWHQI010000263.1, read as the reverse complement.
AGCTCAGTTGGTGATGAGTCCTGTTTGAGGAGGCTCATCAAGGGTAGGTCGGGTGTTCGATCCCCGCTACCAACACCCCGCTGTGGATGAGAAACAGTCTCAGAGATGGGTTGGGGTGTGCTAAGCGGGCTGCAGCCCGGGCGTCCTGGACAAAGGGGCCAGGCGTCTAACGGTTCCGAGACAATGGGGCTTGGGCCGTTACAAAAAAGTGCACTTTTTTGTAACGGCCCAAGCCTCATTGTCTTGAACCGTTAGACGCCTGGCCCCTTTGTCCAGGACGCCCGGGCTGCAGCCCGCTTAGCACACCCCAACCCATCTCTGAGACTGTTTCTCATCCACAGCGGGGTGTTGGTAGCGGGGATCGAACACCCGACCTACCCTTGATGAGCCTCCTCAAACAGGACTCATCACCAACTGAGCTGCAGCTCAGTTGGTGATGAGTCCTGTTTGAGGAGGCTCATCAAGGGTAGGTCGGGTGTTCGATCCCCGCTACCAACACCCCGCTGTGGATGAGAAACAGTCTCAGAGATGGGTTGGGGTGTGCTAAGCGGGCTGCAGCCCGGGCGTCCTGGACAAAGGGGCCAGGCGTCTAACGGTTCAAGACAATGAGGCTTGGGCCGTTACAGGCATCCCCTACGTGACGTGGCATCACAATGCGTAGCTTTCCCTACTCTGATAGCATTTTAAATGTTGAGAAAATGCGGGTTGTGACACCCATCATCCAAGAGCTCCAAGGTGAAGATAAAACAGTCATTTCCTCTCCGCAAGCTAGGATATTGAGGCGGAGACGTGGACGGTGCGTACAATCAAGAAAACGGGTGAGTGGGTGTGACAACTTCAAGGACCTCGGATGACAGCCAACGATCGAAGCTACAAAGGAGTGTTCCTCCGGAGTATCCTTCGCACCTACGGAATAGTTCGATCATTGTTTGTATCGATCCGATCTCTTCTCCTTTTTCCGCACATTTGGTAGAAGAATGGACTTGTCTTTTCTTTTGATGATCGTTGTGAACATGTGTGTTTTTTAAGTGTTAATATTTTTGTTATTGTGATTTTCATGTTCATATGAGAAGCTTAGGAGGCCTAACCTCTTGTTTAGTTTTTATCCATGTGGTTGGTTATTGTTGCGTGTTGAGAGCGCGGTTGACCAAAGCGATTGCTAGGTGCAACGTGCAAAGCGGAGGAGTGCGACCCGTGGAAGAGCGAAGCGGAGGAGTGCGACACGCGGAGGCGCGAAGCGGTGAAGGCGACCCGCACAATTGTAGTTTTACTTTTTCTCGCTTTAGTGTTAGTGCAAAGCAAAAACCCCTTTTAAACCCTTCCGACCAAAGAGACTTCAATCTCAAGTCTCTCTACGAGCGAAAAATACACCCCGCCGTGTTCGCGTGAGATTCGATACTCGGGGATTTACTTTCGTTTTATTATTATTTGACAACGACCGGTTCACTGTCGATCGCACCGCAGTCTCGCTCCCGCCTATAGCGGTGTGCCGGGATTGCACATCAGTGGCTCGAGGCTTTATCTTGGGAGAGATAGGTCAGAGCCAACCGGTCCTTGGGAGTAGGGTCGGTATAGAAAACGAAAAAGGATTTTTTTTTCATTGTCTCATTGATTTCTAGCATCATAGGAATCAAACATTTCGTAATCTAAACCTCATGAAATGAAAACATGTCTCTCTTTGTTGTTCACTAACTGAATTTTATTTCTTATTCAATTCATAAATATTTTACATAATATTTTCTATCGAAGTTTAAACTCAAAATATATTGCATGGTTCATTAGTGTTGTATAACTCAAGGAATTCAATCTGTGAGCTAGTGTCTGGCGGTAGCACTTACCGTCGGCGGTATCAAAGAAAGTTTGAATTCCTCATTTTCTAAAAAGTAACATTTGATACAATCTTTTTTGCAAAGTTAAAATAAGGTTATTATTAAATATCCCGAAACTACTTTGTTTATCAAGAATATTCTTATTCTGTTTTAAAATCTTAAAAGCCTTATTCACCCCCTCCCCTATAAATTCGTCAACAGATCCAATAGATGTGTCATGTTATGTTCTCTACTAGAATGAAAATTGTGAAAACATGCACTAAATTTGTTATATTGTCAGACCACATGGAACAAATCAATAGCACTAAAAACATATCAAATGAGCATTGGACAAAATCTTCTTTATGTTATGTTTTCTATTGGAACATAACAAATTAACTAAGTTACAATATAATCCTAACAATATAATAAGAGAATTTTATGATATTGACATATACAATATCTAACGAAGTTAGCTGAAATCGATTGCAACTACCACAATAAGTCTGGGAAAAAGACTATGATGAAAGATTTCTCAATGCAAACAATGGGCATGAACACAGTTTGGCGAGTAGGTACACTGAAAGACTAAACGTCCGCACTGAAAAACTATCGTATGTACACATCTGGACGGAAAAGAAAATAATTTGAAGAAAAACCAGAACAAAACATCCGAAACAAGCAGGGGCGGATCCAGAGGGGGGCCCGAGGGACACTGACACCCCCATTATTTTTCAAAAAAAATAGTGGATTTGAATTCCTCTCGTCGAAGCAATGAATTTTGACTACTTATATGTCAAAAACGTGGTCAGATGAGGGAGAAACAGCTCTGAAAAGATGAAAACGTTCTCACATCACGCAACTAATTTGTTTTGGGACAAGTATTAGCTATTCACGGACCAAAGTTTGTTATTCACAGAACAAATTTGGTCATTCGAAGACCAAGTTCAACTATATGCACCCCCCAAAATTAATTTCCAACATGTGACCCACGACCCTCCTACTCACCCCGCTAGCATTTGTGTTTAGAAATTTATTGTGCACCCCCATTTATAATTTTCTGGATCCGCCACTGGAAACAAGCCACCAGGAACAAAAAAAATTGGAAATGGAACAAATAACCGCAGGACCGTAACTACTTTACAGAGCACAAATCCGGCCTGAATGACAAAAAATTTGCAACAAAAAAATTTAAATTGCATTCAGCATCCTGCAACATCGAGTTGTTAGAACGAAAATTGCTAGAAGAAACAACAGGGGATGAAAACTCTATTCCAAGAAAACGTTGTTGGATTCTACTCGGCAACAAAGTGAAATGATAACCCTTGAACTCCATTCACGACAGTACCTAGCTGAGGAAAAGGGATGCTTACATCTTCATCGCGCTGACAAACAGTGTCACTTTCCTCTTCCATTGCGTGACTGGTAGTCCCAATTTAGTGTAACCTCTAGCTCTTCGACGTTGGACAAGTAAAACAAGGATGAACAGGTCGACGTCGGCAAATACATAAAGCGTAAATAGCCAGGAAATGGATGTTGGTCGACGTACCTTGCAGCTTAACCGCGTTCACGACAAGTGCATGCTTCCTCTTCCTCTGTGTCACTGGGCGGCGTCGACGTAGGTGAAATGTTAGGGATTTGGCATCCCGGCAAGGTAGGGCGATTTTTTTTTTGAAATTGCAGAGGAGAGGTCTTCAACGAGGAGAAGAGGGGCCAGAGAAAAGTAGCGCTATTTATTCGCATACCGCAAGAACGGCACAATGCGCTTATCAAACAATTTTCCCTCAAAACCAGTGTTCCCAAGGCCTCCTTTTCTCCGAAATTTTTTCGGTCCGGACCCATCTGCCGACATTGAATTCTTTTGCGATCATTTTTTGATTATAATGCTATCGTTTTTTGAATATCTTGCGTTCTCATTTTAATTATCATACATTGATTTTGTTATCACCATGCGTTAAATTTGTGATCACCATACCCATCACATTTTTATTACCATTCAATCAAAATTGGACTTATTACAATCATAAGTCGTGTGCAATACAAAATTAATTACCTAGAATACGAACGCAAGGATTTCAAGTCACACAAAATTAATTCTCCCTGCTGCCATTTTCTATTCTGGTGCCAGAAGAGAAACCCCTAATATCTCCTCTCTCTCTCTCTCTCTCTCTCTCTCTCTCTCTCTCTCTCTCTCTCTCTCTCTCTCTCTCTCTCTCTCCTCCCACCCTCTCTCTCTCTCTCTCTCTCTCTCCTCCCACCCTCTCTCTCTCTCTCTCTCTCTCTCTCTCTCTCTCTCTCTCTCTCTCTCTCTCTCTCTCTCTCTCTCATCTCTCTCTCTCTCTCTCTCTGTGTGTGTGTGTGTGTGTGTATTTTGAGTGTGTAAGCCTGTGTCATGATCAGCTTTTTTGAAAATTAATGAAATATGTATTCTTATGATTATTTTAATTTTTGTTTATCATATTTTTACTTAAATGCATTTTTTGGCATACTTGCGGAAAATGAAAAAACAAATTTATATAATATTTTTGAATAAAATAAAAAGTGTCAATTAATTAACTCATTTTATAGGTTTATTATAACCATCTTAGAGCAAAATCAACATTTTTTATGAAAGCAACGGCTTATCAATTTTTATGAATTCACCCAAGTGTAGTATAAGTACAAGAACCAGAAATCTTGCTAACATCCAATATCATGAAGTTATTGAAGTTTGCCGTCTATTATAAAATCATACTTTTTCTCCCACTAAAGTACTTCATATTGTACTTACACAATATATTTTAGCTCGAGCTTATTCAGTTTAGATGCCAACGGATGCACAATAATCTCACAGCCAATAAACTACCAACAAACCAAAAAACAGTACAAAACTCTGCATTTTATCACCATGCATCATAGTTAATGTACAAAGTCAACAAACAGTTGGGTGAAATATTATTATCAAGAGTTCAGGAGAAGTGTGGTATAAATACATGTAGAACTATTCCTGCTTTTTCCTTCTCGATGCTTGTGGTGGTGCACGAAACGTGCTTTGCCGCGGTGTGCTCGAAGGAGGAAGAAGGCATTCGAAGGAACTTCCTGGCGCTCGAAGATCTTCGAAGAAGTCTTCGAAGACGAAGGAGATCTTCAAGGGGTTCCTTGAGGAGCTCTCACGTGCGTAACAGGTGGAGTCTGAGGAGGAGAAGATGGAAACGAAGGAGACCCAAGGTCCTATTTATAGGCCGCAGGGGTGGTTACAGTGGTTACGTGGTTATTCGCAGACCGTAACCACCTTAATTGCTAGTCGCAGTCGGAACTTAATGATTTATGGCGAATATTTTTATAATATTTCTACGCGCACACCCACACGGCTATTCGCACCCCTATATTGGGTGGTTATGTCGGTGGTTATGCGGGTGGTTACGGGCTCATCGGAGGGTGGAGATCACGTGAGGACAATCGGACAACGGTGAAGGGTCGACCGGCGGTGGTGGTCAGCGACGAATCCCCGACGTCGGGAGGCCGTCTGGGAGGAGGGTGTAAGATCCCTCTCCCGCACCAGGAGAGCTCCCAGATCTTATGCCCAGAACCGCCGCCTTACGGTGACGTCAACACACTAGTTAGTCGTCTCCGCAAGACGTTGATCCTGCCAGAAAGAACGATCAACCAAGCCAACAAGAGATAAGAAGAAAAACTAAGTAAACTAAACCAAGTCCACAATCACACACATATATATATATGACAAAATAGTATACAAGTCTATCAATGAGTACAAAATAAAAGAGTAAGGGCTTATGCCCGGTACATGTCCGAATGAAAAGACAATAAAATAAACTCTCTCTCACTACATATCTATGCGGAAGCTAAACACTCTCATCATCTGGCACCTGTCCCGTGGTAGAAGTAATGCGCGGCATCTGCTCTTCAAATCTTGTCATCATGTCCTGACTGGTCGTGACGGTGCTCCAGCTCCTCGAACTCCTACGGTCACAACCGACCGTTAGTCATAAACACTAAGCCGATTTTGTCCCCGCCTCCCCCTGCGACTCCTAGGCACCGAGCGGGAGGAAGAAGTGGAGGACAACAAGTGGAGTAAACAAAAGCAGGTGACAGGTAAAATCTATGCTAGCAAGTATATATAAATATGGCACATACAAGCAGTAAAGAGCGGTAAGGAAGTATGCAAGCAAGCAGTGCGCGCAAGTATGGTAAGCAAGTAAAGTAATCTACTATACGTGAGTATCTTAACTTATATGAATGCTCATACAAACTTATAAGTTAAGATTTCCGGAAATATAACTTATCATATAAAAGAGCTCATACTAATTTATATGATAAGGGTCTGCATTTAATGTTCTAGGTTTACGTATGATATGATATGCATGCTATGATGTAATTCATACAAGTGCAACTCGCTCACACGACTCTGTGATCACATACCTTTAGTTCCCAATTTTTGGAGCTAGCTACACTCTCTGGTACCACTATTGTGGCTACGGCAGCAGTGGAGCGGGCAACTCCACTTCCTAGGCGGGTATACACACTATCAGGCATAGACCCTTCGTACGCCTCTGTACATGTCCTAGGTGCACTTTAAAGTCTTGCGTACTCTTTGCTGATAACCATCAGTCTTTGAGGACAAGTGCATTTTCGGGGATCGTCCTCCAGACCGCAGTATAAACAACCTACTGGCCCCTCAAACTCTCACACCCACCTAAGTCAACGTACTGTCGTCAGTGTGACGACCGGTCCAGTACCGAATACCCACCACTAATTTGTTCTATGCACATGCAAGTTATCACCACCCGAGCCTTCAGCTCGCAGAACCATCTCATCTTGATATACAACTTCCGGAGCCTACAGCTCGCAGGACCATCTTGTCCTGATATGCAACTTCCCATCCCTTAACTCGGGATGAAGTTTACCATAACTATTATTCATTTAGTTAGACTAATCTTGTCTAATTATTGTATACCTAGAAGTTTATGGTGAATCCTGGACTTCCCGAGGTTTACCCGGTGAAGGGCTCGCAGCGGTACTAGAGAATGCGATGGGCTGAAGCCCAAATCCCCCTTTCCAAGACAATTACTTTTATTGGTGGCTACTACTTTCTAAAGACCCACTCTACTTATCACTTATTATTACTTGATGCTTTATAAATTATCTCCAACTCTACCCTTAAGCTAACGTTCTCTTGAACGATGCTCAACACTAAAGATTTCCAATACTCTAAGTGTTGTAGATCTTAAATGATTCTCAAATGTCTCTAATCACATCCTAGTGATACATTATGGACACTTATCATGCTGAATAATCATCATGATCTCCTAAGGTGATAATTGCCCCTTTTGTATAGTGTGACATGATCTTAATTATTCCCTAAACCATAGTATGAATGCACTTCAAAGATCTCATAACTTCTAGGGGCTGATATAAATGATATGTTACTGTTATAATCCAAACTTACTGATTTTCTATGTGATCTTGTTGGTCAAATCATCATATGATGTTTTACTATTCGCAGACCAAAAGTGAGATTGAACTAGGCTTTTGAACCTTATGATGTAAGTTTAACCATAACATGTCCATATGGGTTCTAATTTTTACCAAAGATTCATAATGGATAACTTAGAGTTTGTCCAAAATATTGGTACATTTCATATTGATTTGACCTTAAATTAAAATTCCTAAATCAATTGGCATCTTCTAAAATGTGAAGGAGGTACCAAGTCAATAGGTTCAATCTTGCTATATAATTTTCCAGAGGTAACTTATGACATAAAAATATGGATTCCAAAATCCTATAATTTTCCAGTAGCTTTATAATCATGATTTCTATTTATCAAGAAAATGGTGACATGATAACTTTACACATCAAGTACTAGGTTTTGACTTTCGAAAATTCTGAGAATATTACAGTAGCACTATGATGACATAAAAACACTAATTCCATAATTTCATAATTTTTCAGTGGAATTATATCCATAATTTCTATTTATCATAAAAATGGTGACAAGGTAACTTTACACATGAAGTACATGATTTTGACTTCCAAAAATTCTGAGAAAATTACAGTAGCACTATAAAGACATAAAAACACTAATTACAGAATTTCATAATTTTCCAAAAATATTTCGCTATAAATATTTCACAAAATATAAAGAGTGACAAACTGAATAAATGAAAATTTTTTCATAAATACTATCTTCAAAATTCTAACAAAAATCACAGAGTTTCATAATTGGATTCCTAACTCGCAAACATTTTGTCTAATAAGTTTTCTATTATTCAGATTTGAGACATAAGATAATCTTGATAATTCTTTGAGAAATAACCCATGAAATTTTCTACCAAATTTATAGAGGTTTTAAATGGCATAATAAGTGATTCTCCAGAGTCTCAGAATTTATCTCCAAATTTTAATCATGAAAATTTCATAAATACACTAGTGTGAGATATGACAAATTAATCAAAATCACAAGATTCTTGGTCCAAGAAGTCCTAAGATTTTCTAGGGTGGTGTATTATATCATAAGGAGGGTGTGTGCAAAATTTCAGAAGCTAACTTAAAGTCATTTGAGATAAATACACAATATACCTCTTTGGGCTATTGGCACACCAAATCACCTTTTAAGTAGAGACATGCAAAGGGAATTACCCTACATGCCGAGGTCCAATTGATCTCAAATTTTAACCATGGACTAATATTGCCTAAATATGGGTGACACCCAAATTTGGGGCCAGTTGGAGCTATACAACTCCAAAAATGTCACTTATTTGATTTTACATATTTTGAATAAAACCTTAGAAAAATAATCACCTAAAAAATCTGATTTTTGGGTGCAAGCTAGATACAGGCCTGATGCATGCATGGCCAAAATTTCAAGTCCATCAGACCTATCATTTAGAATATTCACACAAAATGATTTCTGGCCTCTAGATGGACCAGTCTCACCAAATTGGATGTTGATGGTCCTACTGTGCCCCAAATGAGCTGATTTAAATTCCTAGTGAAAGTAGACATCAAGATCTACAAAGTTATCTCAGGCAACTCTTCCTAAAAAGGCCTCTAAGGGCCTCAATTTCCAGCATGAATTCATATGAAAGTGTGACAAAATCATTTAATTGAAATAATATGGTCTACATATAACAGATCTGTCCAAATCCGATGGCTCTCCTTCATCTTCTACCTCTAGCCAACGGCCTGGATTAACTCATCCTGGGAGCATTTGATACCCCATTTCCCGGCCACTGAGCCTCCTCCCTAGCCGACCACCGCCACCACCATCTCCGCTGAGGTGGTGGCTTTCGGCCGGCAGTGGTTTAGCCGCCGGAGGGGCTATTTCCGACGATCCCAAGCATGGACAAATCCATGGATTTTCTCCCATTTTGTTCACTTGGATCCGGCTCAATTGAGCTGGATATCTCTCTTATTCGATCTAAGAGACTAGCACAGAGGGAGAGGGGGAGAAACCAGACCTTAGAGGGGCTTGGCGGCGGCGACGGCGGCGGTTGGCCATGAACCTTCTCTTCTCCGGCGAGCTTGCTCCCAATCCCGATTCTCCATGGTTTTCTCCTATGTAAAGCTCCTGCACGACTTCTTTCCACTTTCTAAAGCTAATGGTGGCCTTAATTTGAGCTGGGGAGGGCTGTATAGGGAGGATTTGAAAAGTGGTGGTCGGCCTCCCCTTGGTTGCTCCTCCTTGCTGCCAAGTGGCACCACCCTTGGTGGAAAATGGCTGGAATTGATGTGTTGGGCTTAGATATGGCCTTGGGCAGAAGGGAGGAGGGCCACATGGCAAGCCCTCCCCAATTTCCTCTTTGTCATATTTGAATTTGGGGGAAAAAGACCACTCTACCCCCTTGCATGTCATCCTTCTCCATTTTCAGAGGGCATGGACAGTATTTGCACACTTGGGCTGTTGGGTGGGCTTGGAGTGAGGCCTTAGCCCAATTGAAATTAGTTTAGGCTTTTAATTTCTCCATTTAGGCCTAAAATTGACCATGGTTGACCTTGATGTTGACTTGGTCAATTGGGTGGGTTGACTGGTCTCAATTGTTGACATTGGGTTCCTTAACCCCCCCCCCCCCCCCACCCCCCAATGCTAATTGGGTCATGGTGATGCCCAAATTGGGTCAATTTAACCAATAGGTGTGATTTTGACCAAAAATGGGGAAAAGTTGACTTTGGTCAATTTGGTCAAATTGATTATCCCAAGATGGGGCTTTTGAGTCAATTAGGTCTCCCATGATGTTCTAAGACTAGGGGTGAAGTCAATTTCATGATTTGTGGGTCAATTGAACCTATAGAGGAAGGATTGACTTATGTTGACCTAAGTTTGACTATGGTCAAATTGGACTAATTGAAGACCCCATGATGGGGCTTTTGGGTCCAAAGCACTCCTTTAGATGTTTACCAACTAGTGGTGGGGTCAATTTGTCCATTTGAGTCCGGATTGAACCCTATTGAGTTGAAATGGGCTATTGTGACCTAAATTTGACTTTGGTCCACTTGGCTACATTGATTGACCAATTGATGAGACTTTTGGTCAATTATGCCTCCTTTAGGGTTAGGGACATGGTGGTTGGGTTAATTCACAAGTGTAAGTTCAATTCGAGCTAATCTGCCCTAAGTTGACCTGCCTCATATAGTGGATCACATGTGAGTTCACTCAACTCAGTGCATCCCATGGTCACCACCAAGCTCAAACTCACCTCACTCACCACATGTCCTACCCTAATTGAAGTTAAGGGGTCTAGTAGGAAATGGGATGTTACAGAGGGAGCGGAGGCCGGGCGTGGGCCCTCACTGCCGCAAGGCACGGCGAAGGCCTGCATGGAGGCTGGCCGTTGTCCTCGCGGCCGCTGGCTCGTGGTCGCGAGCGCAGGGCTGCGAGACGCGGCTACGACTGGCCGAGAGGTCTGCCACGGGCGTGTTGGTCGGGAGGTGCGGCGGAAACTGGCTAGGAGGTTGGTCGCGAGCTCATGCGGCCACGTGTGTGCGGACGTGAGGAAAGGCGGCGGTCGGTTGGGCGCTATGGCGGCGATTGGGTGCGTAGATCGCATGTGGATCACGCGCGGTGATCTCGTGCATGGTGGATTCCTCCATAATTCCCACTAAGTTAGTCGGGTTGATAGGAATTCCTGCTTTTTGCAGCACGAAATTCCTATAGATTAAGATAGACCCCATCATTTGTCCCCCAAAATCCCCAGAATCTGGAGCCGGAGCGAGTGGAGAGTGGGAACTTTCTGTGTGTGAATGGTCTGTGGCGGAAATATCAGACGTGGGTGAAGGAGCGCGGAAGGAGGTACGCAAAATCGAAGGCATGTGGGGTGTGCCCTCACGGGGTGCGCGTGCGCATGCAGGGCGCACCAAAGCGGGGGGCGCACCTGTACGGGGTGCACGTGCAGAGCGCACCCAAGTGGTGTGCGCACCCATAGAAGGCACGCACGCACGGGGTGCGCACCCGCGCGAGCGCTCTGGGCGCACCCACGCGTGGTGCACCCGCGCAGGGCGCGTGCGCAAGGAGCATCCCCATGGGGCGTACCCGCACAGGGCGCGCGTGGATCGCACCTGCATGGGGGTGCGCAGGGCGCCCCACGCTGGGTGCATGCGCTTGTGCTCCTATGCGCTGGGTGCACCCACGTGGTGTGCGTGTGCGCGGGGCGTACATATGCGCGGGTTGCACGTACACCGGTGGTTTGAGTGCGTGTGTGCTCTTGCTTGAGCACTTGCGACGCTGTCCTCATGATTTTAGCTTTGCAAATACTTATGCATATTTTTGCCTTTCAGTTGCCAAGGCGCTGCTCACATGGCCCGATGCGGCTGCGCTCTTCACTTACTGTCGAGCAAGTTAATATCTGCAGGAAGCGGTATGGGGTACCTGCCGGGCTGGAGATAAATATCCCGCGTATTAAGGAGCGAGCACAAAATCGTCTGAATGACTGGATGACGTTGTGTGAGTTGTCGTTGAGGTCCGGGTTCCGTCTTCCGCCATGCGAGGAGGCGATCGAGATTTTCAAGCATTGCGGTGTGCGAGTATCTCAGTTTACTCCTATCGGGATGACGCGTATCATATGCCTGATTGCCTTCTTTCGGGAGCATAGCTCGAGGTTCACTTTGGATCTCTTCAAAGAATGGTGTGAGGTGCGCACTGATGGAGGCGGTCGTGTAGAGGTGTATAGAAACAAGCGTTGGCACGAGTTCGAGGATCGGGTGGACCGTCGACACGGGCACTGATTGATTTCTTTGTTGAACTCTTTGTTCTGTTGGATTGTTCGTACTTGTAGTAGTTGAGAATTAGTTTAAATTAGTTGTTAATTAATGGTTTAGGATTTGAGTGAGAGTAAAAGCTTGGATGTTTGAATTTGTATTAGGTTGTTGTTGTCGTCGCTCTCGCTGAATGGTTGTACGTATGGTTCTCCGATCTTCTGCTGATAATTGTCTTGGTGGTCTACCTTTTCTGCGTAGTACAACTGGTATTTCTGATGTAGGAGCAGTTGTGTCTTGTTGGTTGTGTATGGCATCCTCCCGTAGATGACGGAGTTCGCGGCGCCACGCATTCTGTGCATGACGTTGTGCGGCTGACGGCATCGATGTTAAGTTTGTATTTTTGACTTGCTGTAGAAATATAAATCTTCCCGGAAGAAATCAGTCTCTTGACAAAGAACGAAAGCTAAGTTGGGTGAGATATGTAAAGAAATTTGTGGAAAATCTGTAAGGGTCCGTTCGTTTGGATAGAATTGGCTTTCTAGAATTGGCATTGGCGATTAGAAATTCAATTCTAGTGTTCGGCGCAACGAAATTTATGAGGATATTGTCTTTTATATGAAAACTCATGGCTTTGACTTTGAACTAAAAAATCAAATCGCCAATTCTTACCTCCACCCATGAGTTTTCCGCATAATCGAGTGTCTTTGCCAGAGTTTTTTGGCCTACGCGCGTGTTTTCCTATCGGGAGTGGGTTTTCCGCCGGGCGCGTGTTTTTCGGTCGGCGCGTTTTTTTCGGCCGGGCATTCATTTTTTATATTTATCAATTTTGTAGTCATTTTTATTATGCCAGCTCGTGATAGAACTACTGCGGCACTGTGAATCCTCGTGCAATGAATATATAATATAATATAATAGCTATTTAATTTAAATGTATAAACTGTTGGAAATTTTTCATTAAGTGGACTCGATTCATCGAGACGTCCCGATAAAGTCGTACGCGAAAATTAGAGTCTATTCGGACTCCTACGAGTGTGCGTTAATTTAGTCGCGCAAACGATCGAAGCCTGTGATAGGTGGGCCATATCGTCTCGTAATTTTAGGACGCAAACCCGGTCTCACCCCTAGCACAATTTTGGCATAATTAAGAAAACCAATTTATTAGTGGTTTTCATGAATCATTTATTTGGTAACTCTTAATATGGCTCTCCCTATTAAAGCCAAGAGTAGTGTTATGCCATTTCATCCTTCAGTTTTCGGATCGTGAACAGGGGCGAAATCCCGTGGATTATCTTTTTAGGGGTTTTTGAAACCGCGACATCTTTCCTTTCCTGGAGAGATCCGCCACTCTGCTCTTCATCTCGATTCCATGGGAAGGCCTGCAGCATGCAGCCCTAGATCGCTTCCTCCTTTTCCTGGTTCTAGGAGAACGACAAGTGTAGGTAGATCTTCTCCTCTGTCAAGCTTGTCGCAAGAACTTCATTCTTCCTCCTATTCGGCGATATGGAGAAATATCAGAGCATCAAGGTCTCGGAGATCAAAGAGCTTCGATTCTTTGTCCAGGTCTTATTCTGTAGGTGCCGATCCATCCTTCTTCGCTTCCGGAAACCGCCCCACTGCAGCTTTTAGATCTGCAGAAAAGGATCGTTATGTGTTTTTATAGCCCGGGAAAAGAGAAGATCTACAGTTCAATTCCTTCACATTTTCCCTCGGTTTGCTTGAAGAGAACAACTCTAGATATCTTGCTTCTACTCAATTTTGGAAGAAAATCATAGCCGATCCATCGGAGAATCATCCAGGCTGTCGTTTAGCTTTGGAGATAAGAAGCAGGAAGCTATTTGATCAAATTCATTTCTCCCTACAACCAAAGGTAACCTGCAGCTTTTGTTTTTCTTTTGGTTTATTTATTCCTGGAATATAAAGGCCGGACAAATGTTCATTTGCCACATCGTGATAAATTGAGGTGGTTATCATCTGGATCTATTTTTATTAATGGATAAGTATTCTACATCGAATCTAGATGATCCAAAAAATACTCGCCTTTAAGTTCAGGTTCCTAAATCTATTTATATACATGCTTCGTGCTAACTCTATTTTGTTGTAGAGAATATATGTTTAGATTCTTGTATGTTGGCGGTGGAGTTTTCTTATTTCATCAGGAGAAGTATATCAAGGCTCTTGCGATTTTCCGCTATCATGAGAAATGAACTTGAGGCCAAAATGGTATAAACCTTTTATCCGCACTTCAATGAATTAATCGTTTGCCCGAGTTCTATTTCATTTGCGTGTTCTTGATGTAGAAAAATCTTAATCCTAAATTCTACACTCCAATAGACTTGATAGATTTTGAATAAGTACGATCATGCATCTGCATCACCGCTACATTCAATTTTGTCTTTATCCTAAATTTTCGATAATACAAATTAGCGTAGCGACACTTAATATTATTTTAACATAAACTATAATTTATATTTAACAAACTGTAACAAGTTTTCAAATTCACTTTTTCTGTAAAAATTTTGCCACCCTCGCTTCATCATTTTATCGCGGGTCACCGGTCTTGATTTGAAAAAATTCTACCTCTGCCATTTATCTCTCCATCTAACAAATTATATTTTTATTTCAATATTTTTCCCTTATTTGTTATTTGTATATAATTTCAACTTAGTTATAATTTTAAAAATTATTTTACAGATTTTTTAAGTTATTACAATGTATTTCCCTCGTAGCTTGAACAAACATCCACCGATTTTTTTCTTTGTATAAGTTTTGTTTTCTTTTATGTTAAAAGGAAAAAATACTCTTTGGTAGTTTGGTGAAACATTTAAATTTGCAGCTTTGTCTATTTCTATTACAAAATTTTTAATTTTGTAAATTTATCTGTTTTTTTTAATAATGTGTTTCATATAGGTAATGTTTTATATCTACAATAAAAATGTGCTCTCTGACGTTCATAATTAAATCCTCGTACACACGGAAAAATTAAGCGATGTGCGGAGTATAGACCTTGGGGGCTTGCGAGCGATGGGAGCACCGTCTCATCATGGCAATATCGTGATCGAGATATTACGGCAGGAGGCACTGGGGCCTCCCGTATACAATCACTCGTGTGTGTGTTGCTATAGCTTTATTAACAAAATATACTATTCATATTCTAGCACACATAATTCTAATGAAAATATAATGAAAATATAGCCTCGAGTCTCCTTTGAAATTAATAGATGAACATTGACTTTTATTGACAAAAAATTGCATGCATAAATATTAATTATTTTCACTTGTGCAAGCAAAATGATACAAGAATAAAGAATATTAGGTGTAATTAAAAAGTTGTCATTTAAATGATACTTATCTTTTCATTTTTTTTAGTTTTATTTTTCAAATTAGCTATAACTAAATTATTTTCAGCATAAAGTAAATAAAGAATATTATCTTAATATTTATTTAAGTCTCTAATAATTCCACTTCAAATAAAATTTTGTTTGCTAAATAAGAGTATTCATCTTAATGTATAATTTTTTTTGCTAAATCATTTTTGATAATAAATACTAAATAAGGTAAATAATATAATAGTAAAAATGGCGGCATAAAAAAATAAAGTTATCATATTTTTCCTAATAACATAATTAAGAGTGAAAGGTGAAAAAAATGAGACTCGTTAATAATGTCAGAAAATTATTTGCTTTTGTATAAATGCATAAATATATTTAAAATATTTTGTTATTTACATAAATTATATAAAAACAAAATTTATGGATTCAATTGACTGAGTCAAGCGTAAACGGGGTATATTGAAATTCAATTTTTTGTTAATTCATATATTTACTTTTGTTTTCTGTATAATACAATTTATTGAATATTCAAATTAAATAGGCAGTTGCAACTATTGTAAATTCATGATTTATATAGATTGGTGTTAAGTGCAGACCGAATTTAGCTGTACAAATCTGAAAAAAAAAATTTAATTTCTTGTATTCAAAAAACTTTTGGTGCAGACTCAATAATGTCTTGGCTCATAATCAGTACTTTGCTGGAGGCGGTTTAGAGAAGAGAGAAGTTATGGTCTGCACCTACAAAATTGGTCTGTACTTAAATTTTATTGGTTTGCACATTACTGTGGTTTGCACATAGCCAAAATTGATTTGCACTTATAATTACTCGTTATATATTATCCATAAATATATATGAGGAGTTCAGGCCGTTCACTACGCAACCCTCACCGTATAGTCCTTGTGAGCATGCATGTGTTGTGACCGAACTCCCGACCTCGCTCGATGCCCAATTGCATGCAAAATAAAGTTAAATTTAATTTTAATTAAAAGTTTTACACAATAAGATATCGAGCGAGGACGGGAGTCCGGTGTATCCTTCTCAATGTTATAGGTCTATTATGCTTGGGTGAAGACTAATGCTCACCTCTTAACCAATAATTATTTAATAAATTATTTTAATAACTACATTTTGTTCACTTGTTATTTTTCTCAGGCAACAAATGCACTGTCCAAAAAAACCCAGTAGGCCCGGGGCTGAACCAGGCCTACCGTGCCTGGGCTTTCCTAAATCGGGCATGTGCCCGGGTTTAACCGGGCTCAGGCTCCCTCCCCAAAGGGGAGCCTGATGAGGCCCCTTAGGCTGGGCCAAGGCCTGACCCGATCTTGTATATTTTTTATTTTTATAATTTTTTTAAATTTAATTTTTAAATAAAAAATAGAAGATTGATGGCTACCAACAATCATTTGTTGGCTGTCAGTCATCATTTGATGGCTGTCAGTCATCATTTGATGGTTGTCAGCCATCAAATCCATTAATTGATGTCTGCCACAGCCATCAAATCCATTAATTGATGGTTGTCGGCCATCAATTGATGGTAAAAATTGAGCTTTTACCCAGGCTATTATCGGGCTTAAACCTGGCCCGGTGCCTGGGCTTTGCCCGGCCCAGCCCGGGCTGGGTAATTGCCCCAAGCTAGGGCCATGTTAGGCCTCGACAGCCCGGCCTGCGACCGGGCCCAGTCAAGCTTTTTTCTGGTCGTGCCTGATTTTTATGCCCAAGTCTGGGCAACATCAGCCCTGTCAAAAAAGTCAGGTAAGCGACTGAACCTGGCCTACTGGGCCCGGGATTTCCTAAACCTCGCTCGGGCCCCCTACGTCGGGTCAGGCCGGGCCTGGCCCGAACTTGTATATTTTTTGTTTTTATATATTTTTTAAATTTTAAATTTTAAATAAAAAAACAAAAGATTGATGGCTGGCAGCCGTCAAATCCATTAATTGATGGCTGCCACAGCCTTCATATGATGGGTTGGCAGATATCAATTGATGGCTGCCAGCCATGCCTGAACCGGTGGCAGGGCTTTGCCCGGCCCAGCCCGGAACCTCGGATTAATGGGTCCAAGAGGAAGGCCGGCAATCTATCATCTCCTCGTGGGCGAAGTGTTGATCTTTCACCTCCACGGTGTACTAAGTTCCATAAACATGAAGTGGATGTTGCTCGAGGCTTTCCGGCGGCTAAACTTTAACCCGCTAGAAAATCAAGAAAAGAGATAGTAGATGATTTATCTCCTCAATCCCCGCCAATTTCAAGGATCAACTGAAGCTAACACTTATCCTCTTAGCAGGACTAGGAAATGGTCAATTGAGGATTTGTCCCCTCCCTGACAACTTTGTTTTAACCGTCGAGATCGACGGCGGCGACAGCGGTTTGGTAGGTGTTGGAGGGAAGGCTAGCGCAGAAGACGTCGATGTAGGAGCAGACACTGACGAACCTTTCCATAAGAGAGTTTAGGTGTTTTTTTAGGGTGCGGTTATATTTATTAAAATATGAGATTTTAGGTATTCTTTTGGATTGCGAATAGCCCAATTCGAATCGCTTACAAGCAGTTCAGTTAGCTTTTAATTTTCTGGTGGTGTTCATGTAGGTGTTCAATCAACTTTTCATCTTTTATTTACTAAAATTAAGAAAAAGATATTTATATTTTATTGTATTTATTTAAAAAAGAATCCTCCACCTCTCTCTAAGTACTAACCAGATTCCATTGTCTACAAAATTTTATTAAAAAAGCTTATAATTTAGAATTTATGTAGAGAGAATAAAAATAAATCCTACCATTTTTCTCTTTGTCTCTCTGTTGATTTAATGTATTAGCTTAATTTATTAATTTAAAGTATAGATTTTACACTGCATGTATAACGCCCAGGGCCAGCCTATCCCGGTTCAACCAGAGGAAATCCCAAACCGGCACGTTATCGAGCTGCAACTCAAGCACCCAAAGCCTCTACGCGCCCATTTCTTAGCAGCGGCGCATTGTTGAGGCCGGGTCTCGAACCCGCAACCCCCTTGATAAGGAGTTTGAAATATGCTCGGTAACGTGCGCCGTTGCTGATAGAAATAGGCGCGGAGAGGATTTGGGGTGCTTGGGCTGCAGCCCGGTAACGTGCCGGTTCGGGATTTTCTCTGGTTGAACCGGGGTAGGCCGGCCCTCGGCGTTACAACATGTATAGTTGTCTAAGTTTTGTATTCGGTGAAATAAAATTTATGTACGAAGAACGGCGAGCAAGTGTTGGTACTGTTGAATTTCCCCACGATCGTCTCCGCCTGCATTGTTTTTGAAGTTCGCAATTCTTATTCTCCTAGTTGTCGGGACATATGATTTTGTTGGGCTAGAGAGCACGCAAGCCCGACGAGAGCACCTGCAAATTAGTTCGAACAAGTACCTACACGACCGCTTAGCGGTATGTCGAAACACAACCAAAACACAGCACAATAACAACAATAAAGGTGACACGCAGATATAACGTGGAAACCCAATAGGATGAAAACCACGGGACGATCGGAGTCCAATCCGGAAAGCCGCCACTAAAAATGTGTAAAACAGATAGGCAATTACAAGACTTTCCCTCCTCGTTTCACACAGGATCTTCACCAAAACTTCACACCACACAATAATACACAATAAACAGTAGCAGAAAAATTGCAAGTTACCGACAATGGCGAACGAGACAGATTACACAAATCCTCTGCAAGATGCCTTTTCGAATACTTGTCAAAGTCTGCTCCAGATCCAATCCGTGTATGCGAAGTATTCCTCGTCAACGTCGCAGAGACGTCCGAAAGCTCTCCCCAAACCAAGACGCTTGCCACAAAGGCCTCTCTAAGAACTCTTTCAATGCTTGAGATTGGAGATGAGTGGATGCCTTACCTCTCCTCCTTCATGCCTATTTATAAAGCCAAAACCAAGGGGTAGATGGTGGTAGATAGCATGTACATGAAGCTTTCATGAAGCTTCCCTCCGTCAAAGCACATGTCATGAAGCTTCCTCTGGGCACTTTCCTAGAAGCTTCCTTCAAGAGCACATGTTGATTTCTTAGTCAAAGGCGGCTACCCCTTTTCACACTTGCATGAAACACATGCTTGAAAAGCATGGTCAAAAGGTGGCTAGCCCCTTTCACACTTAGGAGAAAATACCTCATCAAATCTCCCCCTTTTCGACTAAGTGAAAAATGTGTCATTCTAATTATCTTCATTTGGTAAGACCTTCATGTCTCCTCCATATGTTGATAGATCCAGCACCACCAAGTTCGAGTTAGTAAAACTCAAATCCACAGTTTTCTCCACAAAGGACGAGAACTGTACCCAACAATTTATCCACATAGCACTTATGTGGAAGAGATCGCCATGCCAGCGATCCTCACACAATGCTCAAACTTCCCCCTCGACATGGTCTTCGTAAGCATATCTGCTCCATTGTCATCCGTGTGCACCTTCTGCAAATCCAGCTCTCTCTGCTCTAGAGTATCGTGTATCCAATGATACCGCGTGTCAATATGTTTGGATCTCGAGTGGAAGGTGGGGTTCTTTCCTAAATGAATCGCGCTCTGACTGTCACATAAAAGTGTGTGGCGCTCCTGAGTGAAACCCAGCTCTTTGATGAAACGTTTCATCCAAAGAAGCTCTTTTCCTACCTCAGTGACTGCAATAAATTTTGCCTCCGTAGTCGACAGTGCAACGCATTTCTGTAGTCTTGACTGCCACGAAACAGCTCCCCCAGCAAATTGGATCAGGTACCCAGAGGTTGATCTTCTGGAGTCCAAATCTCCAGCCATATCAGCATCTGTGTAGGCTAGTAGCTCTAGCTCACTATCTCCAAACCTTAACGTTAAATCTGGCGTCCCATGTAGGTACCTTAGAATCCACTTCACAGCGCTCCAATGTTCTCTCCCAGGATTGGAGAGAAACCTACTAACAGTACCAACAGCATGCGATATATCAGGGCGAGTGCATACCATGGCATACATAAGACTACCAACTGCAGAAGCATAGGGGACCTTCTGCATCTCCTCTTTCTCCTCGGGTGTGCTTGGGCACTGGTCAGCGGTAAGTCTGAAGTGAGCTGCAAGCGGCGTGCTCACCTTCTTCACCTGATCCATACTAAATCTCTGTAGCACCTTCCTGATATATCTTTCCTGCGATAACCAAAGTAACTTAGAGCCTCTATCTCTCCGAATATGCATCCCTAAGATGGTATTCGCAGCTCCCAAGTCCTTCATCGCAAATGTAGAGCTCAACTACCGCTTCAGCTCGGCAATGCGCGCAGTGCTCCTCCCAACTATCAGCATGTCATCGACATAAAGGAGCAAAATAATGAAATCTTCTGGAGCGTACTGCTTCACAAACACGCAGTGATCAAGGGTGGTCCTCCTGAAGTCGATCTCCCCCATAAAAGCATCGAACTTCTTGTATCACTGTCGCGGGACCTGCTTCAGGCCATACAAACTCTTCTTCAGGCGACAAACTAAACTCTCCTTCCCTTTCACCATCAAACCTTCAGGCTGCTCCATATAAAGCTCTTCCTCAAGATCGCCATGTAGAAAGGCAGTCTTGACATCCATTTGCTCAATCTCCAGGTCTAGACTTGCAGCAAGGCCAAGAACAACCCGGATAGACGACCTCTTCACAACAGGAGAGAAGATCTCATCAAAATCAACTCCCTGTTTCTGACTGAAACCCTTCACCACTAATCTTGCCTTGTATCTGAGTGGTGTCGAGGGGTCTCCCTGCTTTACTCTAAAAATCCATCGAATCTTCAGAGCCTTCTTGCCCTTAGGCAAACGTACCAGCTCATAAGTATGGTTCTCATGCAGAGACTGCATCTCCTCCTGCATAGCAACCATCCACTCTTTCTTCTCTGAGCTCTCCACTGCTTCATCAAAGCACTCGGGCTCCCCCGCATCAGCCAACAAAATATACTCAGTAGCAGAGTATCTCGAAGATGGTTGTCTGACTCGATCAGACCTCCGTGGAGCGAGCTCAGCTGCTGGTATGAGCACATCATCAATGATGTCCTCTGTAGGCTCGCCATCATTCATGTCCTCATGGCCTGGAAGTGGCTCAACGCCCTGCACTGGATCAGGCTCTGCGGCCTCCTCAGTATCGTCACCTCCAATCATAGGAGACTCTTCATCAGTATGAGAGTCAGCCTTCTCAGTCTTTTCAAGATCAAGCATAGTCTGATCCTCACAAAATATGGCGTCTCGACTGCGTACAAGCTTCTTCTCAACCAGATCAAAGAACCTGTAGCCAAACTCGCCGCTGCGTCCATATCCCAAAAATATGCATTGACGAGTCTTAGAATCTAACTTCGATCTTTCATCCCGAGGGATGTGCACAAAGGCTTTGCAGTCGAAGACCCTCAAGTGACTATACGAAGGGTCCTTCCCATACCAGACCTTATCAGGAATATCCTCCTGCAATGCATAACTGGGAGATAGGTTGATGACGTGTGCAGCTGTGTATAAAGCCTCACCCCAAAACATGCCAGGTAGCTTTGACTCAGATAGCATGCACCTCACCCTCTCCATCAATGTCCTGTTCATCCTTTCAGCTACGCCATTTAGCTGCGGCGTCTTGGGCGGAGTCTTTTCATGTCTGATCCCTTGCTCTCTACAATACTCATCAAAAGGACCAATATACTCTCCCCCGTTGTCGGACCTGATGCACTTTAACTTCTTCCCAGATTGCCTCTCCACCTCAGCGTGGAATCTCCGAAAAGTGTCAAGAACCTCACCTTTGGTCTTAATAGCATAGACCCAAAGTTTTCTCGAATAGTCATCAATGAACGTCACGAAGTAAGACGCTCCTCCTCTCGTCTGGACCTTCAGTGGTCCGCAGACATCAGTATGTACGAGCTCTAGTGGCTCAGATCTTCTTGTGGAAGTATGGATCTGGAATGATACTCTATTCTGCTTTCCAGCCATGCAATGGTCACATCTCTCTAACTGATCCACAGATAGATCAGAGATCATCTTCTTTCGGGAGAGACATCCCAGACCCTTCTGGCTAATGTGACTCAGTCTCCTATGCCATAGGGATGTGGATGCCCCATCTCTAACGGTGTTGGCCTGAGCAGCTTCAGGTCTCCCCTCCATATAGTATAGGTCAGTGTCTCTATAACCTCTGGTCACTACCAGCGACCCCTTGATTAACTTCCAAAAATCTCCACCAAAGACACTTAAGTGTCCTTCATCACCTAGCTTCCCAACTGAAACTAGGTTTAAGCGGATGTCAGGTACATGTCGCACATCTCTTAGGATCATCAATCCTCCAGTACTCGTCTTCATGTGCATATCTCCTCTTCCGATGACTTTAGACGTGTCACCATTGCCCATCCTAAGCACCCCACAATCGTGAGTAGTGTAGGTGGCAAATAACTCCCTGTTGTGGGAGACATGTGCAGAAGCACCCGAATCAACAATCCATCTTCGATCATCACAAGAGAGTGCAGCTGTGAAATCATCTCCAACAATGATGGCATCGTCCTCTGTAGATGCAATAGCTGCAGTGTGACTCTCCTTCCTATCATCAGTAGCCACTCCTTTCTTCCTTTCGTCATTCTTCAGAGAATAACAGAACTTCTGAATATGCCCCTTCTTATGACAATAGTGGCACTCCACGTTTTGATAACGTGACTTGGACTTCCCCCTGCTTTGTCCTCTCTCGCTCTTCCTTTCTCTACTCTCGCTCCTACCTCTCCCCCTGGGCTCAGTGTAGAGGATGTCAGCTCTTGAAGAAGAGTCTGATATCCCTTGAGACTTTCTTCTCACTTCTTCGTTCAGGATGCCACTCTTAGCAATTTCCATAGTAATTATGCCCGCGGGAGAGGAGTTGATTAGAGAAACTCTAACCATCTCCCAAGAGTCTGGAAGAGACTTCAGCAGCTATAATGCGTTGACTTCATCCTCAAAGGTCACCTTCATAGCAGTAAGTTGATCAATAATACCTTGGAACTCATTCACATGATCCAGGATAGGGGATCCTTCCCTGTATCTGAACTCACCCAGCTTCTTCAGTAGATATAGCTTGTTGATGCCAGTACTCTTGGCATACAACGTCTCGAGAGTCTTCCAAAGTATCTTTGCATCAACGATACTCGCGACATGATTTTAGACGTTCGGTTCTACGAACCGTCTGATGAATCCGCATAACTTTCGGTGCTCCACCTTCCACTTATTTGGATCCATGTCTTTAGGCATCTCCTCAAAGATAGGAGTATGCCAGCCCTTGACGTAGATGAGATCTTCCATCAGTAAGTGCCACTGGTGATAGTTCGCGCCGTTTAATTTCACCATTTGCTCGGAGCCTGAACCCGATGTAGACTCCATCGTGCTCTGTCACTGATCGGACTGACCTCAGTTCTTTGAGCCGACTATTTCCAAGAAAGGAATCAAAGAGGATAGGGAGCGGACCAATGGTCGTCACCTACCGCACCCGATCACTAACCCGAAATATCCGATCGGCTCGTCTCGAATCCCAAATAGGTCAGCCCGATACCAGCTCTGACAAGAAATCTCGCTTTGATACCACTTGTTGGGCTAGAGAGCACGCAAGCCCGACAAGAGCACCTGCAAATTAGTTCGAACAAGTACCTACACGGCCGCTTAGCGGTATGCCGATACACAACCAAAACACAGCACAATAACAACAATAAAGGTGACACGCAGATATAACGTGGAAACCCAATTGGGTGAAAACAACGGGACGATCGGAGTCCAATCCAGAAAGCCGCCACTAAAAATGTGTAAAATAGATAGGCAATTACAAGGCTTTCCCTCCTCGATCCACACAGGATCTTCACCAACTTCGCACCACACAATAATACACAATAAACAGTAGCAGAAAAATTGCAAGTTACCGACAATGGCGGACGAGACAGATTACACAAATTCTCTCCAAGATGCCTCTTCGAATACTTGCCAAAGTCTGCTCCAGATCCAATCCGTGTATGCGAAGTATTCCTCGTCAATGTCGCAGAGACGTCCGAAAGCTCTCCCCAAACGAATACGCTTGCCACAAAGGCCTCTCTAAGAACTCTTTTAATGCTTGAGATGGGAGATGAGTGGATGTCTTACCCCTCCTCCTTCATGCCTATTTATAAGGCCAAAACCAAGGGGTAGATGGTGGTAGATAGCATGTGCATGAGGCTTCCATGAAGCTTCCCTCGGTCAAAGCACATGTCATGAAGCTTCCTCTGGGCACTTTCCTAGAAGCTTCCTTCAAGAGCACATGTTGATTTCTTAATCAAAGGCGGCTACCCCTTTTCACACTTGCATGAAACACATGCTTGAAAAGCATGGTCAAAAGGTGGCTAGCCCCTTTCACACTTAGGAGAAAATACCTCATCAGATTTCACTTTCATGCCGCCGAACCTTTAATTTCTCGCCGTTTCTTCAGCGTCGAGGTCTCGTTATTTGTACTTCTCTATCAGATGCCACTGATGCCTCTAAACATTTCAGTTTCTCTGGTCAATCTTCATAATTCAGAAACATGTTCTTAGATTTACCGCAAAAAGTGTAAAAGACTACCAAAGTTTCTATTTTTAGAGCGGAATTTCTAGAGTATATTTCCTTTAGTGAAATTAACTAAAGTGAACCTAAATGAATCTCTCTTCACGCCCATATTGTTTGTGGGATTCACCCAATCACATTTAAAAAGCATCACTTTTGCAGCGTCAAAGTAATATAATTCTAAGATCTCAAAAAGCCTAACAAAATAATTGATATCTCATTCTAATCCACCATGGTCAGACATTACTTCAATCCCACTATTTTGCGCTCGTTTACAAAGTTCACTTTCTACCGTTCGAAATGAAAAATCATTTATATTATATCCTTTGTAGAAACGAACAATAGAGTTAGGTCCAAGTGTCAAATGTCATAATTGTGGTTCACTAATGGTTACATCATCTATAACCTGAAATGATAGAATGTACAAAAAATGAATTACATTGATACTAATTTATAAGTTTTTATAAGTATAAATGATTTTTACCCTGCGCTTAAACCATTCTGAGAATTCATTGCAAAACATTTTTTCCAACATATCTTCTTCGATCAGTTGTGGTTGGTGAATATTCTTCAATTCTTCCCGTAATTCACTAAAAGCATAAATTAAAATAATGATCGACACCGTTTCTGGAATAAAACGTTTACATAAGAGTGTTTAAAGTTTAATAAAAAGAAATTACCTTTGAAAAGTCTCGAGTTCAACAAAGTTGAATAGAACGTATCGATGCGCTTGTTTAAGGTTAATTAGGTCTAGTTTCTTCAAAACAACACCTTGTGTAGCACTGCCCACTTGTGGTAGCATCTTAAATGCTGGCGTTGGAGTTGTCAAATTTATGCTATTATGATATGGTCGATTAAACCAAGTTTATATTCCCTCTAAGAATCGAAAATAAAATGTCAAAGTCTTTTCTGCTATAAAACCCTCTCCTATCGATCCTTCTGGTCTTGATTTGTTTCGATCAAATTTTTTATAGTGCCCAAGTTCTCTCTCAATGGGATACATCCACCTAAATTGTACAGGACCACCCAAGATAGCCCCTTTTGCAAGATGCACCATAAGATGAATCATTATTGTGAAGAATGATTGGGGAAATATTATTTTAAGCTGACATAATGTCAATATTAAGCGATTCTCTATCTTAACCAACTCAGAATTTTGTAATTTTGTTAACACAACTGTCTAAAAAATATGGACACTTCCATCAACGGGATTAATGTATGTTTTTGTAAAGCTGGTCGTAAATCGACAGACAAGAACTGTTGCATAATGATGTGATGAGCATAACTCTTCAACCCTTGCATTTTACATTGCTTGAGCTTAACCCAACGTGATATGTTGGATGCGTATCCATCGGGTACTCTTATTGACTTTATCATAAATAAGAAAATTTTGTTCTCGTTTTTTGTTGAAACCAAGACTTGGTCTCTTGTGGAGTTCGGGGTCCCCAAAAGAGGGGGTGACCTCACACCTACTTCTCTCAAGGGAGAGCGTTAGGCCGAAGACTTAAGGAAACTAGGAACAAGATCAAGGGCTCAGTGAGGAGGTCTCACCACACACCCGGAAGACCTTAGAGCGCTTCCCCTCCCAAGCCAATGTTAAGTTTGGGCACCTTTGGAGGCTCTATTCACCCACCAAAGAAACTTGGGGAGAGAGTAGCCAAAAAAGAAGTCATCTACCAAAAGGTGCCCGCTTGGTCCTATTTATAGTTTTCCAAACTTGGTCTTCCAATAGCCACATTCTGTCTTACGATATTACGAAAATGCCCCCAAGTTTGGCCTGCCAACAACCAAATCCCACCATTCTGAGACGCTAAACGAAAACCGTCTCCTTTTCCTAGGGCTGGGCGAGAGGGGGCTGGCCGCCCACCCTCTCGCCCTCCTCTCTTGGGGCTCGGCGAGATGGGGCTGCTCACCCACCCCTCTCGCCCTCCTCTCTTGGGGCTCGCCGAGAGGGGGCTGGTCGCCCACCCCTCTCGCCCTCCTCTCTTGGGTCTCGGCGAGAGGGGGTTGTCCACCCACCCCTCTCACCCCCCTCTCTTGGGGCTCGCCGAGAGGGGGCTGGCCGCCCACCCCTCTCACCCCCCTCTGGAGCCGGGCGAGTGGGAGGACGGTTGCCTCCCCACTCGTGCCTCTTCTGGGAATAAGCTCGAGTCTTCCCAAAAGCTCACCCGCCACTCTCTCCCGGGGCAGTGCCCCTTAAAAAATATTGGGCCTAGTGACACCATGGGCCTCGGGGACCCACTCAGCGAATACAGGGTTGTACACAATCCCCGCTCTTTTCGAGCGGATCACACGCTCGGAAACAAAAGTCCAACCCTGCATATTCGGCGAGTGGCGCGGAGTGAAGTTGAGAACACTCCACCTCATCCCGGGAAAAATTTACTTAGGCCTCCTAGAGAGGCCAATCATGCCCTGCCGGCTAGTGAGAGCCCGGCTAGCGAAGCCATCTCGGGAGAAAATCTACTTAGCCTCCCCGGGAGGCCATCCTGCCCTGCCGGGGAGTGGGAGCCCGGCTAGCGGAGCCATCTCCGGGGAAAAACTACTTAGCCTCCCCGGGAGGCCATCCTGCCCTGCCGAGTAGTGGGAGCACGGCTAGCAGAGCCATCTCGGGGGAATAACTACTTAGCCTTCCTGAGAGATCATCCCTACCGGCTAATGAGAGTCTGGCTAGCGGAGCTATCTCAGGGGAAAATCACTTAGCCTCCCTGAGAGGCCATCCTGCCCTGCCAGCTAGTGAGAGCCCAGCTAGCGGAGCCATCTCGTGGGAAAACTACTTAGCCTCCCCGAGAGGCCATCCTGCCCTGCCGGCTAGTGGGAGCCCGGCTAGCGGAGGCATCTCGGTGGAAAAACTACTTAGCCTCCCCGAGAGGCCATCCTACACTGCCGGCTAGTAGGAGCCTGGCTAGCGGAGCCATCTCGGGGGAAAAACTACTCAGCCTCCCCGAGAGGCCATCCTGCCCTGCCGGCTAGTGAGAGCCCGGCTAGCGGAGCCATCTCGGGGGAAAACTACTTAGCCTCCTCGAAAGGCCATCCTGCCCTGCCGGCTAGTGAGAGCCCGGCTAGCGGAGCCATCTCGGGGGAAAAACTATTTAGCCTCCCCGAGAGGTCATCCTTCCCTGTAGGCTAGTGGGAGCCCGGCTAGCGGGGCCATCTCGGGGGAAAAACTACTCAGTCTCCCCGAGAGGTCATCCTGCCCTGCCGGCTAATGAGAGCCCGGCTAGCGGAGCCATCTCGGGGGAAAAACTACTTAGCCTCCCTGAGAGGTCATCCTGCCCTGCCGGCTAGTGAGAGCCCGGTCAGCGGGACCATCCCGGGGCTAAGTACCTTAAAAACTTCTGGCCACCGAGCAGTCTCCGGCCCTGCCATCTTGGTGAGAGTCTGGTCAGCGGGTCAGCATCGGGGCTAAGTACCTTGAAAACTTCCGGCCACCGAGCGGTTCCCAGCCCTGCCAGCTTGGTGGGAGCCTTATCGGCGGGCCAGTATCGGGGCTAAGTACATTGAAAACCTCCGGCCACCGAGCGGTTCCCGACCCTGCCAACTTAGTGGGAGCCTGGTCAGCAGGACAACATCGGGGCTAAGTACTTTGGGAACTTTCGTCCACCGAGCGGTCTCCGGCCCTGCCAGCTTGGTGGGAGCCTGGTCAGCGGGCGAGCATCGGGGCTAAGTACTTTGAAAACTTCTAGCCACCGAGCGGTCTCCGGCCCTGCCAGCTTGGTGGGAGTCTGGTCAGCGGGCCAGCATCGGGGCTAAGTACCTTGAAAACTTCCGGCCATCGAGTGGTTCCCAGCCCTACCAGCTTGGTGGGAGCCCGGTCAGCGGGCCAACGTCGGGGCTAAGTACTTTGAGAACTTCCGGCCACCGAGCGGTTCCCGGCCCTGCCAGCTTGGTGGGAGCCTAGTCAGCGGGCCAGCATCAGGGCTAAGTACCTTGAAAACTTTCGGCCGCCGTGCGGTTCCCGGCCCTGCCAGTTTGGTGGGAGCCTGGTTAGCGGGTCAGCATCGGGGCTAAGTACTTTGAAAACCTCCGGCCACCGAGTAGTTCCCAGCCCTTCCAGCTTGGTGGGAGCCTGGTCAGTGTGCTAGCATCGGGGCTAAGTACTTTGAGTACTTCCGGCCACCGAGCGGTCTCCGACCCTGCCAGCTTGGTGGGAGTCTGGTCAGCGGGCCAGCATCGGGGCGAAGTACTTTGAAAACTTCTATCCACCGAGCGAAATTCGGCCCTGCTAGCATGGCGGGAGCCTGGTCAGCGGACCAGCATCGGGGCTAAGTACCTTGAAAACTTCCGGCCACCGAGCGGTTCCCGGCCCTGCCAGCTTGGTGGGAGCCTAGTCAGCGGGCCAGCATCGGGGCTAAGTACTTTGAAAACCTTCGGCCACCGAGCGGATCCCGGCTCTGCCATCTTTGTGGGAGTCTCGTCAGTGGGCCAGCATCGGGGCTAAGTACTTTGAGAACTTCTGGCCACCGAGTGGTCTCCGGCCCTGCCAGCTTGGTGGGAGCCTGGTCAACGGGTCAGCATCGGGTCATCATAGGGGATGTATAACAATTAAATAGGGAAGAAAGAACTTAAATTGCGTTGTAGTATTCATTTGCGTCATTTCACCCTTTTGGGTCGTTACCTTAAGTACTTTGAAAACTTCCGGCCACCGAGCTGTCTCCGGCCCTGCCAGCTTGGTGGGAGCCTGGTCAGTGGGCCAGCATCGGGGCTAAGTACCATGAAAACTTACGGCCACCTAGCGATTCCCGGCCCTGCCAGCTCGGTGGGAGCCTGGTCAGCGGGCCAGTATCGGGCTAAGTACTTTGAAAACCTCCGACCACCGAGCAGTTCCCGGCCCTGCCAGCTTGGTGGGAGCCTGGTCAACAGGACAGCATCGGGGCTAAATACTTTGAGAACTTCCGGCCACCGATCGGTCTCCGGCCCTACCAGCTTGGTGGGAGCCTGGTCAGCGGGGGAGCATCAGGGCTAAATACTTTGAAAACTTCCAGCCACCGAGCGGTCTCCGGCCCTGCCAGCTTGGCGGGAGCCTGGTCAGCGGTCCAGCATCGGGGCTAAGTACATTGAAAACTTCCGGCCACCGAGTTGTTCCCGGCCCTGCCAGCTTGGTGGGAGCTTGGTCAGCGGGCCAGCATCGGGGCTAAGTACTTTGAGAACTTCCGGCCACTGAGAGGTTCCCGGCCCTGCCAGCTTGGTGTGATCCTAGTCAGCAGGTCAGCATTAGGGCTAAGTACCTTGAAAACTTCCGGCCACCATGCGGTTCCCGGCCCTGCCAGCTTGGTGGGAGCCTGGTTAGCGGGCCAGCATCGGGGCTAAGTACTTTGAAAACCTCCGGCCACCGAGCAGTTCCCGGCCCTGCCAGCTTAGTGGGAGCCTGGTCAGCAGGACAACATCGGGGCTAAGTACTTTGGGAACTTTCGTCCACCGAGCGGTCTCCGTCCCTGCCAGCTTGGTGGGAGCCTGGTCAGCGGACGAGCATCGGGGCTAAGTACTTTGAAAACTTCTAGCCACCGAGCGGTCTCCGGCCCTGCCAGCTTGGTGGGAGCCTGGTCAGCGGGTCAGCATCGGGGCTAAGTACCTTGAAAACTTTCGGCCATCGAGCGGTTTCCGGCCCTGCCAGCTTGGTGGGAGCCTGGTCAGCTGTTGGGTTTTCTATACCCCTCGAAAGGGATGACATATCAAATATGCGCAGCGGAAATGAACAAGAACAACCCAAAAGAAAGATCAACGGATCTTGCGGTTTTCATGATTCAAGAGAATAAGAAAGCAAATACAATATACCTTCGCGGGATTGAGTCAAAATTCAACCAAGATGCTCCAAAGAGAAATCCGAAATCTGCCTTTGAGTTCTTCAAGGATCGAAATAGATCGATCCCTCTACAGAAGTCCACACAAGCAAAGGAGAACCCTAGCTTCTTGTAGTACAAGAACTAGGTCGGAGAAGGATGCTCTCAACGTCCCCACGGACTGCTAGATCCGATCCAGGGGAAGCGGCGACTGACGGCGGCGACCAGCGGCGACCAGCGGCGGTGGAAGAACGATCGGCGGACGGAACGAGAACGAGAACGATCGGAACACTTCCGTCTTTTCTCTTCGCAAAAGGGCTCGATCTAAAACCATATCCCTCGAAGCCCTAATCACGTTCCTTTTATACGCAAGGCATAAAATTGGCTATCCGCAGACCATAGGGAAAAAACAGAATTTCTGTCCAGATTTACATTCGCCGAATTCGACTAATCAAATTAACCGAATTCGGCTAATCACTATAACCGAATTCGACGAAACCATTTCAACGAATTCGACTATATATAAAATCGGCTATATAAATTCGGCGAAACCCTTTAGCCGAATTTGCCATTAGCCGAATTCGTCTAAACACTTTAGCCGAATTCGGTTAATGTCATTAGCCGAATTCGTCTAAACCCTTTAGCCGAATTTGGTTAATGCCTTTAGCCGAATTATCTAGTGTAAATCCGTTCGTTTAAACACTTTAAACGACTTCCCTTTTGAAACATTCTCAACTTGATTCCAAGCAGTCACAGGATTGGTCCTTCACTCATATCCAATATGAGTAAGACCAACACAATCATTTCTCCAAACGCTTTTATGTGCGACCCTATTGGCTCATATTGCGTTGGCAGTAAGACTAACTATTGATTGCTTTGAGATCACCTCAAAAACTCCAACATCAGCGGGCCGGCATCGAGGCTAAGTACTTTGAAAACCTCTGGCCACCGAGCGGATCCAGGCCCTGCCAGCTTTGTGGGAGTCTGGTCAGCGGGACAGCATCGGGGCTAAGTACTTTAAAAACTTCCGGCCACCGAGCGGTCTCCGGCCCTGCCAGCTTGGTGGGAGCCTAGTCAACGGGCCAGCATCGAGGCTAAGTACTTTGAAAACTTCCGGCCACCTAGCGGGCTCTGAACCTTCCAGATTGGTGGGAGCCTGGTCAGCGGGCCAGTATCGGGGCTAAGTACCTTGAAAACTTCCGGCCACCGAGCGGTTCCCGGCCCTGCCAGCTTGGTGGGAGCCTGGTCAGCAGGCCAGCGCCGGGGCTAAGTACTATGAGAACATTCGGCCACCGAGCGGTCTCCGGCCTTGCCAGCTTGGTGGGATCCTGACAGCGGGCCAGCATCGGGGCTAAGTACTTTGAAAAACTTTCATTATATTAGCTATTATATTACACGCAAGAAAAAACTAAGTTTGGAAACGAAATATCACAATACATAGACTTAAGGGTAGAAAAAACTAAGTATGGAAACCAGAACTTGATCTCCTACTCCCAGGCATGGTGCTCCTCGGTCCTCTCCGGTTGCTGTTGTTGCTGCATCGGACCCCTTACCTCCCTTACTTCCAAGAACTCGGGGCAGGTTGACGTCGCGTGACCTTCCTCCTCGTGGAAGTCACAGTAGGGTAACGCCACCCTATCCCCTCCTCTTACTCTTCTTTCTGCTTTCCTGGCTCTCCTCCTTCTTCCCCCGCCACTTGTCATGGTTTGTTGAGGTGGTGGAGGGGGTGCCCTCGGTCCCTGCCTCCACCTCGGGTGGTCGGGTCTCTCCCCTTGGAAACTGCTTTCTCCTTGGTCAAACTTTCCATCGGGACCTTCCGTACTCCCTCCATGGTGCCTTGCCTCCGGCTCACTCAGCTTGGCCAACATTTTTGCGAACTCCGGGTTGGCCTCTTCTCCCTCAATTTCTTCCGCCACCCTTTCCATCAATTCCTCGAAGTATAGGGGAGTCTTCCGCTTCAAGCTCATCTTGAAGAACCCCTCCCACAGCCCCACTATGAAGGCGAGCTGGAGGGTGAACCCTAGCACCTCCTGAACTTGCAAGACCTCTTCCTGAAACCTGTCCACGTAACGAGCCAGCGACTCCCTTGGCTCTTGCTTGATCTTAAAGAGTGTCTCGACATCCTTCTTCCTCTTCTTTGACGTCAAGAAGCGCAGTAGGAAACCTCGGCGCAGGTCCTCGAAGGCTCAGATAGAGCCCACGGGGAGCTGGTGGAACCAGTCCCTTGCTTTCTCCTTCAGAGTGGTGGCAAAGAGCCGGCACTGGAAGGCGTTTGTCATATGCTTGACAGAGACTATGTCCTCGAATCACTACAGGTGCAGGACGGGGTCATCCTTGCCAGAGTAGTAAGACATCTCCGTCCCCGTGAACCCCTCTGGAACCAGGGCCGAGAGGATCAACTCACAAAATGGACTCCCCCCCGGCTCGGCAAGTGGGTTGCTCTCGCGGAGTCGGCTCGCTGACCTCTGCACTTGCCGGACTACCGAACAGCTGCCGCCCTGGGAGGTCTCGCCAAATCGCCTATGCTCGGCGCCCTTTGGGGCAGGGCGAGTGGGGGTCGAATGCCTCCCCGCTCGCCCCTCTTTGGGATTGGGCGAGTGGGAGCAGACCGCCTCCCCACTCGCCCCCCCCCCCCCCCCCTTTGGAAACCAGGCGAGTGGGGGCCGGATGCCTCCCCACTAGCCCTCGCTGGCATCTTCTTCACGGATTGCTGGCCGGGAATGCTCTCGCCCATCCGCTTGGTCGGGACCTCCGGACCGGCTTCTCTCTCGCCTTCACCTCTCGCGGCAAAAGCTAGTTGCAAGGTCTGCGGGACCTCCCGCTTGAAATCTTCAAACATTTCCATCGTCACCACAGCCATCGGCGACTCCGAGTGGCCTGGGTCGGATCCATCTCCTCCACCTCCAGCCATAGAGCTCATTTTGAGATTTTCTGTGTTGGTCACTCTCCACGCTCACCGCACCAAAATGTTGAAACCTAGACTTGGTCTCTTGTGGAGTTCGGGGTCCCCAAAAGAGGGGTGACCTCACACCTACTTCTCTCAAGGGAGAGCGCTAGGCCGAAGACTTATGGAAACTAGGAACAAGACCAAGGGCTCAGCGAAGAGGTCCCACCACACACCCGAAAGATCTTAGAGCGCTTCCCCTCCCAAGCCAATGCTAAGCTTGGGTACCTTTGGAGGCTCTCTTCACCCACCAAAGAAACTTGGGGAGAGAGTAGCCAAAAAAGAAGTCCTCTACCAAAAGGTGTCCCCTTGGTCCTATTTATAGTTTTCCAAACTTGGTCTTCTAATAGCCATATTCTGGCCTACGAGATTGCAAAAATGACCCCAAGTTTGGCCTGCCAACAGCCAAATCCCGTCATTCCGAGACGCTAAACGCAGATCGTCTCCTCTTCCTGGGGCCGGGCGGGAGGGGGCTGGCAGCCCACCCTCTCGCCCTCCTCTCTTGGGGCTCGGCGAGAGGGGGTTGGCCGCCCACCCCTCTCACCCCCCTCTCTTGGGGCTCGGCGAGAGGGGGCTGGCCGCCCACCCCTCTCGCCCCCTCTCTTGGGGCTCGGCGATAGGGGGCTGGCCGCCCACCCCTCTCGACCCCCCTCTCTTGGGGCTCGGCGAGAGGGGGCTGGCCTCCCACCCCTCTCGCCCACCTCTCTCGGGGCTCGGCGAGAGGGGGCTGGCCGCCCACCCCTCTCGCCCCCCTCTCTTGGGGCTCGGCGAGAGGGGGTTGGCCTCCCACCCCTCTCGCCCCCCTCTGGAGCTAGGCGAGTGGGAGGCCGGCTGCCTCCCCACTCGTCCCTCTTCTGGGAATAAGCTCGATATGTGGAAAATTTATAGGCGGATGTGAGAATTGACGATTTGATTTTTTTTAGTTCAAAGTCAAATCCATGAGTTTTCATATAAAGTCAATGTTCGCGTAAATTGGTCTGCTGAAAGCTATAATTGAATTTCAAATCTCAATTATCAATTCAAGAAAGTCAATTCCTTCCAAACAAACGGACCCTTAGAATAACGGTGGATGAAAAAAATGTGAATTTGGATGGACATAAAATACCAATAGGAAATAAGGGCAACTAGATAACGTGGAAAATAATAGGCAGGGAAAACAAGCCCATTTCAACCAACGAGAAAAAAAAGGAGCACTGTTCCCAAAACTGCATCAAAGAAAAAAAAAGTCAGTATCAACGTTGATATGCAACGACACGGGACTCCGACCCTATGTCAATCCAACGGCATGAGCTCCGGTCCTACGTGAGTGCAACAACACAATAAATTTAAACTTAAAACTAATTAGCAAGAGCATTACAATACTTATAAATCAATAATGATAATGCAAAAGTGAACACAAATAATCAAGTTTTTAATCATTAAATGCTACGTTCTAGAGCAAAAAAATAACATAATAAATTTGAAATGCTCCTAAAATCAACATATTTATTTGATGGTTTAAAAAAGATTGGAGAAATATTAAAGCCAGTAATTGAATTAAAACCATTAATTGAATATATATATATATATATAGACACACACGAGCACGAGGGGCGAACAAATAAAAAAGATTGGAGAAAAATTTAGGCAATTGTTATTCGCACACCAGTTTTGGCTATTCGCACACCAATTTCAATGAGTTATTACGCGCCTTTTGAAAATTCGTCTTATACATGCATTTTTAGGAAAAGTGTTCAACGCGAAAATTGTAGATCTCATCGAGATCTACAACTTTAGTGTTGAACACTTTTTCTAAAAATGCATGCACAAGGCGTACTGCCGCCCTGATCGTATCTATAGCGAATTTTTGACGAATTTTTGAAAATAAGCCTTGTACATGCATTTTTAGAAAAAGTGTTCAACACGAATGTTGTAGATCTCGTCGAGATCTACAATTTTTGTGTTGAACACTTTTCCTAAAAATGCATGTACAAGACGTATTTTCAAAAGGCGCGTAATAACTCATAGAAATTGGTGTGCGAATAGCCAAAACTGGTGTGCTAATAACAATTGCCAAAATTTAACTCGGCTTCTTCTCCCCAATCTCGAAGGTCTCGCTTATGGTTCTACTCGCGTGGGCCCAATTATTAGTCCGCTGTATGTAATTGTTAACGCAGGCCCAAATTGGGCCATCGCGAAATTGTAACTTTAAGCCCAAACAGGCTACCTAATAATAAATTATTTTCTCAGGCCCAATTCTAACTACTACATAATTCCGTGGACTCAAGCTTTAAATAGCTATTGAAAATTAATCCGTATCAATCAATCAATTTTACTAAATAATTAATTATAATTTTTCTATGTGAAAATAGAAAGAATCTAAAAAAAATCTTTATATTAATTTACAATTTCATAAAATGAACTATAAAATTAGTATTTATATTTCTAGAATATTTATATTTCTAGAAAATATTCCCACGGAATAATATACCGAAACTTGTAACACATAATTGTTTATATTTATATAACTTACCATAGAATGTATAAATAAATAATAAAGAAATTAATCAACATTAAAAGCATGAGAACGACTTCTCACCTTAAAATATAATTTTATATAAACTAAGTTTGCCGCATTAAAACTATAACAATTCTTTCTTTTTATATAAAGAGAGAGAGAGAGAGAGAGAGATTGAAGTCTTACCAACTAATTTGGCCAATAAAAAAAACCAAATTATATTTATATAACACACCAAACATGAGAATGACTCGTTCAGTGTTTAAAATTTAGTTGTAGGTAAATTAAAATTTACATCTTGAGAACTATAACTATATTTTCTTTTTATGGAAATTATTATTTGAATGTATGAATATATAGAGAGAGATTGAATTGCTACCTAATAATTTGGCCAAGGAATGATTAAATTAACATTTCACAACAAACTTCTTTGTAAATTAGCTTGCAAGACTTAGTTGTCAACTGCCACATGAGTTTTAATAAATTTAATTTAAATATCACATTTTTAATTCAAGCCAGTATAAAATTAATGTTTGATCTCAATAACTTATAATATGTTCTTATTTGGAGAAAATGTTCCCGCTGAATAACATGCTGAAAATGATTTATTAACTTTTCAAATAATTTTTGTTATATGGCACTTTGCACCCCTCAATTAGGGGGGTTTGGCACATTGCACCCTAAAGATTTCGTTTTGGCACTTTGCAGCCCCCAAACTCATTAATATGGCACTTTGCACCATCTTCTATTTACCTTGTTTTTTCTATTCATTTTAAAAAGAATTTTGAAGGGTATTTTGGTCATGTAAAGCAGGGGACATTAAATCAGGCGGATATATTCAGTTAGATATTCATTATTTTCTGCAGTGGGGATTCGAATCCTTGACCTGTTCTTGTATCAGATGGGCAATAAATTTTTCTGTATGTTGATACTCAGAATCATTTTTTGGGAGTGGAAAGAAACTAATTTTTTTTGTGCTAGTCTTTTAACACATGCAGTTTGTTGTTTGGCCATAAGATTTTACATATCGTCTCTTGAATTTGGGACAAGAGAGTATGGATGGAAGATGGGTGTAAAGTTTGCAAATAATTTTATCATTTCGAGCCATGAGCCAACAACAGATAATAAAACCCGGCACCTGAAGATCACTTGTTTGGAATACAAATTCCAAATTCCAAATTCCAATCCATAAGCCAGAGCTTGGTTCTGTTGTAATTTCAACCCTGCAATTACTTAACTCATACAAATGGAACAGAACTGCATAGTAGTTGTTGCGCCAATATCAACAATCCATACAGATTACATAACTCATGCAATTGGAACATAATAGAACATCACAACAATTACTGCTTACAGAACAAAACATAGTGCCAAAAATTACAATTGCAATTACTTCTTACACAAACAGCAAACAATTTCATAAGCAAAATACAAAAATATATCCAGTAGTTGTAGAAATAGACACTCATTCATTAGGGAGAAATGGCAGCAGCCTGAATATAATTATCCAGAAGTTGCTTACACAAAAGGGAATTAGTCCGATAATCTTGTTCTTCAAGCTATCAAAAAATGCAATAGACCATCAAAAAATGCAGTTTCCTGCATAAGAACACAGAACTTTATGAACATCATATTTTAGCCAAGTCAACACTGTGAAAAATAAAGACCTTACCTCATATCTTTAGTCCGATAATCTTGTTGTAGAAATGGTTGGCCCACTCAATTGCTCTTGTGAGATAATATTTTGCTCAAATATTGAATTTGCTACCTTCATCCTTACCTACAGCAGATGTAAGTTAGTAATTTATTTTGAAAATATGACTACTAAAATTAAAACTAAATAGTATACTAACCGGTAATTTTGATCGCAAAGTAGATTTTGACGTAGTTGTTGCGAAAATATCAGGGGGTTGACTACAACCCTTTTTATTATGCCCCTTTCCTCCACATTTGGAGCATGTATACTTCACACCATGTCGTTTTTAGCCATACTTTTTAGTGTCTATCTCATCTGTTTCCCTTCTTCTAACATGACCTGAAGGTCTACCGGGTTTCTTCTGCTTTTCAAACCAAGGAACCACGGGAATGAGGTTGGAATTGGGTCATTCCTTTTGTCCTTTTATTGGGTTTAGCATATGTTCATATGCCTTCAAAAATGTATCTTTTTTGAACCAAAAATCAACATAGTCCTCAACATCCTCTCTTTTGTAGAAAATGCATGATATAGCATGCACACATGGAATACCACTAAGGTCCCACTTATTGAAACTGCACCTTTTGGTAGATAAATCAACAATCCATTTGTCACTAAGCCACCCCTTCACCGCAAATTTGTCATTTCCATTCCACCCCAGAGTATAGTCTTGAACCCCTTTCTTGTTATTCTCCAAAATCTTTTGTATTGCAGGACAAATGTCTCCATTATATTTAAGCAACTTATCCATTCTTGTGTGAACTCTCTTCATCAAAATGACTCTTATAATCTCAAGTAACGTTATAATAGGTTTGCCTCTAGCCTTTAGAATAACATTATTGAAACATTCACATAAATTGTTTAGTAATAAATCACATTTTGGCCAAGTGCTAAAATGAGATCTTGCCCAATTTCTAGGATGTCTTTGAATAATCCAATCGTAAGCAGCAATATTATGGGCCTTCAACTTTTCAATTTCACAATTAAAATCAATAACTCTTGTTGCTGATGCAGCCTTCCATATAAAAGATTTAATATGTATACCCTTATGCTTGAGTTTGAAATTATTATACATTTGTCGCAAACAAAACCTATGCTCGGCATTAGGTAATAGCTCTTCAACTGCTCTAATTAGACCCTTTTGTTTATCAGATATGATGGTCCAAACATAGTTATTCACAATATTTAAGTCTTGAATAAGTAAGCCAACAAACCATTCCCATGATTTTCTATTTTCTTTCAACACTATAGCATATGCAATTGGAAACATACCATTATTGTCATCTATGCCAACTGCAGATAATAAAACTCCACCAGTAGATGTCTTTAGGTGTGTGCCATCTAAACCTATATCTGGTCTGCAACCAGCAAGGAACCCCTTTTTTAAAGCACCCCAACAGATATATAACTTCTTAAATGTGCATGTAGAAGAATCTAGCACGTGCTTACACTTCACTTTTATAGTTGTGTCAGGGTTTGTCCTACGAATTTCCTCGCAGTAATCCCATAATCTAGCATATTGTTCCAATTCGATCCCATAATTCAATTTGTTAGCATGTTTCTTAGCTTTGTACATTTTCCAAATAGATAATGAAGTTTTGTTCTTCATTTGCATCATTTCTTGCATTGAATCTACAGGCCATTCCGGGTTACTCCGAAGATGATGTTGATATTTTTTGGCAAGCAAAGTGGAAGTGCAATGTTTGGAAATAGCAGCTCTATAACACGCGTGTTGGGGAAATGATTTATCTTAACCCCTAGAATTGAGTAGAATATAAATTCTAAGAATGAAAATTAGGCTAAGTAAATATGCGTCGAATAGTATTCGACGCAACGTCGAAATGTAGTCGACGTTTCTCTCAGAATGAGTCGAAGTAACTCTAAGAAGAATTCGACGTAATCTTTGTCGACGTACCTATGACTTCTAGTCGACGCATTTAATAAAGTCGACGCACCTTAGTCGACGCACCTTCCTTATTCTCCTCTCGACGTCCAGCCAGGATGAAATCGACGTTTACGTTGAATAGTAATCGACGCACGTCGATTTCTATAAGAAATTCAAAAACACGCCAGATCTCTTTCCTTCTTTCTGTAGATCTGATTTTTATGGAATGATATTATTCTTTTATAGTCATTCTGAATCAGTCTTTCCTTCTATTTGATTCTTGGCTAATTTGATTAAGATTATTATTGATATTATTTGAAATCAGAATGAATTCTTTCCTTCTACAGATTTAATTATTATGGAAACTTTTTCTCTCTAATTGCTGATTGATTATTCTCCTTTAGCAACATCTTTTGAAACAGAGCTATAAATAAAGAGGAGGTCGGCAGAGAATAATGACTAGTGATCCACCATATACATTTGAAAAAGAAGAAGAGCTCTCAAGTGAAGAGTGAGAAATCTGAGAAAAGAGATAGTGTGCTGCAGCAAAGAAAAAGCTTTCATCTTCTCCTCCTTCCGAAGCCATTCTGCTGCAAATTCTGAAAGCTCTCACAAAAGAGAGAAAAGCTTACAAACTCCTTCTCACTATAGAAGAGAGATTACATTCACTATTCTTGTGCTTCTAATCTTCTTGCTAGGAAGAAGATTCTTTCTTGTTTTAAATATTTCTTCTAATTCTTCTTCTCATTCTTATTTCAACTTCAATTGTGTAAAAGAGTTTTTAGAATCTCTCTTCAAAAAATTCAGCTGTACTGGTTCTAAGAGTCTCCTTATCAAAAGACTCAGGCTGGTTCTAAGAGTCTCCTTATCAAAAGACTCAGTGCAAGATAGTGAATTCCTATCAAGGGGTAGAAGAGTGGACTACCCAAAGTTTGGGGAACCACTATATTTCTTTGTGTTGTGCTGTGATTTTCATTTTGCTATTTCTTTCTTTATTTACTTAATTCTTGTTGGTGCGTGTGAGAAGCTTAATTCTGTGATTATTACACACATATATATATATATATTTGTTAACTTTGCACAAAATTTATTTAAATCTCTATTCACCCCCCCCCCCTGTAGAGAATTCTAGTGTGGTTAACTATGCACTTTCAATTGGTATTAGAGGGAGGTTGATCTAAAAAGGTTAACTCCTTGATCAAAAAGATCCTACCTCTTATATATATATTTCTAAAAACTATTTTTCACATGGCACAAATCAAAGATTATGCTTCTACCAGACCACCAATGTGCAATCTTGAAAAGTTTACAGTTTGGAAAATAAGAATTAGGATCTATATGAATTCTATTGATGAAGAATTATTTAATGTTATTTTGACTGGTCCTCCCAAACCTTATAGAAGAGACTCAAGTGGTGAATTGACTCAAACACTTGTCCCAAGGGCTGAGTGGACAGTTGAAGAGAAGAAGGCAGGAACATGTGATGCAAAAGTTGTGAACATTCTTGTCTCAACCCTCTCAGATGAAATCTTTCAAAAGGTTGTTGACTGTGAATCAGCCAAAGAAATCTGGGAGGCTCTTACCAAGATGGTAGAAGGAAGTGCCGATGAAAGGAAAGATAGAAAGGCTCTATTGATCTCCCAATATGAGAACTTTCAAAAGAAGCATGAAGAAAGCATATCTGAGATGTATGACAGATTCAGTCTGATCATCAATCAATTAAGGAGCCTGGATAGAGAGATCTCTCTCACAGAGATCAATGACAAACTGTTAATGAGTCTCCCAAGTTCATGGGACTCAAGAATATAGGCAATAAGAGATACAAGAGGGCAAAAGTAAATCTCAACAGATGCCCTCTTAGGAAAAATCAAATCCTATGAGCAACTGCTGAAAACCAGAGAAGAGAAGGAAAGAAGAGGAAGCACTTCAACCTCCTCAAAAGATAGAAACATTGCTTTGAAAGCAACAGAAGAAGAGACTCATGTCACTGAAGAAGAATTATTCAGCCTCCTGGCTAGAAGATTCAAGAAATGGGTCAGGACAGATGGGTCTAGAAGGAGAGAATCAAAACCAAGGTATGATAAAACTCCTACTAAAGAAATCATTTGTTATTCCTGCAGGAAAACTGGACACATTGTACCAGAATGTCCAGAAAATACTGAGAAAAATAAAGATCTGAAAAAGAAAGATCTCAAGAAAAAGGGGAAGAAGAAAGAAAGAGGCTTCATTGCAGAAGCTTGGAATGAAACAGATTCTGAGGACAGCACCTCATCCAAAAGTGACAATAAAGAGTCTAAGCAAGAAGACCTATGCTTAATGGCTCTTGAAAGCTCAAAGGAAGAACATGGTGCTAAATTAAGGAGTGAGACAGAATCAGAAGGAAGCATCTCTTCTGAAGATGATAAAGAAAATAGTCTTATTCTCATAGAGGAATCTGAGGATAAGGATGAGGTAAGCATTTTTGATGACATAGATTTTCTGTGTGATGATTTCAAAAAGGATTTTAAAGGATTATGTTTAGATCAACTAAAAGCTAAACAAGAATTTAAGAATCTAAAAGAACAAATTAATGTCATTAAAAACCAGAGAAATATAGAGGATACTTGTTCTAAAAATTATGAGTTAAGGGCTAACATCAGAGAAAAAGAAATATAGAGGGCTAAAGTAGAAAACCAGCTCCTTAAGAATAAGGTATCCCAAGCAAAAGCTTTTGAAGAATCAATAAAAATGAGAAGTCAAACACTTAAAGAAATCACAGAAAAACAAACAAGAAGACATAAAAATCTTGGGCTAGGAGCTGATCCCTCAGCTAGTCTAATTCAATCCAACAAACCTGCTTGGATGAGCCCTGTTAAATTCACTAAACCCACTAAATCAATAAACCAAGAAGAAGACTCACAAAATAAGGAAGAAGACTCCCTCAATGAGATAAACCATTTTGATGAAACGTCATACTATACAGATGAAGACTCTCAAACTACTTCTAAGAAGGCAACTAAGCCAAAAGAAACAACTCATAAAGAAATAAAATCAGAAAAAGTGAAAAATAAAATTTGTGAAAACACAATTGCGTCGACTTCA
Organism: Dactylorhiza incarnata; assembly: GCA_033032865.1. Taxonomy (NCBI): domain Eukaryota; kingdom Viridiplantae; phylum Streptophyta; class Magnoliopsida; order Asparagales; family Orchidaceae; genus Dactylorhiza; species Dactylorhiza incarnata. The sequence continues at coordinate 3,637,816 of JAWHQI010000263.1, read as the reverse complement.
TATCGACGCATGAATGATAGTGCGTCGAATTCTACTCGACGCAATCTCTCAGATGCTTCGACCTCAACTCGGTGCTTGAATAAAAGTACGTCGACTTCCAATCGACGCAACTTCTTACATGCGACGATTTTAGATCAACACAATCTGGAGAAAGCGCCGAATATAAATCGACGCAACTATCAACATACGTCGAATAGATATCGACGCATAAAAACTCAGAGCAACATAATTACAGGACATGTCTATTCTCCAAAAACTTTCCATCTTAACCCCCATTCAGGACCCATTCATCCTGATCATAATTTCTATCCTAATCAAAACTTCTATCCTAACCAAAATTTCTATCATAATCATAATTTCTATCCTAATCAAAACTTCTATCCTAACCAAAATTTCTATCATAATCAAAATTTCTATCTTAATCAACACCACTATCTCTCTCTAAACTCAAATTCCCATAATCTAAAGATAGTCAGATGTTATATCTGCAATAAAACATGCCACATTGCCAAACAATGTTGGCACAATCAATCTAATTATTTATAAAAATTAGTCCAAGACTGACTTAGAAAACATTATGAGCAGGAAGAAATAATCTCTCAAGAGAAACCAAGAAGTTTCAGGCAAAATGAAAGTCACGTAGACTTATTAATCGACGCATCGTCGATAACCAATAATTATAAATAAAAATGACGCATGCGTCGACTTCGATCGATGCATACGTCGATAGGAAACCCTAACATCTTAACTCAGACTGTATCAACGCTTATGTCGAATTCCACTCGACGTAACGTCGACTTCATGAAAAAGAGCGGCAATATTAAAATATTTTTCGATCACATCTACTGTAGTGCCGAATAAGCCTCGAATTGTGTCTCGTTTCGACGTTTCACCTGACTTAAATAGACTCTTCAGTTAGAAATCCTCTCGCACTCTGCATCTTTCATCCTTCTTACCTCTCAGTCCAGCCATCTCTTCCTCTCTCTCACTAACCTAAAATGGCTCCCAAGATAAACTCTAGTTTCGACATTGACCTCGAATCCTTCCAAGCCGCCGCCTAAATTATAAGAGCATCATAGCTCTCTTCACTGAAGCTGGCCTAGATAAGCTCATCTCCACAAGATGCAAGCTCCTGGAGACAGAACTCACAGAGCTAATGGCTCATGTTTAGATATCTGAACAAGGAGAAATCACTGGAACAATATATGAGACACCTGTCTCAATCTCTGCTGAACACATTAGGAACACCTTTGATCTTTCATCAGGTACATTGCAATATTATCCTTGTTCAAATCAAATAGGGAAAGCAAGTTATTTTCTAAAAAGAGTAACTAAATAAATCTCCTTTTCCATTCCCTTATCAGGTGATGAACCTGTGGAACTCACCCCTGATGAAATCAAGAATTTACTAATCACAATGAAGTTCTCAAAAGATAGACCAATCCATCTGAAGAAAATAGATTTTTCTGATGAGTATAGGCTACTGGCAGACATAGTAGGAAAAGTACTACTATGTAAGATCTCTGCCCATGATGTAGTGCCCAGGCAGCAACTGAATCTCATGGGGGCCCTTGTGCTCAAGAAGAAAGTAGACTGGGGCAGCTGCTTACTCAAAATGATAGGCTACAAATATTCTCACAAAGAGAATGCCTACATGAGGATTATGAGTCAAGTCCTCTTCCACTCCTTTCCTGACCTATGCAGGTCAAAAGGAATTCCCATCCCTCCTGACAAAAGGATGTCCATTGCACTCTTCTCAAAATGGACCAGGCAAATCCCCAAGCCTGGTGCCATTCCTGAAAGGACTCCATCTCCTCCTAACTCTCCTGCTCATCCATCTTCACCTCCTCCTCCTCCTCATACAGACATTGCAACACCTCCCCTGTAATGACCATATAATATGGGTCCGGCCGGGACCCCACAGCATATGACTGCCACAGCTTTAGTATTAAAAGATGATATTAACTACCCAATCTCAAAACTCAGATAACACAGCGGAAACAAACTAAAACCACAGAGATTGTCCACAGTACATAGGAGTCCAACTGGCCTTAAGGCCTTACAAAACCAAAGTCCAAATCACCAAACATTCAATACTAAAAAGACATCCCAACCAAAGGGGAAAGATAGTTTTTCCCTAAACTACCTCGGCATGCAAGCCGGTTACAACGTAATATAAAGAAAGTAATGCAGGAAAACAAACTAAGCACTTCATGTGGCTTTAGGCCTTTTTGGCCGGCGCGCTGGGTCCAGCCTGCGATTCTTGCCCTGCAACCAAATCACAAAGAGCGGTAAACGAGGGTCAGCTATGGCTGACCACAAACGGTGTAACAACATCCCTCCTCCCGGTCGTCCTAGCGGACCCCGGGGAACTACTTCACCCTGCAAGTCAGCACTTCGTATGCAAATGTACATAAAGAAAAGCAACATAAATACAGGCATGAGTGTCACAAACATCATCCACGTTTCTATGTTGAGCAGATAATAAAAAGGGGTCTACCAATGCAAAATGAATGCAAACCCGGGTTTCACCCAAGGCACCCTAAAGCGTATGAATCTAGCACATCATCATACATCATCATCACATCACAAACACAAAGGTAATCATCAATTTTTCCCCAAGGGGCGTCGTAGCCCATGGCCAAGAACCCCACCTGTTCTTGCCACAATCAATCACAACCACAGGTTATTCATCACTACCCCCAAGGGCATCGTAGCCCATGGCCAAGAACCCCACCTGTTCTTGCCACCATCATAGGGTACTCATCAGTTCCCCCAAAAGGGCATCGTAGCCCATGGCCAAGAACCCCACCTGTTCTTGCCACCATCAATTTCCAAAAGGGGCATCGTAGCCCATGGCCAAGAACCCCACCTGTTCATGCCACCATCACAAGCCATAACTCACGCACAATATTTCCCCGCCCACAAACCAACATTCGTTCTCATACGAAATTACAAGGGCATCACAACGACATTTTCGCCGCAATCGAATTTCTAGCAAAAACCCCTAAAATACGCGTCAATCAACATCAACGAATCGGACCAACGGTCGCAAATCCGGCTTCACCCACAATGCCTAATCCGCTAACGGAGCGGATCTCTAGTGCAAATCATGTCGGGGATGGACTCAATCAACCTGATGGTTCCTTTTGAACCAAGGCGACCCGGATCCCTCTCACTCGACGGATCCGGTGCCAAAAATGCAGAAAATAAGGGATGCCACGCACGCATCCTAAAGACGGGGAGGAGAAATGTCGTTACCTTTTGAGATCTCCTCCTAGCCATGGAAACTTGAAAAGAAACGGAGAAGGAGCGTCTCGACGTTCCCTACGCGCTGCCGGTCTCGGATCGGCGAACGGAGCTCCGAAGCTCCAACAATGGCGAGATCTAGCTTCTTCCTCCTCCAAACCCTCTCTCTCTCTCTCAAACCCTCAAAACTCCAAATGAAAAGAATAATGAAGAGGAGACCTTCTCAACCCTACTTAGGGTTCTCCCACAAACACCTCACAGCCGTCCGATCGAAATCTAAACCAAACGGACACCCCGATTTTACTCTGATTACGGATCTGTTTCCGAACGCACGGTCGAACGCACGACCGTGCGTTAAAACGCACGACTAACGACAGAAACACCATTTTCGCCCGTCGGAGAGCACGCACGGTCGGATCGATCGTGCGTTAAGAAAACGCACGATCGTGCGTTAAGAAAATTTGTCATTCTTAACGCTAACTCTCCGCTCCGCAAAACTGGGGTGTTACAACTCCACCCCCCTTAAAAGAATTTCGTCCCCGAAATTTCAAAGCTGAAACAGAAAACTGCGATGCATACCTGATGCAAAAAGTTCCGGGAAATCCTCCCGCATCGCTTGCTCACGCTCCCAAGAGAATTCGTCTCGCCCGCAGTTGTCTCATCGCACCTTTACAAGCTTGACTTCCTTGTTACGCAACTGCTAGACTTCCAAATCCTCCACGCAAACTGGGCGAACCCTTGCCCCCAAATCCTCCATCACCGGCACCGCCGCCGCTTCGACCACGACGCTCGGCTCCACCAAAGCTTTCCTCGGCACAGAGACATGGAAAACATCATGTAATCCACTCAACTCTGCGGACAACGCCAAACGATAGGATGCTTTGCCTATACGTTCTGTAACCTCGAACGGACCCAAATACCTCGGACTCAACTTCTTGAGTCCCCGCACCCGTGAAACACCCTTGAACGGCTTGATCTTCAAGTAGACCATGTTGCCCACTGCAAACTCCACATTTCTGTGGCGCGCATAAAAATTCTTCACTTGTCGATCCTGAGCAACCTTCATGCGCTCCTGAATCGTCCGCACAATCTCGCAAGCATCTTCCACCACTTGCTTTCCCAAAAGCTTAGTGTCTCCCACCTCTGCCCAAGACATCGGCGTTCGACACTTCCTTCCATACAAAGCTTCGCATGGCGTCATCTTGATGCTCGCCTGGAAACAATTATTATAGGCGAACTCCACCATGAAAAGGTGGTCTTCCCAACCTTTGCCAAAGTCGAGAGCACACATCCTCAACATGTCCTCCATCGTACGGTTCGTTTGCTCCGTCTGACCATCGGTCTGCGGATGGAATGCGGTACTAAACTTGAGCTTTGTGCCTAAACTTTTCTGTACTAACCTCCAGTCCTTCGAAGTGAAACGCCCATCGCAATCACTAACGATGCTCTTCGGAATCCCGTGCAACCGCACAATGTTTCGAACATAAAGCTCCACGAGCTTCTCCACGCCATCGCCCTTCTGATTCGGAATGAAGTGAGTCACCTTGGTCAGGCGATCCACTATCACCCAAATCGCATCGTTACCCTGTCGCGACCGAGGCAAACCATGCACAAAATCCATAGAGATGTCATCAAACTTCCATTCGGGGATGGGAAGAGGCTTCAAGAACCCACCGGGCCTTTGGCACTCAGCCTTCACCAAGGCACATGTCTGACATTGGCTTACGTACTCAGCTACATCCCGCTTCATCCCAGGCCACCAAAAAGATTTTTTCATATCCGCGTACATCTTTGTACTTCCTGGATGAACTGTGTACTTCGTAAAGTGAGCCTCAAACATTAACTCCTCGCAAAGCTTGCCAAAGCGCGGAACACAAACCCTTCCGTTTCTTTTCAAAATCCCACCAACCATCTCTAAAGCGGTGCCTTCGCTTTGCTGAGCCTCCAACACCAACTGTTGGCACTCCTCGTCCGCACTGGTCGCCTCTCGGATTCGATCCGTTATATCACACTGCATTTCAATCCAGTTCAACCGAGCCACGCTAGACTCACCCCTAGCCGCACAAGCAATGTCAAGAGACTCCAAGTCTCATATCAAACGCTCGTCATGCGCCTCCATCCAATTACCTTGCCCGGAGTACTTCCTACTCAAGGCATTCGCCACCACATTGGCTTTACCCGGCGTATACTGAATCTCCACGTCGTAGTCAAATACACCTCATCAAAATGATACAGTCCCCTCCACCTTCACGATCGTGCGTTAAGAAAGCGCACGATCGTGCGTTAAGAAAATTTGCCATTCTCAACGCTAACTCTCCGCTCCGCAAAACTGGGGTGTTACAGACATCTCTTCTATACCACCATCATCCACACCTTCACAAATACCAACTCAATCACCTGCTCAACCCTCCTCTATTCCTCCACCTCCTCCATCAAATACACCTCATCAAAATGATACAGTCCCCTCCACCTTCATCACATACACCTCCTCCTCCATTGTCTCCTCCTCCTCCAACACAACATGAACCATCTCCATCCACTGAAAACCTCATCACCCAGTGTATCCAGTCAGCAGCCCAAAAATTTCAGGACATGCTGGATGGACACTGCTCTCAAATTCAATCCTCCATCATGCACATGCAAACCCAAATAGATGGGGTCAATGCCTCTGTGCAAAGCTTGAAGACCTCTGTCTCTTCCTCTAAAGTGACCAAGTCTTTCTTAACCTCCTCGGCTAAGAAAGTCAAGAAGGGGGAGAAATTAGATGAAGAGCAGTCCTCAAGTCACAAATCTCTCTCTCAAAAGTCCCTTCCTACTTCAAAAACTGATCTACTCAAGACCATTGGGAATGAAGTTGTACCTGAGCTACATACTGAAGAACAGATAACAGGTATACTCTCTATAGCAAGAGAAGCTACCCATCAAGTAGTTCTCCTTCAAGGGGAGGCTAGCAGAGCAGAGAAAGAAGTTGAAAAGGAAACTGATGCTGAAGAAGCTATAGGAGAGAAAGAAAAAGAAGCTGAAGCTCAGGGGGAGCCAAATACTGAAGCTGGAGCTGAGAAAGAAACTGAAAAGGTAAATGTAGAAGAAAAGGAAGTTCCATTTCAGGGGGAGCAAACTGTTGTGACTCAGGGGGAGCTAAGTGAACCACCTGTTACTGAGAAGGAGCAACCCACCTCTCCAAAAACAGTAGTATTCACTAGGAAAAGAAAAACTCCTCCTACCCCTCCTGAATGATGTGTTGAACAATATTGATACAATCTATATTTTTTTCATGCTTAAATACTTATTATGAAGTATGTTTATATGATTTCTCCCTTCTTCTGATTACTTAGCATATTTCTTCTCCATATAAATGCTTTGTTGTGGTGATTAAAAGCTGATACAATTTCTCTCTAAATAAGGTTAAGACAAATATGGGGAGATTGTTGGGGAAATGATTTATCTTAACCCCTAGAATTGAGTAGAATATAAATTCTAAGAATGAAAAATTAGGCTAAGTAAATATGCGTCGAATAGTATTCGACGCAACGTCGAAATGTAGTCGACGTTTCTCTCAGAATGAGTCGAAGTAACTCTAAGACGAATTCGACGTAATCTTTGTCGACGTACCTATGACTTCTAGTCGACGCATTTAATAAAGTAGACGCACCTTAGTCGACGCATCTTCCTTATTCTCCTCTCGACGTCCAGCCAGGATGAAATCGACGTTTACGTCGAATAGTAATCGACACACGTCGATTTCTATAAGAAATTCAAAAACACGCCAGATCTCTTTCCTTCTTTCTGTAGATCTAATTTTTATGGAATGATATTATTCTTTTATAGCCGTTCTGAATCACTCTTTCCTTCTATTTGATTCTTGGCTAATTTGATTAAGATTATTATGGATATTATTTGAAATCAGAATGAATTCTTTCCTTCTACAGATTTAATTATTATGGAAACTTTTTCAATCTAATTGCTGATTGATTATTCCCCTTTAGCAACATCGTTTGAAACAGAGCTATAAATAAAGAGGAGGTCAGCAGAGAATAATGACTAGTGATCCACCATATACATTTGAAAAAGAGGAAGAGCTTCCAAGTGAAGAGTGAGAAAGCTGAGAAAAGAGATAGTGTGCTGCAGCAAAGAAAAAGCCTTCATCTTCTCCTCCTTCTGAAGCCATTCTGCTGCAAATTCTGAAAGCTCTCACAAAAGAGAGAAAAGCTTACAATCTCCTTCTCACTATAGAAGAGATATTACATTCAATATTCTTGTGCTTTTAATCTTCTTGCTAGGAAGAAGATTCTTTCTTGTTTTAATTGTTTCTTCTAATTCTTCTTCTCATTCTTATTTCAACTTCAATTGTGTAAAAGAGTTTTTAGAATCTCTCTTCAAAAAATTCAGTTGTACTGGTTCTAAGAGTCTCCTTATCAAAAGACTCAGACTGGTTCTAAGAGTCTCCTTATCAAAAGACTCAGTGCAAGATAGTGAATTTCTACCAAGGGGGTAGAAGAGTGGACTACCCAAAGTTTGGGGAACCACTATATTTCTTTGTGTTGTGCTGTGATTTTCATTTTGCTATTTCTTTCTTTATTTACTTAATTCTTGTTGGTGTGTGTGGGAAGCTTAATTCTGTGATTATTACACATATATATATATATATATATTTGTTAACTTTGCACAAAATTTATTTAAATCTCTATTCACCCCCCCCCCCCCCCCCCTCTCTCTCTAGAGAATTCTAGTGTGGTTAACTGTGCACTTTCAACGTGTGTTCTCCTCTAATTGACTTGACTTGAAAAGTTTTATCATCCTTTGATATGTATGAAACATATATAACCCAACCACAATCGCAAGTTACCTGAATTTTATCACTAGAATTTTTAGTAAATTTTAAAGGCCTTCCTTGCATGTTGGAATATGTGCGCACAACATCTCTAAAATTTCCCGCAGTATTAAAGCACATACCTACTTCAAAAACAAAGTTTGAGTCGTGTGCATCACCCTGATATATTTGGTAAGAGGAAGATTGTGTCTTTTTTTTCTTTAAAAGCCTATGATGTTCTATAACTTGGTTCGGTCGATCTTCTTTGCCTTCATTTGAAACACTGAGTCCAACCCATTCAATGTCTTCATCAATGTTATCATCAAACTATATGTCGTCATACTCAAACTCACTATCTTCAAAGTCATCACTAAAAATAGAATCATTTTCATCACTTCCCCCTTCCTTGCTATCACTGTCACTGTCAAGATCCAATATTTTCATATCTACGGCATGGTGGCTTCCCTCCAAAATTTCTTCCATCAGATTAGCGTCAAAGTCAATCATATCATGATCATCGGTTTCAATTGTGTCAACATACACATCAACTACTCGTTCATCACTACAATATGTTATCAAATTCCTTGCATCATTATCAGTAACAACAAGAATCAAATGATCGCAATCATGAATTCCAGTTAAACTGCAATAAAATTTAACCCATCCCTCTTCACCTAATTGCAAAGCCATCTCATGCAAATCCTTTAACATAAACTCGGTTATATTAAAAAAATCAAAGTAACATATCTTATCAGGCCTATAAATAATTTTGCTAGATGCACTGAATGATCCAGAATGATGCATCCTGATAGTGAATAACACATTTTGATTTTCTGCATCTACAAAAAAATAATGCATCATAAAATAATGAATAACTTAACACTATAATTACAATATAGTGTTTGCAAATATATTACCATATGATGGGGCTTGAAATGTAAAACCCGTATCATTTATAGCTCTCTAAATCCACATCATTATAGTTGACTTGAAACCTAATGCATAAATTGAAACATAATTAATGATAGATAAATAAGCAAGACATAATTAATGATAGATAAATTGAAACATAATCAAATGAGTCATTCATGGATTAAATCAGAGCTTTCACCACACCAGAAAGCAACAGTAAAACATAAAATCCTCAAATGAACCATATATACATGTATACAAAGCAACAGTATATATCCATGTTTGCAAATATATTTCAATATCTACGGAACCTAATTTCAATTATTTATGAAAAACACCCATGAAAAAGTTATGCAAACCTAAATTTCTAGGTTTCCACTAAGGAAGGAGAGGAAAAAAATGAGAACAAAGGCATATGAAAGAATAAAGTTTCACGGCATGCAAGCTTGAAGAAATAGACAGGAGTGGACAACTTCTCCAGAAAGCTTCACGAGCAGTAAGGTAGGCCGGCGTTGATCGACTTTAGGGCTTAAAGAGCTACAAGCTTCAGTTTCTGCACCGAAGTGCAGAAGATCGCCTTCGCCAGATCTGCAGAAGACCGCCGAAGTTGCAGACAATGGGATCGCCTTCCGCCGGAGGTGAAGATGGGGGGATCGCCTTGCGCTAAAGTGCAGCAGAAATCGCGACACAGAAAAATGGGAAATGATTTCAAGCGACTGCAGTAAATGGAAAAAGTAATAAAACCTAATGCCTAAAGTCTTGTGACCAAACTACCCCTCTATTTTTTTCATTATAAATGAATAAAATCAAATAAATAGGATGAGGGTGCAAAGTGTCATATAATGAGTTTGGGGGGTGCTAAGTGCCAAAACAAAATCTTTAGGGTGCAATGTGTCAAACCCCCCTAATTGAGGGGTGCATAGTGCCAAAATTCCTATATATATAGAGAGAGAGAGGGAGAGAGAGAGAAAGAGAGAGAGACACACACATGAGTGACAATACACGAGGGGCCCTCATGCCGCGACAGTGCCTTGGCCGTGACAGTGCCCTGGCCGCGACAGTGCCACGGTGAGACAAAACTCTCGTTGCTTGCAACCCTCTCTCTCCCTCTTACTTCTCTCTCTCTCTCTCTCTCTCTCTCTCTCTCTCTCTCTCTCTCTCTCTCTCTCTCTCTCTCTCTCTCTCTAGGTAAAAATCATTTCAGTCACTGAGGTCACAAGGTAATGTCAATTTAGTCTCTAAACTTATAAGTTGTCATTTTCATCCTTTATTTGGCCAACATCCGATTTTATTTTGTGTGCAATTTAAGGGCTAAAAAAGTCCCAAGATGAGAAGTTCAAGGACTACTTTGACACAACTATAACTTTATGGACTAAATTGACATTGACTTTAAACTTCAGGGACTGATATGATTTTTACCTCTCTTTTCTCATTTCTTCTTTGATAGTTATGTTTATTTATTTGATTTGACAGTTAAGATTTAATAGACACATTTATTTATTTGATTTGACAACACCGCTTGATTTCAACTTTTTTTTTACTTTTTTGGATACATAAGTTAGCTTAGGCATGTAAACATTGTTTCCAACTAAAAACATTATATGGTAAGTTATAGACATCAACTACCACTTTTATACAAATGTGATTTTATGGTTTACAATTTAGTTTATATTTCTCGTCAATACCAATTGTTAATCTGAGAGGAAACTACAAAAAAAGGGATAAACTCACAATTTGCATAGGGAACTTTATCACACAAATCATTTTAGTGGAATCATTCTCTGGTTTGTGATATTCTCTTTCTTAGATGCGTGCATACGTAGCCTGCCCGAGAGCATTGAGCACACGCATAGCCCATGTGGAGAATAGTTGAGCTCGGTTGTAAGATGTTGCGTCTGCTAAGATGCAGACGTAACCCACTTAGATGTGCGCTCAACCCGCTTAGATGCGGGGGAAACCCGCTAAGATGGGGGAATAGCCCGCTAAGATGCGGGCACAACCCGCTTAGATGCGGGCGCAACACTCTTAGATGTGAGCACATCCCGCTAAGAGTCGCGTGTCGAATGATGTCACCCGCCAAATGATGTTGCCCACCAAATGATGTCGTCCGCCAAATAATTTCGTCCTTCGAATGATACCGTCCGCCAAATGTTCGCAGCATGGACTTAGTTGAATTGAATTGCTACCAGATTATTTTCCAATGACTAACTAAATAAATATTTCACAACTAACTTCTTCGTAAGTTAGCTAGCAGGACTTAGTTGTTACCGATCATGAGTTTTAATGAAATTAATTTAAATAACTCCCTTTAATTCAAGTGAGTATAAAATTAATGTTTAATGTCAATATATTACCACATAATGCCGTTATATTACCATATAATGTCAATATGTTACGGCTAAATAATGTGGAAACTAGCTTATTAATTGTAGCGTATAATTATTTTCAAAATTTTCATTATGCTTTTACTTACCACTAAGCATTAAAATATGAGAACGACTTGTCACTTCAAAATTTATTTCTAAATATTAGAACTATAACTAGATTTTCTTTTTAAATATATTATTAATTATATATATTGAGAGAGAAAGACACTACAAGATATAGACTTTACAACGACGTTTTTATTGCGACATTTTTTAAAGCGTCGCCGTTTGTTTTTAATTTAGCGACGAGTTTTTTCAAAAATGTCACAAATACAAAATTTTAGCATTACCGGCGTTTTTCATAAAAAACGTCAACATACATGTTTATCTTTTGTGACGATTATTTTTAAAACGTCATCAAAACATAAGATCTTCAATCAATATTTGTCATCAAACAGCTTAGAAGATATTCCGATCTGTCGAAGGGGATAATAGTGATATAGTGATTATTTATCAAATTATTTATCAAATAATTCATGGCTAATAAGTAGGTATTAGCTGCGGTTGCCTATAATTCGTGGCAAAAAAGAAAGCATTAGTCATTGTTTAGTTGATTCGTCGCGAATAAGTTTGTAATAGAAACATTTACCTAATACGTTACTAATATTTTAGCCCAACTTTTTAAATAATATAGGCAATTATTAACCGGAACCCATAAATGACTATTCGCACATCAATTAGTTTTCACAGCGCAAATCGCAACCCTCTTAACCAAATATATATATGACTGTCGGTGTATCCTTCCAAATGTTATGAGTCTATTATGCTTGGGTGAAGACTAATGTTCACCTCTTAATCAATAATTATTTAATAAATTATTTTAATAAGTACATTTTGTTCACTTGTTATTCTTCTCAGGCAACAAATGCCATGTCCAAAAAACCCCAATAGGCCCGGGCCTGAATCAGGCATACCGAGCCCGGGCTGTTCTAAACCGGGCTCGGGCCCGGGTTTAGCCGGGCTCAGGCTCCCTCCCCAAAGGGGAGCCTGATGAGGCCCCTTAGGCCGGGCCCAGGCCTGACCTGGTCTTGTATTTTTTTTTTTTATAAATTTTTTAAATTTAAATTTTTAAATAAAAAATAAAAGATTGATGGCCGTCGGTCATCATTTGATGGCTGCCAGCCATCAAATTGATGGTTGGCGGCCATCAAATTGATGGTTGGCGGTCATTAAATGATGGTAAAAACCAGGCTTTTACCTAGGCTCTATCGGGCCTAGCTGGGTTTTTTTCGAGCCGGGCCCGGCCCCAGGGCCCATTTTTTATGCCGACGTCTGGGCAACATCATCCCTGTCAAAAAAGCCCGGTAGGCCCGGGCCTGAACCTGACCTACTGGGCCCAGGATTTCTTAAACCTGGCTCGGGCCCGGGTTTAGCCAGGCTCAAGCTCCCTCCCCAAAGGGGAACCTGATGATGCCCCCTACGCCAGGTCAGACCGGACCTGGCCCGGTCTCGAATTTTTTTTGTTTTTATTTATTTTTAAATTTTAAATAAAAAAAATAAAAGATTGATGGCTGGCAGCCATCAAATCCATTAATTGATAGCTGCCACAATCATCATTTGATGGGTGACAACCATCATTTGATGGGTGGCACCCATCAATTGTTGGCTGCCAGCCATGCCTGATCTGGTGCCCGGGCCGGGCAATTGCCCCAAACTAGGGCCCTGTTAGGCCTCGACAGCCCGGCCTGGGCCCGGGCCTAGTTAGTCTTTTTCCGGGTCGGGCCCCAGGGCCCGGTTTTATGCCCACGTCTAGGCAACATTTTCTCCTTGGTGGTGTATCTTGCTCCAGTGTAAGCATCTTGTCCCCAAAAACATGATTTAAAATTGAACACAAAAAATTTATTGAATTTATATACGCGCAGACCTATATTTTATACTATTTACAAAAACAAATCAACAGAGGAGTTTCAGTCCTTTCCATATGTGGTAGCACTATTTAGTTCAATGTTATGGGTGCATTATGCGTGCGCGGAGAGTAATGCTACATTCTTGCTCACCATTAACTCCATTGGTTGTGTCATCGAGATCGCATACATCCTTATGTATTTTATCTATGCCCCAAGGAGAGCGAAGATGTAATTTTCTAATCTTAATTAAGGACCTTTGATATCTCGCCATAACATTCATATATATGGGAGTAAATAATCAATCTTATAATGACAGTTATTAACGGTTCGAACGGTTGCCTTCCTCAACATTGCAATGTTCGGGTTGATCCTAGCTTGCACTCTGCTCCTCTCCCATGGCCACCAACGCACCATTATACTTGGGTGGATATGTGCCAGCTTCGTCGTCTGTGTTTTTGTCGCTCCTCTAAGCATCATGGTAATTAAACAAATTTTTTTTATTTAACACAACATTTATCTAAGATAAATAAATAAAATCATGCTTCTGTTTGTATATCCTGAAATTACTTGATTCTTGTTGTAGAGACTGGTCATCTTCATGAAGAGCGTGAAGTTTAATGCCATTTTTCTTGTCCTTCTTCCTAAGCATAAGCGCATCCATCTGGTTATACTATTGTTGGGCTAGAGAGCACACAAGCCCTACCAGAGCACCTGCAAATTAGTTCGAGCAAGTACATGCACGACCGCTTGGCGGTATGCCGATACATAACCAAAACACAACACAAGATAACAACAATAAAAGTGGCACACAGATTTAACGTGGAAACTCAATAGGGTGAAAACCATGGAACGATCGAAGTCCAACCCGGAAAGCCGCCACTGAAAATGTGTAAAACAAATAGGCAATTACAAGGCTTTCTCTCCTCGATCCACACATGATCTTCACCAACTTTGCACCACTCGATTATGCGGAAAATGCATAGGCGGATATGAGAATTGGCGATTTGATTTTTTTAGTTCAAAGTCAAATCCATGAGTTTTCATATAAAAGTCAATGTCCGCGTAAATTGTTCCGCTGAAAGCTAGAATTGAATTTCTAATCTCAATTGCCAATTCCAGAAAGTCAATTCCGTCCAAACAAACCGACCCTTGGAGTAATGGTGGATGAAAAAAGTGTGAACATGGATGGACATAAAATTCCGGTAGGAAATAAGGGCAACTAGATAACATGGAAAATAATAGGCAGGGAAAACAACCTCATTTCAACCACCGAGAAAAAAAGGAGCTCTAATCCCAAAACTGCATCAAAGAAAAAAAGAAGCCAGGTATCAACGTTGATATGTGACGACACGGGACTCCGGCCCTACGTTAGTGCAACGGCACGATTTTCGGCCCTACGTGAGTACAACATCACAATAAATTTAAACTTAAAACTAATTAGCAAGAGCATTACAGTACTTATACATCAATAATGATAATGCAAAAGTGAACACAAATAATCAAGTTTTTAATCATTAAATGATACGTTGTAAAGCAAAAAACAACATAATAAATTTGAAATGCTCCTAAAATCAACATATTGCTATACAACTTAGGAATCAAAAAACTGGTAGGGGGATTCTCACATAATCACATTCACTGATTATATGAGGCACGAACTAATTAACCAAACATCAGTTATGTAGAATGCAAAAGGGAAGTAAAAGTTTGAGAGAACTTCATTATTTCAGCTCATAATTTCAACACAAAGACTGAATTGAATAAATGGAGAAAAATTCATTGCAACACCATTGATTTCACATTGCATAACCATATAAATGCAGGGAAGCTAAACAAAAAAACTCATGAATTTGGAATCATGCATCATATACAAAACAAATCAAAACATTGGCTTTCATGCTTCCATTCCAATCGGAAATCACCATAAATTAAGAGAAATACTTAGGTGCGTTCTCTCACACAGTTCTAGGTGGGGGATAAATACAGCTGTATGATCTCAGATCCGACGGTAGGATAAATACTGACATAATTTTTATTTTTAAATACAGGCGTATTTATAGCAATCAACGGTTTAGATGCACTCCTCTCACCGTGATCTTAGGTGAGAGTAACTCACCTAAATTTTTTTCTAAATTAAAAGTGAATCAATGTTTTAGGAGCTTCTGAAAGCTTTAGGCTCTGTTTGGGACAGCTCTAGCAGATGGAAAAGCTGTTGATCGATTATAGCTTTCAGAAAAACTCTTATGAGAGAGTTGCAGACTGTTTAAAAGGTTTGTGCATAAGTGCTGATCGAATAGAGTTTTTTCATTTAAGCTGTTCGGTAGAACAACTGTTTGAAAACTATTTTTTTAAACAAAAATATTGAAATACAATAATTGTTAAAACTCGCGCCTAGGCAAACACGCGCGTCCGGGCAAAAAATGGTTGTTCAGGCGAAAAATGGCCACCCGGACAAAAAACGGAAGGTCGGGCGAAAAACGACCAACCGGTCGAAAAACGGTCACTCGGGCAAAAAACAAGCGTTCGGGCGAAAAATGCGCATCCGGACGAAAAAACGGCCGCCCGGATGAAAAACACGCGCACGGGCAAAAAATACGCGTCAGGGCGAAAAAAGTTCGCACGGGCAAAAAACGAGAGGTCAGGGCGAAAAACGCAAGCACGGGGAAAAATTGGCCGCCCAGGCAAAAAAATGCCGCACGGGCGAAAAAACGACAGCACAAGCAAAAGCGCGCGCTGGCGAAAAACGGCCGCACGAGCGAAAAAACGGCCGCCTGGGCGCGAAACGACCGCCTAGGTGAGAAACGGCCGCCCGCAAGACAAACACGCGCCCGCGCGAAAAATGCGCGCACGGGTGAAAGATGGCCACCCGAGCGAAAAAACGGTCGCCCGTGCGAAAAATACGTGCACGGGCAAAAAAACGGCCGCCCGGTCAAAATATGGTCTCCCCGGCGAAAAACGACCGTCGGATCGAAAAATTGCAGTCCGGGCGAAAAATGGCAGGTCGGGCGAAAAACGGCCGCCTCGACGAAAAACACGGGCCCGATCGAAAAATAGCCGTCCAGGAAAAAAATGTGCGCCCGGGCGAAAAACGCGTGCCCGAGCGAAAAATTTCCGCCCGGGCGGAAAACAGTCGGCCGGGCGAAAATCGGTTGCTTTGGCGAATAACGCGTGCCCGGGCGAAAAGTGATCGCCCAGGCGAAAAATGCGCGCCCGGGCCAAAATAACGGGCGTCTAGGCGAAAAATGACCGCTCGGGCGAAAAATGTGTCCGGCCGAAAATGAGTGTGCGGCCGAAAATGCGCGCCCGGACGAAAATACTGGAGTGATATGCAGCGAGATGAAGTTAATAAAAGTGAAAAGCTAAAAACAGAAAAAATAGTTTTTAGAAAGCTGTGTTTGAGTGACATCTCAAAGAGTCTCTAAAACAGTTTATTTGAAGAAACTTTTTTATATCTCTTGAGGTCTGAATAGAACTCTTTGAATAGAAAAAGCTGCTCAAACATAATCTTTATGTTATTTGACCACTTCACTTCTTGGTGTGTTGATAGAATATGTTTGTTGCATGAATTCCAGGATATATTTGTCAATGTGATTGTATATTCCAATATGAGATTCATGCAACTTCTTAGGGCCTGTTTGGGAGGGCTTTTTAGCTCCTTTCCGTTTTCTGAAAAATGCCACCGCACTTACAAAACCGTTTGGATTGTCTACCGGTGGGAAAAGCTACCGAAGAAAAATCTTTTTTCTCCTCCTTTTGAAAAGTCATTTGTCCCCTACTTTTCAATATTTTCGAAAAGCACTTCCTCATCCCGATACAAGGTTAGCGAATTTTTCGCCCGAGAGCAAAATTTTCCCATTATTCTGCTCGGTCGAGCATTTCTTCGCCGATGGGCGCATTTCTTCGACCGGGCAAAAAATGCGCGACCGGGCTAAAATTGCGCGACCGGGCAAAAATTGCGCGACCGGGCGCGCATTTTTCGCCCGGGCGCGAATTTTTTGCCCGACCGCGCATTTTTCGGCCGGGCGCACATTTTTCGCCCGGGAGCACATTTTTCGCCCGGGAGCGCATATTTCGCCCGGGCGAGCATTTTTTCGCCCGGGCACGAATGTTTCTCCCGGGAGTGCATTTTTCGCCCGGGCGCGAATTTTTCGCCCGGGCCGCATTTTTCACGCGGGCGCGCATTTTTTTCACCCGAGAGCGCATTTTTCACACCGACGCGCATTTTTCGCTCGGGCGCGCATTTTTCGCCCCGGCACGCATTTTTCACCCGGGCGCGCATTTTTTGCCCGGGCGCGCATTTTTCTCCCGGGCGCCCATTTTTTTGCTCGGGCGCGCATTTTTTCGTCCGGACGAGTATTTTTCGCCTAAACGCCCATTTTTTCGCCCGGGCGCCCATTTTTCGCCCGGACCAGTATTTTTCGCCCGGGCGCATTTTTCGCCCGGACAAGAATTTTTCGCCCGGGCGCGCAATTTTCGCCCGAACTCCTATTTTTCGCCAGGGCGCTCTTTTTCGCCCAAGCGCACATTTTTTAGCCCGGACGCACATTTTTCGCACCGGCGCGCTTTTATTTTGCGCGGGCGCGTTTTTTTTGCGCGGGCGCACAGTTTTTGCTCTGGCGCGCATTTTTCGCCCTGGCCCGAATTTTTCGCCCGGACTCGCATTTTTTCGCCCGAGCGCGCATTTTTCGCCCGGGAGCGCATTTTTTGCCCGGTCGTGCATTTTTTGCGCCGGCGACATTTTTTTTGCCTGGCCGCTCTTTTTTCTACCGGGTGAAAAATGCGCACCCGGGAGAAAAAAGAGCGTACGTGCGAAAAAATGCGCGCCCTGGCGAAAAATTCTCGCCCGGACGAAAAATGAGCGTCCGGGCAAAAAATGCGGGTCCAGGAAAAAAATGCGCGCCCGGACGAAAAAATGTGCGCCCGGGCGAAAAAATGTGCGCGCGGGCGAAAAATGCATTCCCGGGCGAAAAAATGCGATCCCGGGCGAAAAATGGGCGTTCGGGCGAAAATTGCGCGTACGGGCGAAAAATGGGCACTCGGGCGAAAAAATGGGCGTTCGGGCGAAAAATGTGTGTTCGGACGAAAAATGAGCGCCCGGACGAAAAATGCGCGCACCGGCAAAAATGCGCGCACAGGCGAAAAATGAGAGCAAGGGTGAAAAATGCGCGCTAGGGGCAAAAAATGCGCCTCCCAGAGAAAAATGTCCGCCCTTGCGAAAAATGCGCGCCCGTGAGAAAAATGCGCTTAAAAAAGTCATGACAACGGAGATTTACCAAACAGTTTATAAAGTGCTTCTCATTTTTTAAAATCTCTGCAAAAGGAGTTCACCCAAACAGATCTCCTTTTGAAATAGACATTTTCCAAAAGCTCCTTTTCCTACCATCCTTTTGCCACCACTCCTTCTCCTTTCTGAAAAGACCTCCCAAACAGGCCCTTAATCACAATTTTGGAGCTAGTGTATTTCTGTTCATGTACTCAATTGCATCTTTTTTGTTCCATATAATCTATATGCAGATAAGATAATAGGCAACAACATATTTCTTAATTTTGGGGGGTTATAGTTTTAATAAACAAATGTCATAGATGTAGTTTATGTTGAATGGTGTTAAGTTGTTTTTATTTACAATTTTAATTAAAAATGCTATACATGTAATTTATGTTGACAGTTGCCCTATTTATTCACAACTCACGGTCGGGAGAAGAACTTTCGCAACCCATAAGCGAGCGCAGGGATTATGGTGGTGTAATGGTGGAAGAACATCACCCTAATACCTATTGAATTTCATTGAACTCATGGACGGGCTGGGGTACTGCCGTTTTCGGGTACTCCCCCATGCAACCGTGTCGGTACCCTCCTCGCAGATGCGAGAGAGGAACTGCCGCTGAGGAATGCGAGAGTTCACCTCTAGGAATGGAGCTTGGTCATAGGGGCGGAGCCCCGTGTACTACCGCGCTTGGCCATAGAGGCGGAGCCCCGCGTCGGCCACTGCGTGTGTGTGACACACGAGCACGATGGGCAAACATATAAAAGAGATTGGAGAAAAATTTAACCCGGCTTACGGTTCTGCTCGCATGGACCCAATTATTAGTCCCTAACTCAGGTCCAATCTGAACTATCGCCTACAAATTTGGCACACGCCGAAATTTCGCGTGTACAAATTCTGTGGACTCGAGTTTTAAATAGCTATTGAAAAATTAATTCGTATCAATCAATCAAATTTGCTGATTAATTAATTATTGTTGCGGGTCGCTTAGGGCTCTTGGTAGACCGGTTCAACTGAACCGCCTTAGCTCGTGAGCGATCTAAGCGCGCCAACAGTCAATTTGAGATCTGCTGAATACACAGGGACTTTTTAGCGTGGAAAACCCGGAAAGGGTGAAAAATCACGTGGTCGGAGCTGTGCCGACCAAATTTCACTATCTCCAGAGAGGTTACAACTCAGATGCTTAGAGATCGAGCGCGACAGGCCGCTGCTCGTTACAATAGTAGAGAGAGAGAGAGCACTCCGAGGGTGATAGGCCACCTCTTCGGAAAAAACTAAGTACTTTTCCTATGAGGACAGTGGTGAAAGAAAGTGAGAAGACCGTGTCCGCTTTCCAGAGGACAGAGGTGAGACTGCCCTGTCTGCTTTTGAGAAGGCAGAAGTGAGACTGCCTTGTCCGCTTTCCTGAGAACGGAAGCGAGACAGCCTTGTCCGCTTTCCTGAGAACGAAAGCGGGAGCCTTGTCCGCTTTCGCGAAGAATGAAATCTCTAAGTTCACGAAGAAGATCTTCAAGCACCGAAGGAGAAATCCGTGGAAATCTTCAAGGAGCTCTCTCTCTGGTCATGAAGGCGGGATCCTTTAAATGAAGCCTTGGGGGCCTTTTTATAGCTTTGGTCGGGGGTAGCCCGGTAATTTCGTCGTCGTAACCACCATAACCACCTTGGCGGACGAATCACATTTCCCGATTTGGGGCACTCGGATCACCATTTTTGGTAAATGACCGTCCTGCCCTTTGAGGAAAGGCGACAAGCCGTTCCTGAAAAGTGAGAAACTGAAAAGACAAAAAGTGAGCAAGCCGAGGCGGAAAAGTGAGCGAGGCTGAAATGTGAGCGAGGCGAGGCGGAAAAGTGAGCGAGGCGAGTCGGAAAAGTGAGCGAGACGAGTCGGAAAAGCGAGCTAGGCGGAAGTGTGGGAATGCTCTGAGCGCGCTCAGAAGCGTTCTGAGCGCGCAATGAACGCGGAAGCGCTGTGAACGCGCTCGGAGGCGTTCTGAGCGCGCGTGAGCGTGGAGGCGTTCTTAGCGCGCTCAGAAACGTTTTGAGCGCGCAACGAACATGGTAGCGCTTTGAACGCGCTAGGAGGCGTTCTGAGCGCGCGTGAGTGCAGAGGTGTTTGACGTATAGCGTGCACCTGGGCCGCTTCGCTCGTGCCGTGAATGTGGATTTAGGAGGTGTTGTGGCCGCGCAGTACAAAGGACAACACCCCTCCCCCTTTGGGAACCGCTCGGGGCCGAGATGCGAGAAGGAGGCCGTGAGAAATCCTCGAGGCCGAGGCGGTCGTACGATCTTGATCACGCGGGGGGGGGGGGGGGGGGGGGGGGGGGGGGGGGGGGGATTCGGCATTCCCCAACTGGGGAAGTGCTGAATGCACTCAACTCCCCAATTGGGGAGTTGATTTGACGTGAACATGGTTCACGTAACTCTCCAATTGGGGAACCATGTTCACGTAACTCCCCATTTGGGGAGTGGGGCACTCTTCCCCACTCCCCATTTGGGGAGTGCTGACCAAGTCAGCGCCTAAAATAGGCGCTGACTTGGTCAGCGCCAAATTATTTGGCAGGGGGTGCGGCAATGCCGCACCCCCTCTTAGGTGCGGCAGTGCCGCACCTTTTAGGTGCGCCAGTGTCGCATCTTTTAGGTGCGGCAGTGCCGAGCCTTTTAGGCGCTGCGGGTGGCGCGCCTTTCGGCGCGGCGAACGCCGTGCCTCTTACTTTGCGGTGTGAGGTGTGACGCTTTTCGTTGCGGCATTTCTTGGCTTTCTCGCCACTTGCGGTGCTTGCAAACTTGATGGCACCCGTACGAATATGTTTCGCGGGACCGTCTCCGTATCATCTTTACGGGTACGCATCAATTGTATTTTTTCTAATGTGAAATTAGAAAGAATCTACAAAAATCTTTATATTATTTTAAAATTTTCATAAAATGAGCTATAAAATTAGTATTTGATGTCAATAGCTTACCCTATAATATTCATATTTGAAGAAAATATTCGACGGAATAATATACCGAAACTTGTAACACAATTGTTTATATTTATATAATTTACCATAGAATGTAATGGGATCCGTGCATGAATAAATAATCTCTTGTGTGTATAAATAAATAATAAAGATATTAATCAACATTAAAAGCATGAGAACGACTTCTCAACTTAAAATTTAATTTTAAATAAACTAAACTTGTCGCTTTAAAACTATAACAATTCTTTCTTTTTATATAAAAAGAGAGATTGATGTCTTACCAACTAATTTAGCTAATAAAAAAATAAAATTATTATTCAGCACACCAAATTTCCTAAAATAAGTGCTTAATAAAGAAAAAACAAATTAATATTCCACACACGAAACATGAGAATGACTCATTCAGTTTAAAATTTAGTTGTAGGTAAATTAAAGTTTACATCTTTAAAAATATAACTATATATTCTTTTTATGAAAATTATTAATTGAATATATGAATGTATAGAGAAAGAGATTGAATTGCTATCTAATAATTTGGCCAACGAATGATTAAATTAACATTTCACAACAAACTTCTTTGTAAATTAGCTTGCAGGATTTGGTTGTCAACTGCCACATGAGTTTTAATAAAATTAATTTAAATATCACATTTTTAATTCAAGCTAGTATGAAATTAATGTTTGATCTCAATAGCTTATAATACGTTCTTATTCGGAGAAAATGTTCCCGCTGATAACATGCGGAAAATGATTTATTAACTTTTCAAATAATTGTTGTTATACTATATATATACACACATATATACACACACACTTGAGTGACAATACATGAGCGACCCTCATGCCGTGACAATGCCCTGGCTGCGACAGTGCCACGGTGCTACAAAACTCTCGTTGCTTGCAACCGATATATAAGAAAATATACCTCACCCTCTCTCTCTCTCTCTCTCTCTCTCTCTCTCTCTCTCTTCTCTCTCTCTCTCTCTCTCTCTCTTTGGGTAAAAATCATTTCAGTCACTGGGGTTACAAGGTAATGTCAATTTAGTCTCTAAACTTATAAGTTGTGTTATTTTCATCCTTTTGGCCAACATCCGATTTTATTTTGTGTGCAGTTTAAGGGCTAAACTTCAGGGACTGATATGATTTTTACCCCTCTTTTCTCATTTCTTCTTTGATAGTTATGTTTATTTATTTGATTTGACTATTAAGATTTAATAGTCACATTTATTTATTTGATTTGATAACTTGCTTCTAACTCCTTGATTTCGACTTTTTTTTTAAACTTTTTTGGATACATAAGTTAGCTTAGACATGTGAACATTGTTTCCAAACAAAAACATTATATGGTAAGCTATAGACATCAACTATCACTTTTATACAAATGTGATTGTATGGTTTACAATTTAGTTTATGTTTCTCGTCAATAACAATTGTTAATCTGAGAGGAAACTTCAAAAAAGAGAACCTCACAATTTGCGCAGGGAACTTTATCACACAAACCATTTTAGTGGAACCATTCTCTGGTTTGTGATATTCTCTTTCTTAGATGCGGGTGTAGCCTGCCCGAGAGCATTGACCACGCGCATAGCCCGTGTGGAGAATAGTTGAGCACGGTTGTAAGATATTGCGCCCGCTAAGATGCAGACGTATCCCACTTAGATGTGCGCTCAACCCGCTTAGATGCGGGGGCAACCCGCTAAGATGCGGGCGCAACCTGCTTAGATGCGGGCGCAACCCTCTTAGATGTGGGCACATCCCACTAAGAGCCGCCTGTCGAATGATGTCACCCGTCAAATGATATTGCCCACCGAATGATGTCGTCCGCCAAATGATTTCGTCCGTCGAATGATACTGTCCGCCGAATGTTCGCAGCATGGACTTATGTACCGTTTGGCGCAGCTTATAGGCTCCGGTGCGGCAGGTAAAAAACGGAGGTTCCTTTATAAGCTGTGTTTGGATGGCGTCAGCTCCCAAACGGCGGTTCTAAATATACGCAGTTTATTCCTAGGGCTGATCCGCGCTATTTTCCTCCAGCTCCACCGCGCCGCAAGCGCGATCTCCTATCGCGTCTCTTCTTCTTCCCGAATCCCCCCGATCGGCGAAACCTAGCTCCTCCTCTCGCGTCTTCTCTTCTTCTTCCCGAATCCCCCCGACGGCGAAACCTAGCTCCGCGAGTCCTCCTTCTTCCTCGCCTCTCTTCTCCAGTCGAAGTGCGCCGGCTCCCTCTTCTCCAGTGCGCCGGCTCCCAATCGATTGAACGCCGGCTCTCAATCGACTACTCTTCCGATTTCTCCTCCCTATCGACGCCGTTTCTGCACCCGATCTCCTCTCCTAACAGCCTCAACTCTTCGAGATCCAACATCAGGTATCTACTCACCCGAAATCCTCTATTCATTTGTAATTTTTGTAGGGATATGATTTTTTTTGTTATTTTAGGTGTATACTCACCCAATTTTTGTTTGAATGAAATTTTTATTGTGTTTGTGCTTGATTGTGTGTGTGTGTGTGATGTATATATGTGTGTGTGTGTGAGATGGCTGCTCTATATATATGTATGTGTGTGTGTGTGCTGCTCTATATATATGTATGTGTGTGTGTGCTGCTCTATATATATGTATGTGTGTGTGTGTATATTTAGGTTTGTGTGTGTGTGCTGCTCTATATATATGTGTGTGTGTGTGTGTGTGTGTGTGTGTGTGTGTATGTAGGTTTGTGTTTGTATGGCTGTGTATGTATATATATGTATTTGTGTATGTGCCGTGTATATATATATGTAGGTGTGTGTGTGTGTATATATATATGAATGTGTGTTTGTGTGGGTGTGGATATATATATATATATGTATTTGTGTGTGTGTGCTGTGTATATATATGTAGGTGTGTGTGTGTGTGTGTGTGTGTGTGTGTGTGTGTGTGTGTGTGTGTGTGTGTGTGTGTGTGTGTGTGTGTGTGTGTGTGTGTGTTTGTGTGGCTGTGTATATTTATATATATGTATTTGTGTGTGTGTGTGCTGTGTATATATATATGTGTGTGTGTGTGTATATATATGAATGTGTGTTTGTGTGGGTGTGTATATATATATGTATTTGTGTGTGTGTGTGCTGTGTATATATATGTAGGTGTGTGTGTATATATATATGAATGTGTGTTTGTGTGGCTGTGTATATTTATTTTTTTGTATTTGTGTGTGTTGTGTATATATATGTGTGTGTGTGTGTGTGTGTGTGTATGTTTGTGTGGGTGTGGATATATATATGTATTTGTGTGTGTGTGTGTGTGTGTGTGTGTGTGTGTGTGTGTGCGTGTGTGCGTGTGTGTGTGTGCGGGAGACGGAGTAGACTCACAGAGACGACATGATACATGCACTGATACATCAAGTGGTGTAGACGAGATGTTAGCACTGCGTGAGTCTATAGCGCAACAACTCTATGATGCAAGAAGGTAAGATTCTAATATAAAGTATTTTCAATTATGTAGGTGATACACCGAAATATTTGCAAGCAGCTGATGGATATGTGCGTCGAGAGTTTAAAATGTTTTTTGTTATGTTGTTTTGTAATATCTGAAAAACATTGATATTTTATTTGGTATGTAGTGTGACGTTGATTTTTGTACAACCCTGTATTCGCCGAGTGGGCCCCCGAGGCCCAAGATATTTTTAGGCCTAATATTTCCAAAGGGCGCGACCTCGGGAGGAGGAGGGGTGAGTATTTGGAGGGAGTCGAGTCTGAGGGGCGCATCCCAGGACTGTTCCCTTGTGGGGGCGAGCTGGGAGGGCCGGGAGGCCTCCGGCTTGCCCAGAGCCTTGCGGGGGCGAGCTGGGAGGGCCGGGAGGCCTCCGGCTCGCCCAGACCCTTGTGGGGGCGAGCTGGGAGGGCGGGAGGCCTCCGGCTCGCCCAGAGCCTTGTGAGGGCGAGCCGGGGAGGGCCGGGAGGCCTCCAGCTCGCCCAGAACCTTGTGGGAGCGAGCTGGGAGGGCCGGGAGGCCTCCGGCTCGCCCAGAACCTTGTGGGGGCGAGCTGGGAGGGCCGGGAGGCCTCCGACTCGCCCAGAGCCTTGTGGGGGCGAGCTGGGAGGGCCGGGAGGCATCCGGCTCGCCCAGAGCCTTGTGGGGGCGAGCTGGGAGGGCCGGGAGGCCTCCGGCTCGCCCAGAGCCTTGTGGGGGCGAGCCGGGAGGGCCGGGAGGCCTCCGGCTCGCCCAGACCCTTGTGGGGGCGAGCCGGGAGGGCTGGGAGGCCTCCGGCTCGCCCAGAGCCTTGTGGGGGCGAGCTGGGAGGGCCGGGAGGCCTCTGGCTCGCCCAGAGCCTTGTGGGGGCGAGCTGGGAGGGCCGGGAGGCCTCCGGCTCACCCAGAGCCTTGTGGGGGCGAGCTGGGAGGTCCAGGAGGCCTCCAGCTCGCCCAGACCCTTGTGGGGGCGAGCTGGGAGGGCCGGGAGGCCTCCGGCTCGCCCAGACCCTTGTGGGGGCAAGCTGGGAGGGCCGGGAAGCCTCCGGCTCGCCCAGAACCTTGTGGGGGCGAGCTGGGAGGGCCGGGAGGCCTCCGGCTCGCCCAGACCCTTGTGGGGGCGAGCTGGGAGGGCCGGAGGCCTCCGGCTCGCCCAGAGTCTTGTGGGGGCGAGCCGGGGAGGCCGGGAGGCCTCCGGCTCGCCCAGCTCCAAGCCGGGTAGGCGGTCTGCGTTTAGCGCCCAAGAGTAGCGGGATTTGGCTATCTGCAGCCCAGTTCAAGGGTATTTTGGTAATCTGGCAGACCAGTTTTCGGCTATTTGCAGCCCAACTTCAGAAATCCTATAAATAGGACCAAGGGGGCACCATTTGGAGGGATCTGATTCTAGGCTAGCTCTCTCTCTCTCTCTCTCTCCCTCCCCAAGTCTCTCTAGGGGGGTGAGGAGAGCCTCCAGTGGTGCCCAAGCTTAGTAGTGGCTTGGGAGGGGAAGTTCCTAAGGGGCTTCCGGGTATGTGGCGGGACCTCCCCACTAAGCCCTTGGTCCAGTCCCTAGTTCCAACACCTTCAACCTAGAGCTCTCCCTTGGGAGGAGTAAGGATTGGTCGCCCCTCGGCTAGCTGAGGGCCCCGAACTCCACAGAGACTAAGTCTTGTTCGCAAGTCTCGGTTTCAACAATTTTAAATGTTGAAAATGATTTCAGGTATTAAACATAGAATTTAAATTAATTACAAAAAAATTAACCTACAAAAACTCCATTTCTGCCAAACAGTTTGTACAAAACAGCTTATTAAAAGCTCTGCAAACTCCATTTCACACAAACAGTTTTTTAACAAAACTCTGTTTTCCAGAAACAGCACTTTTCCTATCAGCAACAGCTCATCAGCAGCTTTCCATCAGCAACAGCTCACCCAAACTGGCCAATGAATAGATATATTAATATTTCACACCAAACTTCCTTATAAACTAGCTAGCAGGACTTAGTTTTCAATATAATTAATTTAAATATTTCACTTTTAATTCAAGCCATTATAAAATTAGTAGTTGCGGGTCGCTCGATGCTCTTGTAGACTGGTCGAACTGAACCGTCTCAGCTCGAGAGTGAGCCGTGCGTGCAAACAGACACTGCTAGCAAAGACACTTTTTAACGTGAAAAATCCGAAAATGGTGAAAAACATGGAGCCGGATTGGTGTCGACCAAATTGTACTATTTTATCGAGTGTTACAAGTACAACGCAAGAGGATGACAGGTCACCGCTCGTTGCAAGGGGTGCAAAAAAGAATGAGAAAGAGAGAATCTCAAAGAGAAAGGAGATCTTCGAAGGTCAAAAGGAGATCTTCAAGACGCCTTCGAAGGACATTTTCGAAGGGGAAGGAGATCTTCGAACGCCGAAGGAGAACTCTGATGGATCTTCATAGGAGCTCTCTCGGGCGTAGAAAGCAAGGTCCCCTTAAATGAGGGCTCTGGACTCCTTTATAGCTTTGGACAGAGGTAGTCTGGTAATTTTATGTTGTAAACATCATAAATACCTGACGGACGAATCATGCTCGTCAATCTGGAGCACACAGATAGCCATTTTTTGGATATGACCATTTCCCCCCCCCCCCCCCCCCCCCCCCCCCCGGGCAGTTCCGTTGGCGGCAATGACGACAACGAACGAATCCTGCAATCTGAGAAGTAAAGAGAGTTAACAGTCGTGCGTGCCACGAACGCGGAGGCGTTCGGCGCACGTCGTGAACGCGGATGTTGACGCCAGGAAAATCCTGGCCTTAAGATTCGGACCGATGCAACCGGAGGCTACTCGCCCAGCAGTCCAACGAGATGACCTGGCTGGCGACTACTACGGAGATAGAAGAGCAACGAACAAGACCCCAGGCGCTGCGGCAGGGAGGTCCCACCACGTACCCAGAAGCTCTGAAGAGACTTCCCCTCCAAGACCAAAAATGGCCGAGCAGGGTACAAGGAAGGCACCGACTTGGCTAGTACCGGGAGTAGCGGCCAAGTGTGACAGGTTCCAGAATGCAAGAGCAGGGTTTCGAAAGCTCAAGTCCAAGTGCCAATCCAAGTACCCCTGAGGTCCTATTTATAGGAAAACCAAGGGGTAGGGGGGTTTTTATAGCCCAGCCTCTGCCCGACGACTAGCGACATTGAGGCGATCTCCCCGGGCAAATGGGCGAGTATCACCTATGGTCGCCCACCTTTTGGCGAGTATCCGGGCTACTCGCACGAGTGCACCCCTACTCGCCTAGGTTGTCTTCAGCTCCTATGCTTGACGAACTCTCTCATTATGCCTGCTGGCCGACTTTATCTTAGTATCTCGAACTGTTGACTGTCGTATTGACTCTTTGACTTTGACCTCTGTCTACGTGGCCTTGGGTGGGTCCTACCCTCGGAGAATGAGGGTTGTACACAATCCCCGCTCTTTGCGAGTAACGTAGTTGCTTGGAAAGAATCATCCAACCCTGATTCGACGAGCTGTCTTTCTGGCGAGTATTGGTTGATAGTCGGCATCCCGCTGGTTTGACGCTCTGGCCCTATATATAGAGGGGGAGGGGTCTCTGATGGCAAGGCTTTTTTGATCTCGCTTTCAAGATATCGCGTAGTATTGTCGAGGAAGCTGCCGCTGATTTGGCCGAGCTTGCAAGTCTGCTGCCACCTTTGCGGAAGCCTGCTCGCGACGCCGAGCTCGAGGACTTTCTCGCTTCTAAGAAGAGGAAGCGTCTTGAGAGGAATAAGGAGAAGAAGAACAAGAAGAAGAAGAATGCGGACGCCTCCGAAAATGTCGCTGACTCTCAGGTCGGCACTACCCAGCAGGTACTCGCCGACTTGGGTCTCGGTCAGTCGGGTGGCTCGCCTGTTCCTGATCCTCCTTTGTCGAATGTAGCTCCTGAGGCGAGTACTGTGGGAATCTCGGCTGAAGATCAAACTGAAGTTCTTCCTGCGCGAAGTGAGAGCTACCTACTCGCCACTTTTTAAGTTTTAGTCGCCCGTCTGTCTGACGTTTTCTATGCTATCTCGCAGATCCGCCGCTCGTCGTTGCTCGGGAGGAGCCTTTGAGCGCCATTCCTCTGCGATCATCGCCTATGATCTCGCCCAGGACTGGGGGAGGAACTCGCCGGGGCGGATCGGTG
Organism: Dactylorhiza incarnata; assembly: GCA_033032865.1. NCBI lineage: Eukaryota > Viridiplantae > Streptophyta > Magnoliopsida > Asparagales > Orchidaceae > Dactylorhiza > Dactylorhiza incarnata. The sequence goes on along the minus strand of JAWHQI010000263.1, from coordinate 3,608,779 downwards.
CGGATCCTTCATAGCTCCGCGATGGATAAGAGGCCGATGAGCGAGCAGAGGGCTCCTTCAGCGAGTAATCCTCTTCCGCCGCCACCGCCTTTGCAGCAACCAGAGGTGGCGAGTAGCCCGCAACTGCCCGCGGACCAACTTCCTCCACCTCCTCCGTTCCCTCCTCCTGCCGATATGTAGGATGATCGCCGCCTTCTGTCTTCCTCGGCTCCCACCGCTCATCCAGCTTAATCCTCGCGTCGAGGCGGGGTGGCGGGGTCTTCTGGCTTCTTCGCTCCCAGAGGGGGAGGGCGACCAGTGGATGGTCGCGATCGGGGTGATGCGCCTTCCAGCAGGGAGCACATCGGCGGATCGCACTCAAACCGGCGAGATGGTGCTCGTCGCAGTCTGTCCCCGCATCGGGGAAGGAGCTCTCCTCGCCGACCATCTCGGAGTCCTCGCCGCGACTTGCGGAATGATGCTCATCGGCCTGGTAAATGGAGTCGCTGTCTTTCCGAATATCTTCAAAGAAGGGTCTTCCCGCTACTCGTCACTAAGGCTTCGCTTTTATGTCTTTTTCTGCAGCTCGCGCTCACACCCCTATCGGGGCTCTGATTAACGGGGTCGGGCTTCCCTCCCGTGAGTATCAGGAGAGGGCTACTCGTGCCACCCTGGATTTGGAGCCGAAGTTGGAACGTCTGGCGATCAGCGAGTCCCATCGGCGTCTGACCGCGGTGGAAGCGCGAGTGGAGCTCTTGGCGGCTGCCGACTCTCAGCGTCGTCTGACCGAGCTTGAGGTGCAAGCATCACGGCTGGAGGAGTTCGATACTCGCCTGGCTAGTGTAGAATCTCGCCTTCAGGCTGTCGGCGATCTAGAGCGCCGGGTTGGCAGGATGGAGCATCGACAGCAGTTGCATCACGACGAGCTGGTGGGGACGCGTGCGAGCACGGGCTCCGTTGGTCGCCTGGCGAGGATGGAGGAGCAGCTGCGACAAGGCGAGGATGCGATGTTCGTGGCCTTCGAGCATTTCAAGCGAGCTCGCAGTATGGGCTGGGTTGGGCGACAACCGCAGCTTCCTGACGCTCAGCCGAACCCCTAGGATGCTGCCCCTCTTTCTTTTTATAGTCGCTTGTAGCCTTTTGGCGAATGCTTGTAATTCTGAAATAGTTGATTTCTTTAAGTAATTTGTTATTTGGCGAGTATGGATATCGCCTTGTTGCCTTTCTTGTTTTCTGCGATGTCTTGATGTTCTTTTTTGTTTTCTTTCCTGCGAGTAGTTGTTGAAAGTTGTGTTGGTGTGGCGAGTACCGTAGTAATTTGATGCAGGTACTCGCTCGTTCGACACTGGTGATTTGACGTGCACCCTGGGTTTTGGCGACTTTCCTCGATACTCGCCACCCCCGACTCGTGCTCGCGGTGGCGTACGCGGCAAGCCAAGCTTCGTCGAGTACTATAAATAGGTGGGGTGGGTACGTATTTATTACGCTTTTGGCGATCTTCCCTTTCTTTCCAGCGACTATCTCCCGATTGCTCCTCTCCTCGCATCTTCGATACTCGCTTCTTCAATCCTTCCCTTCCTGAATGGCTGACGAGGCAGCTATTCGCCGTGCAAGTCATGCGAAGAACTTAGAGGCGACCTCTTTCAAGAAGCCGATTACTCGGCCGAGCGATCTGAAGGAGTTCTCTGCAAAATATTTGTCGTCGGGGTACGTCGCCAGGCTTCCTCGCGAGGATGAACGCCTGAACTCCTTCTCGGCGACCGAGCTGGTCTTCCCCATCCGCCATTTTGAAGTCGGCCTGCGACTACCCTTGTGGTCGGAGGTTTGCCAGATCCTCCGCTACCACGGGATAGTCCCGGCGCAAATCAACCCAAACGGAGTGGCGATGATCGTGGGGTTCCTCTGCTACCTGCGCGACCAGGGGATCGCCTTTGATCTCTCCGTCTTCCGGCGAGTATTCCACTTCGGCGCCACTGGCGAAGGTGTCTTCTTTTTGTGCAGTCATGTCTGCACGCTGGTCGGTACGACGAACAAGAACCATCGCTGGACAGAGCGAATAGTCGTCATCAAGGGCGACTTTGGCGTCGTGCCGACTTCATCCTTCCAGCCGACAGAGAGTGCCTTCGCTGCCGCTTATCTGGAGGAGAGCCGGAGAAGCTACTCGACAGCTTTCGAGGTCGCCGTCTAGATGTCGTCCTCTGGAGGAAGCGAGTAGATGAGCTTGCCGAGGTGTTCCATGGTGAAGGTAGTCGTCTAAGCGAGTACTTGTTCATGCTCGCCACTTGTCTTCAGTCGGCGCCTAACGCTCTTTTCTTTGTCTGGGTGCAGCTGTTCGCTCCTTACCGAGCGAGCTTCTTCCCTTGGTGCCAAAGGCGGGGGCTCCTGCTTTGGTTGATTTGTCGCCCGGCGGCGATGATCAGGAGGCCGCTGGCGACGACGCTGGGCCCTCGAAGAAGAGGAAGGTCAAGGGGAAGTCCGCCGAGACTGTGAGGAAAAAGGAGGTCGCCAAGAGGGACCTGAAAGCGAGGGCACATCCTTCGGAGGCTGGCGAGCCTAGCGGCCATCCGCTCTTCGGCGAAGGTGTGGGCAGCGAGGATGCCTATGGTCGCCCTCTGGTGTCCTGGGCTGAGCGAGCCCATGAAGTGACGTTGAGCACCAACCTCCCCGCCTGGTCGGAGGATTGGGAGGATGCGGGCGAGGCGTTCGACGTGACGTTCACCCTTTATGGTCGCGCGGACGCCGAATCCTTGCAAGACGTCTCGGCCGAGTATCTCGCCCATCAGAGCTCGCGAGCCAACCTGCGAGCTGCCGAGCTTGAGCATGAGACGGCGAGGAAACTGCTTGAATATGAGCAGGTGATCAAGGTGCAGATCAAGAAGCTCATCACCTTGGGGCTGGAGGCCGCCAAGTGGAAAGACCAGGAGGTACTCGCTCATCACCTTTCTGGTTCTGAGATAGTCGCCTTTTGTGTCGATGGATGTTTGCTAACCGCTGTCTTCATCTGTACAGGCCGCCGAGCTAGAAATGGCGAAGAAAGTGTCCCAGCTGGAGAAGGAGCTGGAGGATACTCGACAAACCTTGGAGGCCTCCCAAGTGCGAATCGCTGAGTTGGAAACTCGGCCTGCCAAGCAACAGCCTTCGTCGGCGGGTCCCTCCAGGGTTGGCAAGCAGATCCGGATAGTCGGCGACGATATGGCGCATATTCGTCGGGAGATCGCGCGAGCAACCGGGAAGGTGGTCCTAAGCAGTCTGAAGGCCGATGGTCTTTTGAAGCCGGAGGCAATGAACCTGACTGTCATGGACATCATCCCGGCACTACTCGCCGAAGAGTCCAATTCCCCCATGCGAGATCTTCCATCCTCATCCACCGATTCCGGAGATGACGATTCTGAGGACGAGGGTGATGATGGCGAAGATGTCGATCCTGACGGCGAGGATGGTGGCGATGATGCATAGTCGCCTGTCTTCTTTTTGCATATCTGTACAATCATTTTTGTATATGTACTTATGAAAGTAAATGAATACAATTGTTTTGCTCGCCTTTTGTAGTCGCCTTTTGCTTTTCTTCTTTTCGTGATCATGCCGAGTAGGCTCTTAGGCTCGAGACGAGGTTGAGTGCTTGCTAGGCGACTAAGCATAGGCGAGATAGGATGCTGCGGACGACGATCGTACCTTACTCGCTGGGTAGATGCTCGGTCATACATGCTCGCGCCCTCATACTCGCATCTTCCTACTCGCACCTGCATATGAAGAAGGATCCTTGAGATATGCTTTTCTAGAATCTCATTTTATACCTTCAGGTTGATGCTGCTGAAGAGGTCGACACAGTAGGGAATGACTGTCGGGGAGGTTCCGATGGAACACCTTCCAAGGGATCACAACATCCCGAGGTCTCCATCCTACTTGGGCGCTGAATGTTTCCATCCTTCGGTCGGTCGAATCGGTCCTACCCTTTCCCAAGTTGGAATGTCGGCTTCCAGACTCTCCCCTGGTAATCTCTTCAGTCGGACGAGAAATGCGGTCGGAGGGTAACTCGACCAACATGCAAGGGGGGAGCTAATCTCGACCGTCAGTGCAGAGGCTTGGTATTAGGAGAACGCACTACCGAGGCACCGTCCCATCATCCGTTCTGAGTTTTTACGAGGGTGTAGTCGGAGGCTCGTATTTCAACTTGCGGCTGTGAATGTTGATGCAGGACGACGTCAAGCAGGGAATGGCAGTCGGGGAGGTCCAAGGGGACACACCATCCCGAGGCCTCCATCCTACTTGGATGCTGGACGTCCGCGATGGATGATGACAAGTAGGGACTGACAGTCGGGGAGGTTTCAAAGGAACGCACCATCCCGAGGCCTCCATCCTACCTGGATGTTGAATGCCGACCGAACCTGTTTCCTGTTGCTCAACAATTAAACGGGGAGTTAAGCACACTTAAGCACATTAACTCACACAATTGGAGGAAATAATCGGAAACGCATCGCTTTGTTATGGGCTTTTAGCCCTCGAGTGTGCACGACACCTTTATTCAAGGGTCCCCTGAGCTAGTTAAATCGATCATCTCTTCGCCGAATCGGGAGGTCGGCGTCCAGACTTTTCTTCTGGTAATCTCTTCAGTCGGACGAGAAATGCGGTCGGTGGGTAACTCGACCAACATGCAAGGGGGGAGCTGATCTCGATCGTCAGTGCAGAGGCTTGGTATTAGGAGAACGCACACCCGAGGCACTGTCCCATCATCCGTTCTGAGTTTTTACGAGGGTTAAGTCGGAGGCTCGTTTCCCAACCTAGCATGGAGATCGACTATACTGGCCTTCTTCCTTAAAAGACTTTTCTGAGATAGGAAGGACTGCCTCATCCCATATTTCAGGGAGACGTAAATTTTTTATTTACAAATGAATTTACAAAAGAAGGGGGGCATGTACATTCCCCTTAGGGATAAAACCTTTTCAGGTCATCGCCGCTCCAGGTGTTCCCTAGCAGCTCGCCTTCCTGGTTCTGCAAGCGGTACCCTCCGGTCAGGAGAGCTTCTTGGATGATGAAGGGTCCTTCCCAGTTCGGGTTAAGCTTCCCGACGGCTGCTGACCTTCCTGCCGCGTCCACTTTCTTCAGGACCAGGTCACCTGCTTGGAAGTGCTTGAGGCGGACATTCTTGTCAAAATGTCTTGCCATTCGGCGCTTGATCTCTTCTTGCCTAGTTGAGGCCAGGTCGCGGAGCTCTTCGATGTAATCGAGGGACAGCTTCTGGGCTTCCTCATTTTCCAATCGCCATTCTTCGTTTCCGTCTTCCGTGGATACCACCCTTGGGCTTCTGACTTCAAACTCTACTGGAATGAGAGCTTCCGACCCGTGAGAAAGCTTGAACGGTGTTTCCCCGGTGGCTGAGCTAGGAGTGGTCCTCAGAGCCCAAAGGACCGAGGGGAGCTGGTCCGCCCAATTACCTCTTAGGTTCTCCACCTTCTTCTTCAGCAGGTTGATGATCAGCTTGTTGGCGGCCTCCACTTGGCCATTGCTCCTAGGGTGGTGTACGGAGGCGAATCGAAGATCAGTTCCCAGTTGTCTGCAAAAGTCCTCCAATTCCAAGCTGGCAAACTGGGGACCGTTGTCGGTGACGATGGCGAGAGGGATTCCAAATCTGCAGACGATCTCTCCCCAGATTAAGTTCTTCACGACTTGAGAGGTGGTCTTGGCCAAAGCTTTGGCCTCGGTCCACTTGGAGAAGTAGTCGATCATGACGAGAACGAACTTCCTCTGGCCACTTGCTTGAGGGAAAGGGCCGATCAAGTCCATCCCCCAGATGGCAAACGGCCATGGGGCGGTGATTGATCGGAGCTGCTGGGCCGGCTGCAACTGAAGAGGGGCGAAGAGCTGGTATTTCTGACACTTCTTTGAGAAGGTCTCGGCATCCTTCCGGATAGTAGGCCAGAAGTAACCTTGCCTTAGGATCCTTTGTTCCAAAGTGCGAGTCCCAGAATGGCTTCCGCACTCTCCCGAGTGGATCTCCTCCAACACTCGAGGTACTTCGTCTTCAGAGACACATCTGGCCAGGGGGCCTGAGATGGTTTTGCGGTACAGCTCTCCGTTTTGTAGTAAATAGTACGCCGCCTTGTACCGAAATCTTCTTTGATCTCCTTCGCCCGCCGGGAGCTGGTCGCTGACCAGGAAGGCCACAAAGGGATCCATCCATGAAGGGCGTTGCTCGATCTCCATCATCTCTCCCTCTTCAATGGATGGACGGAAGAGTTCGGTAATAGTTCCTCCAGCCCTCGACCCATATTTGGCTAAGCGATCTGCTGTCGAGTTCTCCTCTCTCGGCACATGCTCGACGAAGAAGTACTGGAAGCATCCAATCAGCCCTTTCACCTTTACTAGGTACTTCTGCAGGATGGTGTCGCGCACCTCGAACTCGCCTCGAATCTGTGACGCGACCACCATCGAATTCGTGAAAGCCCGAACATCACGGATCCCCAACTCCTTGGCAAGGCGCAAACCTGCCACTATGGCCTCGTACTCTGCTTGGTTGTTCGTGACGGGGAAGAGGATCTTGACGGCTTGCTCGATCCTTGTTCCCTGTGGGCTGACGAGCACGATGCCCACCCCCACAGAACTTTTGCCTGAAGCTCCGTCCACAAACATCTTCCATGGGATCGGATTGAGAGCTTCTTCTCCTGGCTCCGATTCCACTGAGAAGTCAGCCAGGAAGTCTGCCACTGCCTGGGCCTTGATCGCTACCCGGGGTGAGAAGGAAATGTCGAACTCGCTGAGTTCTACCGACCATTTCGCTAATCTCCCAGAATGTTCCACTCCTTCTAGGACATTTCGGAGAGGATGATCAGTCACAACCCGAATGGAGTGAGCTTGAAAGTAAGGCCGGAGCTTCCGTGCCGACACCACCAGGGCGAAAGCAAGCTTCTCCAGGATCGGATATTTCAACTTCGCCTTCTTCAACACCCGACTGACATAGTAGATGGGTAGCTGCTTCCTTCCTTCCTCTCGGACCAATACGGAACTCACTGCTTCTACTCCTACTCCCAGGTAGATGAGCAGGTCTTCGCCTTCCTTTGGGCTCTGAAGGAGAGGTGTCTGAGTCAACTGCTCCTTCAATCTTTCGAACGCCGTCTCACATCCTTCGGACCACTCGAAGCTTTCGGTTTTGCGGAGTGTCTTGAAGAATGGAGAGCACTTCTCTCCGGCCTTTGAGAGGAAGCGGCTAAGACCCACCAGCCTTCCTGTCAACCTTTGGACCTCCTTCATCGTCTTCGGGGACGGCATCTCCAGGATCGCCCTAACCTTGTCGGGGTTAGGCTCTACTCCCTCAGGGGTAAGGAGATGCCCCAGGAACTTTCCTCTTCCAGCTCCGAAGACGCACTTCGCTGGATTGAGTCGCATCTTGAATTTCCTCAGCGTCGTGAAGGTCTCCACCAGATCGGCCACGTGTTCCTGGACGCTCTTGCTTTTGATTAAGAGGTCGTCCACGTACACTTCCAGATTCCTCCCTTTTTGCCCTTTGAAGATGTGGTCCATCATCCACTGGTAGGTGGCTCCCGCATTCTTCAAACCGAAGGGCATCATCTTGTAGCTGTAGCAGCCATCATCAGTGATGAAGGAGACATCGCGGCAATCAGGGGGATGCATCCGGATCTGGTGATATCCTGAAAACGCATCAAGGAAACTCATAACAGAAAAACCGACGGCTGAATCAACCAGCGCGTCGATTCGAGGCAGGGGATAACAATCCTTCGGGCAACTATTATTCAATAAAGAGAAGTCCACACGCATTCTCCAGCTGCCTACAGCCTTCTTAACTATTACAATATTGGAGACCCAGCCTGGGTACTGGATCTCCGACACAAAACCTGCATCCAGCAACTTCTTCACCTCTTCACGGATAGGTCCGGCCAACACAGTGGCGGTGGACCTCTTCTTCTGGCGGACGGGCTTCACCGCGGGGTCGAGGTTGAGGTGGTGGCAGGCAACCTCTGGGTCGATCTCGGGCATCTCAGCAGCACTCCAGGCGAAGACGTCAACGTTATCTTGCAGGTACGTTGCCATCTCCACCTTCTCGGTGACCTTCAGCGATCCGCCGATCTTCAGCAGCCCCGATACTCCCGCTGCGGAGAGTACCTCGATCTCCTCCACCTCTTCGGATGCCTCCAGCCGGGTTGTGCCTCCAGTTACCCTCTCGAACTCCTCCGCGTCAGCCATCCAACTGATAATGCTAACCGAGCTGAGGTAGCACTCGCGGGCGGCTCTTGGATCGCTCCTGATCCTCACCTGGACGTCCCCTTGGCAATATTTGAGGCACTGGTGGTAGGAGGATGGGACGGCCTTGAAGGTGTTAAGAAGCGGCCTCCCGAAGATGGCTTTGTAGCAGCTCGGGGCGTCTACGATGATGAAACGGCACTGGAGAGGAGTGCCCCCGAGTGTCACGAGGAGATCTACTCCTCCCTCCACCTCTTGCTTCTCTCTGGAGAAGCCGAAGAGGGTACCATCCGCCTTTCGGACCCTTCCTGCGACGACTCCCAGCCCGTCAAACGTCTTCTTGAAGACGGCATTTACGGAACTACCGTTATCGATCAGGATTCGATCAACAGTAAAGTCTTCTACGGCGGCCTGGATTACGAGGGCGTCATGAAAGGGGTTCTCATTCCCTAGCATGTCTTCTTCGGAGAAGGTGATCTCCTCCAACGGGGGCGGTGCCTGCGAGGTCGAAGCGACGCTCCTTCGATAGATTTGATGGAGACTTCCCTTGCGGGAAGCTCCTACCCCCACACCCCCGTGGATCACCCTTATTCCTCTACCTCCTGGGGCCACTTCTCCTCGACCTCCGTGGTCGACTCGGTCCTCGTTCCTTCTTCGGCGGGCGTCCTGAACCGCCGGCTGCTCGACCGGAGCTTCTATTCTCCGCTGCTCTCCTCCTGCCTCTCCTGCTGCCAGCCTTCTTCTGGCTTCCCAAAAGTACGGGCAGGACATCGTGCCATGCCCTTCCACCTGGTGGAGTTCACAGTAGAGAAGAACCTCCTCTACCTGTGGCCTCCTCTGCTTCTTATTCTTCCGGCCCTGGCGGTTGCCGCGCCTGTCAACCGCCATTGCTTCCTCCCTTCTTCTCTCCTGGCGCCCCTCTGGCCTGTCGTAACGCCTTCTCTCCGGGGATCTCCTTCCCCGCTCCTGACGTTGGGGTCCCCTGGCCGGCTTCCACGGTGGCCGGTAAGCGGGGACTTGATAGCGTCTTTCTTCCTCCAGACGCTCTAGGGCCATGATGAGCCTCCTCTCCTCGTTCCTCCTCGGCTCCTCCCTCCTGGGTTCTCTTTCTCTCCTCTCCTCTCTGCCTATTCCTTCTGGCTTCCGCTTCTCCGCCCTCCTGGGCTCTTCCTTCTTCCTCTTTTCGGGGGGACTCTCCTCCTCCTCCTCTTCCTCGTCTTCTTTGGTCACTCGGGTGAGCCTGGCTAGGAAGCCGCGGTTGGAAGCTTCACCCTGGACGAACTGGTTGGCCCTTTTGATGAGGTTGGCGTATGAGTAGGGAGGATTTCTACTGATCTCCAACTTAAAGAGTCCCTCGCGGAGGCCGAAGGTTAGGGCCAACCGTAGGGTGCGACCATCCACCTCCTGGATGTGTAGCACCTCTTCCTGGAAGCGATCGATGTAGTCCCCCAGCGTTTCTTTTGGCCCCTGGGTCAGATGGAAAAGGGTCGTAGCCTCCTTCTTCAACTTCTTTGCCGTGGCGAACCGCATGTTCAGCCCCCGGCAGAGGTCTTCAAAGCAGTAGATGGAGCCTTCCGGCAACTGGTGAAACCAGTCCCCTGCCTTCCCTCGGAGGGAAATCGCGAACAGCCTACACTTGAAGGCGTCCGACATGGTCCGAAGGGAAGCGACATCCTCGAACCACTGGATATGACAGATAGGGTCCTCTCTCCCTGAGTAGTAATTCATCGAGGGATCTCTGAACCCCTCCGGCACTGGCGCGACGAGGATCTCCTCACAGAACGGGCTCCTCCCCCCTATCTGGCGACGATCATCATCTGGCCAAGTATCTCCCCCATACTCGCTCACCTGGCGAGTATGATAGAATCTCGCCTGCTCATCCTCCTCGCGGAACCGAGTTCCGCCACGTCCTTGAGACGCTTGCAGACCAAATTGTGACTTCTTCGGTCACTCGAACTCCTCGGCGTGCGCCTTCCCTGCTCGCTGAGCGTGAGCACCTTCCTCGGACGGGCCCGGGCGATGAGGCGAGGTCATCGTTCCTTCCGTGCGAGGTAGGAGAGCCGCTCGCATGGTGCCTTCCATCCTTTGCGTGAATTCTTCGAAGACAGCCAACGATACGAACTCGCCGCCTCGAGCCGAATTTCCCGCCACCTCCTCGTGGTCGCTAGCTGCTACCATCTCACTTTTTTCTTCCTTTGGCCGCGGTCCACGCTCACCGCACCAAAGTGTTGACGCCAGGAAAATCCTGGCCTCAAGATTCGGACCGATGCAGCCGGAGGCTACTCGCCCAGCAGTCCAACAAGATGACCTGGCTGGCGACTACTACGGAGCTAGAAGAGCAACGAACAAGACCCCAGGCGCTGCGGCAGGGAGGTCTCACCACGTACCCAGAAGCTCCGAAGAGACTTCCCCTCCAAGACCAAAAAAGGCCGAGCAGGGTACAAGGAAGGCACCGACTTGGCTAGTACTGGGAGTAGCGGCCAAGTGTGACAGGTTCCAGAATGCAAGAGCAGGGTTTCGAAAGCTCAAGTCCAGGTGCCAATCCAAGTACCGCTGGGGTCCTATTTATAGGAAAACCAAGGGGTGGGGGGGGGGGGGGGGGGTTATAGCCCAGCCCCTGCCCGACGACTAGCGATATTGAGGCGATCTCCCCGGGAAAATGGGCGAGTATCACTTATGGTCGCCCACCTTTTGGCGAGTATCCGGGCTACTCGCACGAGTGCACCCCTACTCGCCTAGGCTGTCTTCTGCTCCTATGCTTGACGAACTCTCCCATTATGCTTGCTGGCCGACTTTATCTTGGTATCTCGAACTGTTGACTGCCGTATTGACTCTTTGACTTTGACCTCTGTCTACGTGGCCTTGGGTGGGTCCTACCCTCGGAGAATGAGGGTTGTACAGCGGAGGTGTTCTGAGCGCGTCGCGAATGCCAATACGTTCAGCGCGCGCCATGAATGCGGAGACGTTCATCGCGCGTCATGAATGCGGAGGCGTTTTGTTATTTTACTTTGGGCACCTAGATCACACCTAAAGGGAGTGAATAGTGTGATGCGTATTTTTTCAATCTTTTTCAATTTTCAGCAAGATAATAAAACAATGCAAGCACAAAAAGCACACAATGATTTATAGAGTTTCCCCAAGAATATTTTGGGTAGTCCTCTCTCCACACCACATATCTAGCAATGTGTTAGACTAGGTAAAACTCCTCAAAATCTCAGTCTTCTTATTCAAGACTCTCTCAAGCCACCAGAGCTCTACCTCAATCTCTCTAACAAGAGATCTACACTCAGATCTTTTCCAAGATCCTACACAGATTCCCAAAGGAATCCTACAACAAACTCAGATTCAGTCAAGAATCCTACTACTCAGATTCAATAGAATCCTACAGCTCAGGCTCCAAGAGCCCTACAAGCAGGCTTACACAAAAAGCCTTACACTTAGATCTCAAAAGATCCTACACAAAAATCCATGCACTTTTGTTATACCTGTCACATCAAAACTAGAATATAACATCAAATACATGATGTGTTTATGGTTATCCTAAGGTCTTCTTCAAATCAGGAATTTTGTGGTCAATATTTTCAATAATCTTCCTCTATTTGAAAAAGTCAGAACCTCATATATCAATAGACACACGTACATTATTATAAACAGAATTGACACAAATCATAAGGCAAACTTTCCATTTTATACTAAATCAGAACAATGTTTACATTAGAGAGTTTAATAAAAACATCATAAACCCAAGAGTGTCAATTTTTCATTATCTATACTTGATCTCTAATCACTATCTCCAGCATCTTTCCTCCTTTGCCTTTGAGCATAACTGTTGAAACTGGAAAACTCGGCTAAACGGAGTTCGGACCTGAGGGCAGCTCGTTTTTACTTCTCCTAAGCAGAAATCTCAAGACCGGGCACTCGAAACCAAGAAACTCGCTTACTTTGGTGGCTAACCTAAAATATACCCCTGAAGTTGCAGTGAGTAGGTCCCACCACAAACCCGAAAGACCGAAAGATCTTCCCCTCCCAAACCAAGACTGAGCTCGGCACCGAAAAAATCCTAGGAGAGCGCTAGAAAAGCAAAAATGCTCTCCAGTTTCCTTTTTTCCTCCTCCTTTCAGGTGCCCTTTGGGGTCTATTTATAGATTTTGAAAATGGTTTGCGGATAGCGGCCTCCGCCTTTTAATTTTTACTATCCGCAGCCACACTGGTCTGCGCACAACGTAATCCCACTGTTTGGAGACGCTAAGGGCAGACCAGGACATCCTTGGGAATATGTCACCTTCTGGGTGCGAGTGCTCCCCTTTGTGGGAGCACTCGCCCTTATAATCGAGGGTCTGGCGAGTGCCCCATGGGACAGAGCACTCGCCTTCTTTCCCCCTAACTGCCTGACGAGTATTTCTACCACAGGGTGCTCGCCTCCGAACCTGTTTTCACTGGGCGAGTACCTCCTCATGGGCGAGCACTTCTTTCGCTGGGTACTCGTCCCTTTGAACTCTGACCATATACGCTTACTTCCGCTAGCCAGTCTGATCGCGTCCACTCGTCAAATACAGGGTTATACACAATCCCCGCACTTTGCGAGCTCACTCTGAGCTCGTTAAGATCATACAACCCCCTTATTTGGCGGTGGCGGATATTTAAGAATCTTTTTGGTGGCCCCCACCAGACTGCTATAAATTCCCCAACGAGCATGGGAGGGGACTCCAAAATTTTCTCCCCCCCCCCCCCTCCTTTTTTCTCCTTCCTTTCTCCTTCTCGCCGGCCAACCTCGCGACAGCTAGACTCCCCGTCAAGATGCTTTTGTCTGATGACCTTATGGCTCGCATAGCTGCTCAAAGGGAGAAGTCCAAAGGCAGCGCGATTGGCCCGGAGGCCCTCATTACGGAGCACTCAGCTCGCTCTCTTAGAAAGTGTGGAAAATGGGAGGTTGCCAAAAAACCTCGCCGCGAGCTGAGTGAGACGATGAGTATTCCCCTTGGGCAACAACAGTTGTCAGCGCCCGACGTGGGCCTGGGGGTCTCTGATCAGGTTCGGATTTTGTCTTTAACTCTTTCTTATTGAACCGCCTTGTTTCTCCTTCTCTTAGCTGGATGGGTCTCATACTCCTGCAGCTTGCCGCCGGAGCCAACTAGCGGATTGGAGCGGAAGTTGAGCAACGAGATGCGAGAGTCCCGGGGGACACGGGTTCTCACCCTCTGGTGCCCGGTAAGCGGTCAGGTGATACTCCCCCTCTTAGTTCATTTTCGTTGACCGTTGCTACCCTTTGAATTTGTGCAGTTTGTTGCCCTCTCCACTACCGAGGCCGAGTATATAGCCTTAGGAAGTTGTTGCGCACAAATACTTTGGATGTCACAAACATTAGAAGACTTCGGTGTAAACTTTAAGAACGTTGAACTTAGGTGCGACAACAAGAGTGACATAAACTTAACGAACAATTCGGTTCTCCCCTCTCGTTCTAAACATATTGATGTACGTCATCATTTTATTTGCGATCATATTAAGGAGAACGTGAGAGTAAACTTTATTGGAACTGACGACCAGCTTGCGGATATTTTTACCAAACCCCTTCCCGACGCTCGATTTTCTCTACTTCGCTTAGAATTGGGAATTTTGGATCTCACAACTTAATTATCATGTACCGCATCTGGTGTGTCTTTTTTGTCCAGTGTTTTTGCTGCATTAGATGGGTCTTGCACTTCACAATCATACTAGGACGTCATTATAAGCAAAAACTGTCAAAATCTGGACGGACTTCCCAAGAAATCGTGGCTCTGTGAGTTACCGTCGGGCGTTAGACATACCGCCTGCGGTAGATGCTTTTCATGTATTGTCAGAATTCTCTTCTGATTTTATTTTATTTATTTCTCTTGTACTTCTGTCTGCTGTTAGTTTCTTTCCAGTTTTTTTATAACCAAAATCACATAAAATTTTGAAAATCTCAAAATAACAAAAAAAAATATTTTTCTTTTGTTTTCTGTGTATATTTGTCATGTGTTTATTTTTGAAAAACTTAAAATAAAAAAACTGAAGATTTTCATGCTAAAATGGGGGCATAAATGACGTGAAATTGAAGCTTCATGATTACATACATTGTTTGATTTATGTTTTCTAATCCTTGTGTACATTGTATGTCTTCATCATGATATGTTCTAATCTATAGGTAACTACTACTGAGAGCTATTAGAATAGAAATGTATGTTTCATATGCCTCTATGTATGTGTGAGGATTTAGGCTAGACAATAATATTACACATCCATACATCCTTAGAGAATGCACTCAAGTAGAAATTCAAATACTTACATGTCATAACTCGTGATATTGTGACTAACACTGTAGGCATGAATTGATAAATCAATATCACGATACTCGTCTTTGCTATATAGGGCATAGAACTTTGGGCAAAAATTATATTGATAAATGTTTTTTGTATACATGTTTAAGTGTATCTATCTATATGAGTAGATTTCGTTTGATTCGGGAACCTTTTCTAAAAGAAAGAAAATAAAATGATAAACATGATAGTGTTTCAATTAATGAAGAATTATATATTATCAATCTTGGTGACAAGGATTTCCCCCAAGCACTACTCACTCCTCCTGATAAGCCTTCATGAGCATTATGAGAATGAGCACCTTGGTTAAAAGAATCGTTATGATCTTGTGCAAACCCGAAAATTAGTGACATAGTTCTATACTTGGTATTCGTGTAAGACTGACAAACATAACATGATTCATCACCTCAAGACTTTTGTGTTAGCATATAAAATTACTGAGATATAACTTGTATTAATTTTGATTTAACTTGATGTTATTTCTATTGATGCTACACGAACATCTGTCATTGTTTAGTCCAACACTTCCATACATAAGAATTGGACTTGAACTGTATTATCTATCTCGTGCACGTATGCACTAATACACAACTGTCATTTCTTGACACATACGATGTTCCTAGAATTAGTTTGCTAAAATCTTTTGACATTGTGTGTAAACTCATGTGTATTTAGTCTCGTGTCATATATCTGATTCATATAGTTTATACCAAGTTTTTAAATGCAAAATTATTTCATCTTAAAGTGGTATTTTGATTTTCCCGTGCGTTTTTGACCCATGTCCTTTTTCACTTCTCTGATTATATTTCGGTCAACCCTTATTCCTATCATGATTTACTTTATATGTGTGTGCATTATTCTTTAAATCCGCTGCATCTCTCATATCTTTATGTTAGTTTGATCTAGACCGCCTCTTTTGCTAACATCAAATGGGGAGAATAGAGAACGTTCATGAGCTAGTCATGTGCTAGGCATCTAGGGAAGATCACTTATAGGGAGAGATACTCTTATAGAGTGCACATCGATAGGGGGAGCACGTATGTAGGGGAGACATACTACTTTAGTTCAAGTTCACACTTTTTGTTTTTATCTTGATATATAAACATGTTCATGTTTCATGATTATTGTTGATTACACTATACCATGCTCTTAATTATTTATATCTCATGAACGGGATTTGATATTATTAAAATGGGGAGTTTGTTGGAACATGTGTTCTGCATCTCTTTAGTTTGACAATATCAAATCTCATACTGTATTTGATCATACGTGTCTTGGGTATAGTGTGCAGGTTTACAGGTGTGAAGACGTCGAGAATTTAATTCACTATTACTATCGTCGGGCGCTAGTTCTACCACCGACGATAGCCATATCGACGGAACTTGCTATCAACGGAAAGACAAATATCGACGTGAAGACTTATGTCGTCGAGATGATATCATCGAGAAGACTACCACCGCGCGCTAACTTACCGTGGGCGCTAGCTATGTCGACGAGACTGCTAACGTCGACTTGAGACCATGTCATCGAGATGAAGGCATCGAGATGATATCGACGTGACTGCTACCGCGGGCGCTAGCCTACCGCCGTGCGCTAGCTTATCGACGAGAAGACTACGTCGACTTGATGCTCTGCTGTCGTCGAGAAGAAATCAACGTGACTACTACCTCGATGCGCTAGGCTACCGCGCCGCGCTATCCAAAGACATCAAGAGAATGTTCTCCGGCACCCTCTTAATTTGGTGTTGGACAGCTGGCGAAAGCGCGTAAAGACACTACCGCCGCGCGGTAACTCTACCGACGGCGGTAACTTCAAATAATCATCTATAAAAGGTCTCGATTCTTTTCCCGAAAAGGAGAGACTAACACTAACGAGAATAGGGTTCCTCAGCCGCCTCTAGTGCAGAGAACCACCGTCTCCATGCAAGGAAAAGAGAACTATCTCCCTCCCGCTCAAGTTTGAAGATCTCCGAAGAACAATGTCTACAACGACCATCTGCTGCTGATCGAGTGCAAGAGGAACGATATTCAGAAGCATCGATCACTCACCGCTCTACGGAGGATATTATTTTTGAGGGAGCAATAATTTCTATCTCTTTCTTCTCCATTGTCTTTCATTTTTCTCTTTGTTTTGTGTGAAGAAAAATCGACTGGGGAGGTCGTCAGAATTTGGGGAGGATTCCGTAGAAAATCATCATGGGAGGACGTCTAGATCTGGGAGATCTAGCGGGGCTCTAAGACCCTTCCTGGGCGGAAGGTGAGGGGCGGCTCGAAGACTTTTCCGGGGAGGAAAGGGAGAGAGCCAACCGGTCCTTGGATTAGGGTCGGTATAGAAAATCCAATGTTATCATATTCATCGCCTCCGATCTCCGGCGTCATGGAGATTTAAGTCTTTTTGTATAAACAATGTTTGATTATTCAATGATATCATATTTCTGTATTTTATAATATAAATTGTTGTGATTGTTCTGTAAGTGGATTGGTTGGAGCAGTGCTATTCCCGAAACATTATCCTGCAGTAAGTATGTTATTTTCGTAGCTAACGCCGCGCGGTAGGGTTACCGCCCAACGCTAGCTCCAGAACGTGCATTCCTGCAGTATTTTATTTAAATCTCCAATAGTTGATTGAAAACCTTATTCACCCCCCCCCCCCCCCCCCCCCTCTAAGGTTGGTCACCCGATCCAACACCGTCGACAAAAGTTGTAGCTGCGGAGGACCGCCCACCAGTACTTGCGAAGAAAGAGGTAGCATGTGGAGCAGTCCTGGTCGCATCAGTTGGAAGCTGACCGTGGTGCAGCTCATATCATTTAGTTTCAGCACTGATTTGTCCCGGGATTTGTTTAGGGGTTGTTGCCTAGCTCCTGTCCTGGGAATTAGTTTGCTTGTCTAAGTTGGTCTATCCATGGAGTTGTTTCTGCTATTGTGTTGGACTCAACATTGGCTGGGGATTTCTAAACTCAACTCCCTTTTTCGTTTCTATTTCATTTTATTGAAATTTAGGGTCTGTTTGGGAGGGCTTTTCAGAAAGGAGAAGTGGTGGCAAAATGATGGTAGCAAAATGTACTTTTGGAAAATGTCTATTGCAAAATGAGATCTGTTTGGGTGAACTCCTTTTACAGAGATTTTCAAAAAAGAGAATCACTTTATAAAATGTTTGACAAATCTCCGTTGCGGTTACTTTTTCATTAAAAATGCAAGCCCGGGTAAAAAAATGCGCGTCCGAGGGAAAATGTGCCCCCTCGCATTTTTCGTGTGGGCTCACATATTTTCGCGAGCATGCATTTTTCGCCCGGGCGCGCATTTTTTGCTCGATGCGCATTTTTCGCCCGGACTGGCATTTTTTCGCCCGGGCGCACATTTTCCACCCGGCCGCGCATTTTTCTCCCGAGCGCGCATTTTTTCGCCCGGACGCGCATTTTCTCGCCCGGGCGCACATTTTTCGGCCGGGCGCGCATTTTTCGCTCGGGCGCGCATTTTCCCCCCGGACACGCATTTTTCGCCTGTGCACGCATTTTTCATCCGGGCGAGAATTTTTCGCTCGGGCACACATTTTTTCACCCGAGCGAAATATGCGCGTTCGGGAGAAAAAATGCGCGCCCGGGAGAAAAATGCGCGTCGTGGCGAAAAATACGCGCCCGGGCGAAAAATGCGCTCCCGCGCTAAAAAATGCGCGTCCGCGCGAAATATGCGTGCCCGGGCGAAAAATGCGCGCTCGGCCGAAAAATGTGCTGATGGGAGAAAAATGCGCGCCCGGGCAAAAAATGAGCACCGGGCGAAACATGCGCTCCTGGGAAGAAAATGCGCGTCTGAGCGAAAAAATGCGAGTCCGGGCCAAAAATGTGCGCAGGACGAAAAATGTGCGCTCGCGCGAAAATCGCTCACGTGGAAAAAATGCGCGCCCGAGCGAAAAATGTGCGCCCGGGCGAAAAATGGGCGCCCGGGCGAAAAATGTGCGCCTGAGCGAAAAATGCGCGCCCGGGCGAACAATGCCCGGGAAAAAAAATGCGTGCCCGGGCTAAAATGCGCGCTCTGGCGAAAAAATGCGCGCCCTGGCTGAAAATGGGCAATCGGGCAAAATATGCGCTACCGAGCGAAAAATTCGAGTGCGGGCCTAAAATGCGCCCATGGGCGAAGAAATGCTCGCCCGGGCAGAAAATTGTACGCACGAGGAAAAAATTTGCGCTCGGGCGAAAAATGTGTTAACCTTGTATCGGAATGAGGAAGTGTTTTTCGAAAAGATTGAAAAGTTGGAGAGAAGTGACTTTTCAAAAGGAGGAGAAAAAAGAGTTTTTCGTGTTAGTTTTTCTCACTGGTAGACAATTCAAACGGTTTGTTAGGTGCGGTGACGTTTTTCAGAAAATGAAAATGAGCTAAAAAGCCCTCCCAAACAGGAGTCCTAATTTGGTACGTTGAACGCACGGCTGATCTGGTACGTTGAACGGGTGTGATGCATACATCAAAGATCATGCTGCAGACATCAAAGAAAAGCAGTGACTCAGATGCAGCCCGCGCACTACGTTGAACGTAGCAAAATATAGTTGCCCAAACAGGCCCTTAATCTCATAAGTTGGTTTCTTGTACTGGTTTTATTTTCACACTCTGCAAAGTACCGCTCGGTCGTGGGGAGATGGTTTGGAACTTCATTGTTTCGTCTCTGTCTGACGTCTTTGTTTCTCAAGGTGTTTGCATAATGTATCCTCTTAGTGTTATTGGGTTGGTTACCTGATTAGATTCTTCTCTTTAAAATATTGTGGTTCGGGTAGACCTGGTGGGCCTATTGTGCTTGAGGTTTGTGAAATATTATTTTGGGTAATTTTATTGGCGGGTAGTCGATTGACCGACCCACACAGTGTGCGTTGTATCTTCTCTTTTAAATCAATAAAAAATAAATTTAAAAAGGTTTGCTAGGAGTTAAAGCTAAGGATTTGCTTATTAATTGATACAAGTGGAATGTATCTATTTATGTTTCATAATTAATGTGTGTGTCTATATATATATATATATATATATATATATATACACACACACTTATATATATAATATATATAATTTCTATTGCTCCCGGACACAGTTGAGATCATATTCTAGAGATCATTGATTCTTGGGTGTCTTCTCGCTGATGGATCTTTCACTTCATCGTACTATTATATAAGGGGAAAACATCATTTAGTAAAATATTCATTTTTCCATTTGTACCTTTTATTTCAAATTTTATAACCATTATAATTTAGTTTAATTTTAAAAATTGTGTTCTTATCTTCGGTAAAAAAAACACCATTTGGTAGAATATTCATTTTTCCAATTTCACCTATTTTTATTTCAAATTTTACTTCTTTGATAATTTAGTTTAATGTTTTTAAATATAATTTTGATTAATTTATTTTAAAACATGTCATTATCACTTAAATTTTATAAAGTTTTGCATTTCGCGAGAAAACAAAATTTACGGGAATAACAAATGACAATTGTATTGTGGCACGTGAGTGC
Source organism: Dactylorhiza incarnata (assembly GCA_033032865.1). NCBI lineage: Eukaryota > Viridiplantae > Streptophyta > Magnoliopsida > Asparagales > Orchidaceae > Dactylorhiza > Dactylorhiza incarnata. Next base: position 3,588,785 of record JAWHQI010000263.1, on the reverse strand, counting down.
AAAACAGCCGAGCTCAAGTCGAGTTCATCAAAAAAGTTGGCTCGAGCTCGACGAGTTCGTTGTAAATGGCCCGAGCTCGCCGAGCTCGGTACAACTCGTCGAGTACGGATAGAGCTCGAAAGTTTAGCATTCAGATATTTGTTTCTACTTCAATTCATTATTTTTTCCAAAAAAATGGTATTACTCTAAAAGCTTGTATGAACAATATCATTATCATTATTCTAAACCTTCAAAAGATCAATATAATTACTCCAAACCTTAGGAGACTGGAAATTATCATAGTAACTTTAACCTTCAAAATCACAAGATTTACAATAGACAAAACTTCTAACAATAGAACTATATGAGTAAGTCAATCACATGACAAATAAAAAATAAAAAAAATATCCAAAAATCCAAAGCCTTTTTCTCACAAGAGTGAAACATCATCACAACAGAGTAAACTTCTACCTTAATCGCACAATAAATACGGATGATGCTAACAAATCAGTCTAAACTACGATCAAAATAGAGTAAATAAGTGTGGTAGAACCATTTTTATGTACTCATTACTCCTTGAGAATCGGCACAAGTTAAATCCTTCCTGGAACCGCGGAAGACAAGCACTTGGTCAACGCAAGTTATAAAATTGAGAAAACGGAATCAAAAGGAGTAAACCCCTAGAAACTTGGGAGCAGGCCGAGCGGCAGAGGAATAACGGAATCGTGAAAGTCTGAGAAGTGAGAAATGAAATCCCCATTAAGTTAATATTTGTATTTTGTTTAAGTAAAAAATAATATATAATATGAATACTTATAAAATCATATGCATACTATAAGTAAAAAATATTATTTAAAAATAAAAAAACTCGCGAGCTGTCTAGGCTCGAGCTCAACTTGAATTAAAGCTAAAGTTCGTTGATCTCGAGCTCGGGTTTAGTTTTTTTCGAGCCGACTCAACTAACCTTGCATCCCTATGCGTGACAGGCCACAGGGCACCCCATGCGAAGGCGGCGACATTCGGTGGGGGCGGCGACATTAGGCGGGGGGTAGCGACATTCGGGGAGGGGGGCAACGACATTCGGCGGGGGCGGTGATCGACATTCGGCGGGGGAGGCGACATTAGGTGACGACGAAGACATTGGGTGAGGACGGCGACATTAGGCAAGGGTGGCGACATTCGGCGGGGGTGACGACTTTCGGCGACATTTGGATAGCGGCAATGATCGGCGGCGGCAACGTTCGGCGGGCGGCAATGTGATGGGCATTCAACCCAATCCCTAATTATTGTATTGACAGGTTCCACACTTATCTCTAATTGCTAACCTATGGAAGACACAGGAGTTCGACCCTTATCTCTAATTGCACCCTTTACATGGTTCGCCCCTATTTAAAGCAATGAGAAGGAGGATTTATACTTATTTAATTAAGATAAAGCCAAATGGAAGACAAATGTCGTGAATATGAACATAAATTAAGACAACGGAAATTAACAATAGATATTAAAACAACCAAAATTAAAATTGGTGAAACAACAACCTAAATTAAAACAACAAAGAAACAATGAGAAGAGAAGAATGGGGTGGAGGAGAATCCAGTGATCTGGAGATGAAGCTTCAGTTGATAAAGTGAGGAGCTGCCCAAAAAATAGCAAACAGAAATAAATGATTTATTACAAATGACGAAAAACCATGATTTCAAATGAATCCAATAAAATATAAGAGTGACAACAAATGATAAATTGAAGATTCTGAAATGCTTTGAAAGTCTAACAAATAATTGAACTGCAGCTTCCATTAACTAATCAAATTATAGTTTCCATCAAATAATCAGAAATCTTGTCTAGTAAAAGCCAAGGAGATGCAGAGAGATAGCTTCCAGCATAAAAATAAAATTCTAACTACTTGGGTAGGAGACAGCTGATTCCAACTAATAACTAAAGATAGTGAGGCCAACATTGTGAATGAAAACAACATAATGGGCACCACCAAATGACCACAAATATTCAGCCGCAGGCAAAGCCCCATAAACCAACCTATGATATATTTTTTCACTAAGGTGCTACCACCAAATAGCCTAGTAAAGGTATAGCCCGATTGAAATGAACATATGAATGCTCAGTAGATACATACAACCATATAAGTTCAAATATGCAAAAATAGATACATACAAGGAAATGCATCCACCAATATATATGTTCCAGTTCCTTATATTGAATTAGATTAAACCTAATACAAATTAATACAATGATTGCTTAATTGAAAAATCACCATTCAAAAATATAATTCAATGAAGAAGAAAACATACCTTGGTCTTTTTATCTTTCAATATGATATTGTGCACACTTGGTCAAGAAGATGTAATAGAATTGCAAGCCTGCAAAAATGAGAATAAATCAATATAAATTGTCCAGATGATCACCCAAAGATTTCTTTTTCTATGAATATGTTCCATTAGAACTTCTCAACTCCAAAACTGTTGTAATTAGCTTGTTTCATATGAGAGCGGGTACAAAATTAATTGTTGTCATCACCTCCTAATCCAAATGAGGGGAGAAATAAACTGCGACCATAAAGGGTGAAATGAGTGCAATTGAAACAATATGCATGGAGCAACACATTGTCGAAAATTTTGACGAATGAGCTTGCCCTGTCATTTTTATTACCTTTCAGTAAATCGATGACAAAATACCAAAGTGCTTGACCTTGATTACCAATTTGCTTGTCCCAATACTTAGAAACACAAATTCAACATTACAGTATCATAGTGAAAAGATCACTATCATAGAACATGTTTATTATATATTAAATCATTCGATTTCAATAATTAATTTGTGGCGGGCGGAAGGGGCGGGTGGAGCCGCGAGATTGGGAACGGAGGGGAGAAGGCGGGGCTCGAAACAGAGCTTTTTGCTCCGTTTCATAGGGTGCGGCGGGTACAACCGCGGCAAACGCCACCGCCGGGTGTTTGTTTACCCGCCTTGCGGTGGCGTTTGCCGCAAACGCCGCCCGCCACCGCCGCGCCAAATGAAGCCTTAAGCATTATTTTGATATACTCTTTTCTCTATGGTTTCACCAAAACGAATCAAGGCAAAATTTGCATCTTCAGGTTACTTCTTCCTCATTACCACTGCATGTCAGGTTTTTTATTGCTTTAAACAATCTAATTTTTGGGCCGGTTTAATGTTTAATTATTGAAATCGAATGATTTAATATATAATAAACATGTTCTATGATAGTGTTCTTTTCACTATGATACGGTAATGTTGAATTTGTGTTTCTAAGTATTGGGACAAGCAAATTGGTAATCAAGGTCAAGCACTTTGGTATTTTGCCATCGATTTACTGAAAGGTAATAAAAATGACAGGGCAAGCTCATTCGTCAAAATTTTCGACAATGTGTTGCTCCATGCATATTGTTTCAATTGCATTCATTTCACCCTTTATGGTTGCAGATTATTTGTCCCCTCATTGGTGTTAGGAGGTGATGGCAACAATTAATTTTGTGCCCACTCTCATATGAAACAAGCTAATTACAATAGTTTTGGAGTTGTCAAGTTCTAATGGAACATATTCATAGAAAAATAAATCTTTGGGCGATCATCTGGACAATTTATATTGATTTATTTTCTCATTTTTGTAGGCTTGCAATTCCGTTACATCTTCTTGCCCAAATGTGCACAATGTCATATTGAGGATTAAAAGACCAAGGTATGTTTTCTTATTCTAATAATTTGTATATTGGTGGATGCATTTCCTTGTATGTATCTATATTTGCATGTATGAACTTATATGGTTGTATGTATCTACTGAGCATTCATATGTTCATTTCACTCGGGCTATACTTTTACTAGGCTATTTGGTGGTGGCGCAGCTTGGTGAAAAATATATCATAGGTTGGTTTATGGGTCTTTGCCTGTGGCTGAATATTTGTGGCCATTTGGTGATGCCCATTATGTGTTTTTCAATCACAATGTAGCCTTCCACGAAAAATGTAGCCTTCCACGACAAAAGCCGTCACCCACGACAAATGTCGCCTCCCTCGACAAATGATGTCCTCACGACAAATGATGCCCCCTACGACAAATGTCGCACCCACGACAAATGTTGCCCCCCACGACAAATGTCGCCCCCCACGACAAATGTCGCCCACACGACAAATGTCGCCCCCACGATTAGTGTCACCCCCACGACAAATGTCGTCCCCATGACAAAAGTCGCATTGGATCGGGTTGGAGGCTCATGCCTGTCACTCGTGTGTGTGTGTGTATGTGTGTGTGTAATAGCCCTTCATCCTACGGGAAAGCACCACAAGTAGAATTTTTTTAACCTTTTACATCGCCGCATACCTCCATCGCTCCTGAACGACATGCCAGCATCGCCTCTTCTACTCCGCGCCGACAAGCTTCCTCGCCTCCTCTGCAAGCGACGACAAGCCTTTTCGCCTCCTCCGCAAGTGCCGATACGCCTCCTCTCCATCGGATCATTATCTCCCAAGCACGGTTCTACACCTCACCGCTTCGGATCTTCGCAGCGTACCTCCAGCACCCGCGCACGACATTCACACAACAAGTTAGGGCATCCACGTTCACTTCCTCTGCATAAGTATGAAATTCATTTTCTGATTTCTATTTCTGAGACCCAACCCTCTCCGCTTGAACTAACTGCATCCTCTTTGCAATGCCTCATTTCTTAATAGGATTCTCACTGCAGTTTTTGTCATCTCTCCATTTCAGAACTCGCCGATTCAAATCTACACAGGTATACATGTTCCTGTCATCTCTCCATTCCAGAACTCGCCGTTTCATACAATTGTTGTATTGGATTTTATGAGCAATTAAAACATCCACTATGATGATATGGTTTCTGGTGTATTAGCTTTTTGTTGTCATGAATGAAAATAGCAAAGACATTCTGCATATGGTTTCTGGTTTATGAGCAATGCCTCATTTCTTAATAACAAAGACATTCAGCATATTTTCTTGGGTGAGATTTGCAACATACAGACCAACATTGTGAATACCTATTTGATTGATAAAGAGATTGCCCACTTCAAAATTATATGTATTCACCCACTCGAAATCTTCCAAAACAGCAAAAATATTTCTACTTGAAATCTTCCAAATCTATTTGGATTTTATTACAGATCCATCTCAAAAGTATAGTCCATTTCCCTTCTATGTACAAGTTTATAAATGTAAGTTACTTATGGCCGGCAAACCAAAATCGGTTACTGTTTTCTTATGTTGTTGTAGAATGTCGTCTAAATCATGAAGTAGCTTATCTTTTATGTAAGTACTATTTAAAGCGCTCGTTGATGTGTAATCTTCAGCCATACTGTAGAAGTTTTTATCTCACATGTCTCGGACAGAGCTCAGTTCACAGTATAACAAAATCGTTGCAAATAGTTTTCTCAACGAAATTGGCATTTTTAAACGTCTTGCTTCAGCCAGGCAATCTCGAATGTTGTTATCCTCTTCAAGAAGTTTGTATCGCTCTGCAGCTTGTTTAAAGGTTGTACACTAAACACCAGTCACACACTTTAGATTCTCAAATGATTTTGGACCCTTAACATGGTTGAGTAGCAATCACAGGTAAAATCTTTCGCCTTCCATCGGGGAGACTGCATATATCCCACCAATAACCTTTTGGTTTGATACTCTCGGTATCCACCGGTGTTCAGTTGTTAGATATCTATAGTATTTTGGAAATTTTTTATATAAGTAATTCTCGAGCTCTTGGTCCTCGTTGTACTTCATAAAAAATTCAGTCAACATTGATCGAGAGTTCCTATCATTTTCCAGGACATTTGACATTGTTTGTTCACTATCGAAGTGAACCCGATGTTGATTCAGTAAATGAATTTGCAGTCTTGAAATGGACGAATACATCCTCGTCATCTCGAACTTGAATATCTTCCACGGTTCCTCTGGTGCACAAACCCAACGACCGTAGACGTACTTGCTAACCTCATCATAATTAGGGGCAGGGTGAACTTCAAACGATACACAGTCGTGCCCCTTGTAGACGTACTTATACAAATACTTGATACTCTTGATACTACTACATATTTCCACATTTATGTGTCAATCATACTGTAACAGTAAACACGGGTTGTATGATACGACCCATCTATTGTCCACAACAACTCTCTCTCCACGACCAGTTGTAATAGTTCTACTACTGTCAACACGTCGTCGATAAACTGGATATGAGTCATTCCCTTGCACAGTATAATATTTTGCAAAAGGCTTAGGATATCATTTGTTGCACCTAAAAAATTTCATGCACTGGGCATTCGGATTGTAGTGACCACATGGGTCATGTATCATATGTTTAGAACTGCATCATATAAAAGGCGATCCTCTTGTTGATTGGGTATCTCAGCGCTCACCAACGAATCATGCTCATCTGGAGTATTTAATTTATCTTCCGCATCAAAAATAACAAATATATGTACGTGCCCCTCTTCTGAAATTCAATAATGTGAACGTGCGCAACCACCTTTCCAATTATACCTTTAATGAAGATCTCCTCTTTCAAGTTTTCATATTTTGCTCGAAAAAATCTTGTAAGTAAATCTGGGCGATCGTGTGGTGATTGTCCTGGATATATAGTTCATTTTTTATTTCATTCTAATTTGGATTACACGTCATGGTTAAGAATATATCTGGTTTGTCGTAGTGATGTACGATTGAAATTGCATCTTGTTTCCCAATCAAAAAGCATTTCACATATGAAGCTAACCAGCAGCTCGCACATACTAAATCTCGGAGATAACATAAATAAGAAAGTAAATGTATCGTACATGCATCGTTTTCACCAGCATTTAAGCAATCTTGTAATCCTTGATATAACTCTGCACAAATTTTATTTTGATTCGGGCTAATCCCTCTTAGCTTTTGAGTCTCAATCTTGATGTAGTTATCTACTACGTATTGTTGGAGCATTCATCCTCCACGAAGAAGTATTGATGGATTACTCGTGCGTATCTACATTAGGCCACCAATTGCTCAAATTTAACACATTAAAATCTATTGCATAAAGTTTTGAAACAATACTCATAAATTTAGGAACCTGGAGCAAAGATGCGCAGTAGTCACAACAACTAACACGCAACCTTTGATCATTCTGAAAAGCTTTATCCCAACCAAAAGTACCGTGCGGTAGCATGAGTGGGTATTGAAGTGGATCGTAATAACCTGCATACTCCATGAGTATAGTTAGATGCCCGCTTGTAGAATGAATTTTGATGTCCTTATCAGTAGACTCGCCAAAATCTTCTACACCAACTAACACTGCAGCCACCTGAGATGCGGTAGGAAGGATGTACTGTCGGTCGGTAGATGGTCGTTCACGAATAAGTAGTTGACACGATTGTAAATGCTGATGTTGACCAATTTGTCTAAAGTTAGTGACATATGGGTTGTAAGCATCAATGATCTTAAGCCATAAATGAATAAAGGATCTTAAGCCAAATTAAAGGACTTCAAGATCAGTTCAGCTATAAATGAATAAAAGATCTTAAGCCAAACTAAAATCGGAAAGTATTGGTTATTCGATTATTCGAAACCTGAACAATGTGCTTGAAACAGCTCTTCAGAAGCATACAACACTTTCTTAGGTACATTCTGCATGCCCCCATTCAACGGGTTAAGAAATAAAAAATATTGTTTCCGTTCTGGACTTTCTGCTCTGCATAAATTGTTAAGCATCAGAATAAATCTGCTCCATCTGTCGAGGCAACGAAGACGACCCATAACATTCGCAATTCCACATATTTCTATTTTTAGAAAATAAAATTCATCGTTTACAAATTTCACACCTCGAAGAGTCCATGAGAGAAGCAAGATCACAAACTGAACCATTCACAATTTGGTTCTAATTTTTTTATGATGATCTGTGAGCATCTGGAAGTTTGTATATGACACAACTGAGCAAAAGAAAAAAAATGGAATTTGAGGATCATAGTAGTGAGGTGTTGGATAGGACTTGATAAGAAATGAGATGGAGTAATATAAGAAAGAAAATATATGGAAGAAAATATAGGAAAGAAATATGATATCCACTACATTAGGTTTCGAGATCTATTTGGAGGTTACGGCAACACCATGAGAGAAAGTGCTAGGTTAAGAAACACATTTCATTAAAAAAATGTCGGGAAGCTTCAAAATATAAAGAAGAATGGGAAATAATCCATAAAGCTAGCAAATAGAAGCACATAATATTCTCCAAGAGTGGAATGCATACTTGGTTGTGGATTTGTGGATTGGATTCGTATGAGGAAATCTGCAAGAGGAAACACATCGAGTACAAAATTGGCTAGAGCCAAAAAATTCCGGTTGAGCAATAGAGCAACATTAATGGGCATCTTGAACTTTGCATTTGTTTTCTATTGACATTTGTTGAATTCTGTTGAGCAGTTCTATGATTTTTCATTTTTCTAACACCAGTAAACACAAAACGCATCATATTAAGCCTCATCTGATCGAGGCATTCTTATTGACCATACACGGAATAAACTTAGAGATAGGCATATAACAATTTCATGGAGGAGGAATGATTATATTAGAGGTAGTCATAAAAGAAAGTCTAAGAACAGAGCAACAAAAGTATATCTTTCACAAATAATTAGTACACATGCAACAATCATATCAGGTAAATTATAAGGGTCGGTGGAGCCATTATACCATGCAAAAATTGTTATAAACTTGCAACTACACAATGATCATAAAATGAATGATTAGTTGCCCAAACATGATCAATTACTCAAAGAGATAGATGATAAACAATTGTTAAGAACTTCGAACAATTACTAAGAATTTTAACTTCAAAAATTTTATCAACAAATTCCCCATACGAAAAAATGCAAAAGAAATCATGAAGGTTATTGAGATTACTTGGAGATGAGCTCTTGCAAGAAGATGCAGTTGTGATTTTTGAAATTGGACAAAATACTGCAGGATGTTATCTAGCAATGGATTAAGACACAATGATAATACAACATCTAGATTAATCATAAGTTTCTGAAAGCTCACAATGACATGTAATGTTGATTAGATGGAGATATTTTTTAAACTGTAAATAAATAGACATAGACTTTTAAAAAATTAAATAAAAAATTCTGCAACTATAACATTGTTCATGGAGCCAGCGCCTAGAAGAGTGAAAGTGTGTCATATTCCGCTGAGCTGCAAATAGCTGCTAAATTAATTCTATTGATACTTGTATTAAAAATAATTATGTCCGGATTAAAATGATAATAGTGATCTGAGCATCCTCCTTTTACTACAATAGCCATAATTTTAAATCGGAAGATGGATCTGCCAGTAGTGATATTGGATGAATACGAATTTAATTGTGAAGCGAAAAAACCCTTGAAATAAATTTTCCAAATGGTAAAGAGACTCACAGAAACAATGTAACCTTTACAAAAATCAAATTTAAAGTGAACAATAGTGTTAGTTCTTCATTTATCAGAATTATTTTTTAACTGAATAAATAAAAAAAATGGCGCAGTTGCAAAGGTTCTTCCAATAGTGATGTACTCAGCAGATTGATATAAAATCATTTTTTACCGGAGGGAAGTTGGTAAGTTCTCTCTCCTTCTTATACGAGATCGGCAATCTCCTCCTCACACGCTCACGACAAGGACCGCCTTCTCACACGCTCACGACAAGGACCGCCTTCTCACACGCTCACGATAAGGACCGTCTTCTCACACGCTCGATGTGTCGCCCTCCTCCGCAGATCTAGGGCAGCGCTTAGACAGAACCTCCATTCAAGGAAACGCTAGGGCACCGCAATATCCTTCTCCCATCTGTGCTTTACCAGAGGCTTCATTTTCTTTAACATCGTGGGACTTACAACACCGCGGGAAGAGGGCATTCCCGTTGTCTGCTTCTCTCCGACCATCTCCCGATCGATTCCTCGGTAAGCAAGAGTTTTTTATTCCTTCATTCATTTCTCCAAAACTGCATTCTCCCTTTTCCCTAATCCCCCTGCCATTGACGACCCTAGGTTCCACTTCGTTCTCCTTCCGATTTCACAGGGGAGGAAGATGGCGTCCAACAGGCAGGAAAGGAAGAGGTATTTCAACATTTTGTGAAGATCGACTGGGACTGCAGACTTCGGTTTCCTCCTTCCCAATCGCAGACTTCGGTTTCCTCCTTCCCAATCCCGATTTGAGATATCATCTCCTATGCCACCTCCGGTAAAAAATGATTATATATCAATCTGCTAAGTACATCCTTTGCAACTGCGCCGTTTTTTTTTTATTTATTCAGTTAAATTTTAATTCTGATAAATGAAGAACCAACACTATTGTTCACTTTAAATTTGATTTTTGTAAAGGTTACATTGTTTCTGTGAGTCTCTTTACCATTTGGAAAATTTATTTCAAGGGTTTTTTCGCTTCAAAATTAAATTCTTCTTCATCCAATATCACTACTGGCAGATCCATCTTCCGATTCAAAATTATGGCTACTGTAGTAAAAGGAGGATGTTCAGATCACTATTATCATTTTAATACGGTCATAATTATTTTTAATACAAGTATCAACAAAATTAATTTGTATCACTATTATCATTTCTCGAGAATTGGATATTTGGTTTTTGCATCCTTAAGAATCCTGCTAACATAGTAAAGTGGATATTGCTTCTTTTTCTCCTCACGGACCAAAACTGAACTGACTGCATCCGAACCAACTCCAAGGTAGAGAAAAAGTTCCTCCCCTTCCCGAGGGCTCTGAAGTAATGGAGTTGATGTCAATTGTTTTTTCAACTGATCGAAAGCCAGACCGCATTCCAAAGTCCACTCAAATTTTGTTGCTTCACGCAAGGTTTTGAAAAACGGGGCACTCTTATCTCCTGAGCGAGATATGGACTTGCTTAGACCTGCCATTCTTCCACCTAACTGTTCAACTTCTTTAGGCGACCTTGGAGGTGCCATATCTAGGGTTGCTTTCACTTTGTCAGGGTTTGACTCTAAGTCCTTCGGGAGTAAGGAGATGACCAAGAAATTTTCCCTTACTTGCACCGAAGACACATTTCAGAGGGTTAAGTTCATTTTGAAGGCTCGTAGAGTTGCGAACGTCTCTACGAGATCGGCTTATGTGAGCATAAAATGTCTTGCTTTTAATTAGGAGGTCATTAACATAGACTTCAAAGTTTCTTCCTTTTTTGTTTTTTAAAGACCGAATCATCATTCGTTGATAAGTTGCACCAGCATTTTTTAGCCCGAAAGGCATTACGCAATAACAAAAACAACCATCGTTCGTAATGAATGAAGTGTGAGGGATGTCGGGCTTGTGCATTCTAATTTGGTGATAACATGAGAATGCATCTAAAAAGCTCATGCAAGAGTACCTTACCGCAGAATTAGCTAAAAAATCTATCCGAGTCAAGGGGTAACAATCTTTAGTGCATGCTTTATTAAGACGGGTGAAGTCAACACCCATCCTCCACTTCCCTCCAAGTTTTTTAACCATTACAGCATTCGAGACTCATTCAGAGTACTGAATTTCCTGGATGAAGTTGACATTTAGGAGCTTGAGAACCTCCTCCCTGATCGGCTGGGCAAGAGTTCCGGCCACCGCGCGCTTCTTGTTATGCCTCCGCATCCGTTACAGTTCGCAGACCAACAATATTCACGACGGCGCAAGGAATTACAAGACAACGGGGCTGAACCATCCGGTTCAGCCCCCTCACCGCAATAAATAAAGATTAGGGGCTGAACCACACCGGTTCAGCCCCTATTGGGGGGGGGGGGGCGGCCAATCCCCTTGTCCCCGGGTATTAATAAGCCCGGGGACCCTCTTTTGATGGCATGCAAGATAATATTCAGGTATTCTTCTCCCTCTTTCTCTTCTCTCAAACCCTAGCCGCCTTTCTTCCTCCTATTTCCCTTAAATCCCCTTCTCTTCTCCCAAACCCTAGCAAGTTCATATCAATTGGTATCAGAGCATCGCTCCTACGGCCATTGTTACCACACGCACCGAGGCCGAAATCGCTCGCCTCGCCGCCATCGAGGAGAACTACGTCGCCTTGGCGGATTCGGTGGCCGGCATCGAGGAACAAGTCAAGACCACCACCAAAAATCTGGAAGAACGGATGGAAGGACGCTTGGATGAAATCAAGGCGTTGTTAACGCAATCCCTCCGAGGAAAATCGAACGGAAACGGAGAATACACGGGGGAAACTTCAAATCCAGCGCTGACAAGCACCGGAGGAGGCACGGGGGGGTCGGCCGTGATGCCCTACCCCCACTCCGGCCCGGAGCCAGGACGAACGAGCGGCCACGGGGCGCCAGTTTCCGCCCCGAGCCCGCTAGGGCCGACGGCCCTGTTTCCGCCCAGCAGCTGGGCGGGCGCTGCTGCTGCCAGACCGCCGACCGGACCGGCCCCCAACCCCCACCAGCAGGTCGCCGGGGGGTGGTCCGGCCCTGGAGGGGTGGCCGCCGGTGGAGGGATCGCCGGAGGGGCTGCCGGACGTCATTTCGGAGCCCCGGAGCAGAATTTTCGGCCGCTGCCGCATATGGGAGGTCCGATTATAGTTGGAAACGGACTTTTACCCATGCCACCGCCCATTGGGGCCCCGATGCGGATGGGGCAAGGAGAACCATGGCGGGAAAACCCTCCAAGACAGGTATATGAGGAGGATGGCCCTCCAATGGGGCATCAACACGATTACTATGGGCGACCAAATCTTATGGCGGAACCATTCCGGCATGGAGGACACGAACCGGATCTCGGGAGGAATGGAGGGGCTAATCAGCGGGCGTACATGCAACCAAAGAGGACTCAGATGAATTTTCCGAAATTCCGGGGCGGCGACGCCTTAGAGTGGGTGCAAAAGGCCGAGCTTTTCTTTACCTACCAGGAGATCCCCAAAGATCAATGGGTGCAGCTTGCCTCGTTCCACTTGGAGGACGACGCATACCAGTGGGCGCAGTGGTTTGTCTGTAACCAGGGCTACGCCCCATGGGATTATTTTGTGGAAGGGTTCACGGCCCGTTTCGGGCCCCTGGAGTATGAGGATGTGGAGGCGACCTTGCAGAAGCTCAGACAGAGGGGAACCGTCATGGAATACCGCACTGAGTTCGAGCGGTTAGCAAATCGGGTCAACTGGGGAGAAAAGACCCTTCTCAGTTGTTTCATCTCGGGACTGAAGGACCACCTGAGGAACGAAGTCCACGCATACATGTCGTCCAGTTTGAGCCATGCCATTAGTCTGGCCCGGATACAACAGGAGCGGTTCAGCCGCCAGCGAAATCAGGGGACAGCAAGGGCAGTTCCAGCAGTTCCAGCAGCACCAGGAGCCGGATGGCGGGATCCGCCACCGGCAGGACGACCGACTGTGACTCGGTTGACTTGGCCAGAGCTACAGGCCAGGAAGGAAAAGGGGCTATGTTTCAATTGCGACGACAAATTCACCCCCGGACATCGATGTCAGAAGGTGCAGGTTTTTATGCTACGCGAGGAGGATGACGAGGAAGAACCCATCAGTTGTGAGGAGGTGGAGGAATTAGACCTGGCAGAGTTTGGAGTCTGCCTGCAAGCCATGGAGGGATGTCCCGCACCGCTCACGTTACGGGTTTCAGGGAAGCTGGGACACGAGCGGGTGACCATCTTGATCGATAGTGGGAGCACCCACAATTTTATCACCCCCGCAACAGCACTAAAGGCGGGGCATGCAGTTGACAGAGGGGCTTCCTTCCAGGTCATGGTCGCAGACGGCAGCAAGCTGCGGTGTGAGGGGGCCCTGAAAGGGGTGGAGCTGCGGATTCAGGGTTATGTATGCCAGACGGATGTTTACCTCTTGACGATTCGGGGTCTGATATGGTTCTGGGTGTGCAGTGGCTCCGCCAGCTCAAGAGGGTCACGACGGACTGGGAAAAGATGACTTTGGAGTTTTCGCATTTGGGAACAGAGCATTGCCTTCAGGGCATTAGATCATCGTCGCTCAAGGAAATTTCCATTCGGAGCTTACAGAGGATGGAGGAGGTGGGCAGTACTATGGACATGATTTTGGGGGTCGAGGCCCTGGGGCCGGGCACAGCGGCCGAGCCAGAGCAGATGCAGGGGTTGCTGTCACAGTTCGAGGATGTTTTTCAGGAGCCGTTCTCTTTGCCACCCTCTCGGTTCCGTGATCATCAGATCCAGTTGAAGGCCGGATCGGATCCGACCAATATCCGACCTTATCGCTACCCGCATATTCAGAAAGCTGAGATCGAGCGCAGTGTACGTGAGATATTATCCACTGGCATCATCCGTCCCAACACTAGTGCTTTCTCCTCACCGATCATCCTTGTGAAAAAGAAGGATGGATCGTGGCGCTTTTGTGTGGATTACCGGGGCTTGAATGGCTCTACTATTAAAGACAAATTTCTTATTCCGATGATTGAGGAGTTGCTGGACGAGCTGCACGGTGCTAGCTTATTCACCAAGCTGGACCTCCGGTCTGGCTACCATCAGATTCGGATGAAAGCGGAGGACATCCACAAGACGGCCTTTCGCACCCACGACGGCCACTACGAGTTCCTGGTGATGCCGTTTGGGCTGGCCAACGCCCCATCTACCTTCCACGCAGTGATGAACGAGATCTTCCGGCCACTTCTCCGTCGGTACGTTCTAGTTTTCTTTGATGACATACTGATCTATAGCAGGAATTGGGAAGATCATTTGGAGCACGTCCACCATGTCCTGAGCATTTTGAAGGAGCACCAATTGTACGCCAAGCGCTCCAAATGCTCTTTTGGGCAGGAGGAAGTCGAGTACTTGGGCCACCTGGTGTCCTCCCGAGGTGTTCAGGCGGACCCAAAGAAGATCGAGAGCATGGTGACCTGGCCACAACCCACGACGATACGGGCCCTACGGGGCTTTCTCGGGTTGACTGGCTACTATCGCCGGTTCGTGCAGGACTACGGGAACATTGCCCGACCCTTGACCCAGCTGTTGCAGAAGGGCGCCTTCGACTGGACGGCAGAAGCAGAGGCGGCATTCCAGGCCCTGAAACGGGCCATGACGACCACACCGGTGCTGGCACTCCCGGACTTTTCCAAAGATTTTGTGGTGGAGACCGACGCTTCAGGAGTCAGAATCGGCGCAGTATTGATGCAAGAGGGTCGGCCGATAGCTTACTTCAGCAAAGCTTTAGCGCCCCGGACTTTGGGGCTATCCACTTATGAGAAGGAGATGCTAGCCATCCTACATGCGGTGGCTATGTGGCGGCCGTATTTGTTGGGGCGGCGTTTTCAGATCCGTACGGACCACCAGAGTTTAAAGCACTTTTTGGAACAGCGCCTGACCTCTCCCCTCCAGCAGAAGTGGTTGACGAAGCTGCTAGGCTACGACTACGAGATTGTGTACAAGCAGGGGAAGGAGAATGTGGTGGCAGACGCCCTATCTCGTTTGCCAGAGGGCTCCCTAGCCCATGTTTCCTGACCGGTGATTGATTCCTTAGATGAGATTCAGGTGGCAGTACAACAGGATCCAGCTCTCCGTGACATTGTTGAGGCACTACAGCACGGTCGCCCCACCGAGGCCAGCTATCACCTACAGGGGAGCGGTTATACTACCAGGGTCGGCTCGTCCTTCCCGCCACGTCCCCTTGGCGCACCATCATGATACAGGAGTTCCATTCTTCTCCTATCGGGGGCCACGCCGGTATCTTGCGGACCCTACAGCGGGTCAGGGCGAATGTGTTCTGGAAGGGAATGCGGCGAGATGTTCAGAAGTTTGTCAGGGAATGTGACATTTGTTAACGGCAGAAATACGAGACGACATCCCCAGCCGGGTTGCTCACGCCCTTGGCGATTCCGCATCAGATTTGGGATACCATCTCTTTGGACTTCATCGACGGCTTACCCAAGTCTCAGGGCAAATCGGTGATTCTCGTAGTGGTCGACAAGCTCTCCAAGTACGGTCACTTCTTGGCCCTGAGCCATCCTTACACAGGCGAGTCCGTAGCGGATCTTTTTGCCAGGGAGATAGTGCGTCTCCACGGGATTCCTCGTGCCATCATCTCAGACAGAGACCCGGTGTTCATCAGCAAGTTCTGGAAGGAGTTATTTTGTCTGCAGGGCACCACTTTGCGCATGAGCACGACCAACCATCCCCAGACCGACGGGCAGACAGAGGTGCTCAATCGCGGTGTTGAGACCTACTTGTGATGTTTTGTGATGGATGAACCGCGGACTTGGACCCAGTGGTTACACTGGGCGGAATATTGCTACAACACTTCGTTCCATACCGCGAGCAAGCTCACCCCTTTTGAGGTGGTCTACGGCCGCCCACCTCCCACGCTGAGTTCCTACGAGCCAGACAGTACATCTCTTCCAGCAGTAGGCAGGACGCTTCAAGAGCGGGACCAGACGCTCACCCTTTTGCGGGACAATCTTCGGACAACACAGGACCGCATGAAAACCCAAGCGGATAAGCATCGTCGGGAGCGGGAATTTGCAGTGGGGGATGAAGTTTTCCTTCGTCTCCAGCCCTACAGGCAGCTATCGGTCGCTCGGCCGGCCAATCAGAAACTGGCTCCACGTTACTATGGACCTTTCAGAATCATCAGGCGAGTGGGTCCAATTGCTTACACCTTGGCACTCCCAGAGGGGTCGTGCATCCACCCAACTTTCCACGTCTCCTTGCTGAAAAGAAAAATTGGGGACTCAGTCCAGGCCGACCCCGTCCTTCCGGAAGCCACTAGCAGCGGGGAACTGCGGCCGTTACCAGAAACTATCTTACTTACCAAGTGGAAGAAGCGGGGATCGGAGTACCGCCTCGAAGTACTCGTCAAGTGGAAGCACCTCTCCGAGACGCACAACTCTTGGGTCGATCTTTTGGAGTTCCGGGAGCACTTTCCAGATTTCCACCTTGAGGACAAGGTGACTCTTGATGGGGGAGGGAATGTTATGCCTCCGCATCCGTTACAGTTCGCAGGCCAACAATATTCACGACGGCGCAAGGAATTACAAGACAACGGGGCTGAACCATCCGGTTCAGCCCCCTCGCCGCAATAAATAAAGATTAGGGGCTGAACCACACCGGTTCAGCCCCTATTGGGGGGGGGGGGGGGGGCGGCCAGCCCCCTTGTCCCCGGGTATTAATAAGCCCGGGGACCCTCTTTTGATGGCATGCAAGATAATATTCAGGTATTCTTCTCCCTCTTTCTCTTCTCTCAAACCCTAGCCGCCTTTCTTCCTCATATTTCCCTTAGATCCCCTTCTCTTCTCCCAAACCCTAGCAAGTTCATATCACTTCTTTTGCTTGATTGGCCTGAAGCTTGGATCAATTTTCAGATGGTGGCAGACAACATCAGGATCAACTCCTGGCATGTCGTCTGCTGACCAGGCTAACACATCCAAGTTTTCCAAGAGGCAAGCGATCAGCTCCACCCTTTCTTCTTCTGATAACTCTGTATTCTTGGAGAGCACTTTGCTTCCATCTTCAGGAATTGGGACACTTTGGATGGCCTGGGCAGGTTCCGGGTGATCTCCATCCTCTTTCACTTGAGTAGAGTTTTCTGCTACCTCTTCTTGAACTGGCTCTTCTATCACTTCTTCCTCTGCAATCTCAGCACAAGTGGCAACTTGAAGTATCGGCACATTAACTTCACCTTTCGAGTGGGGAGGAGATGATTCAGTGACGTTCACCGTCTTCACATAACACTCTCTAGCGAGCTTAGGGTCACTCCTGACCCTGAACTGCTTCCCCTTCATGGCGAACTTGAGGGCCAGGTGGAAGGTAGAGATAATGACCTGATACTCATTCAGAATCGGCCTTCCAAAAATTGCGTAGCTGATGGGTGCATCTACCACGACAAAAAAAAACTTGCTTTGTTACCCCTCCCATTGTCACTGAGAGGGTAACGCTTCCTTCCACTTCTTTTCTTTCTCCAGCGAAACTGTAGAGGTGCCCTTCGGTGGAAAGAAGAGTCTTTCCAGTCTTCAGGACTTCAAAGGTTGGTTTTAACAGCAGATTCACCAAGCTATCTGTATCAATCAAGATTCTTTCCACTGTATAATTTTCAATCACGGCCTTGATGACCACGACATCGTTGAAAGGATTGACATTCGAAGGAACGTCATCTTGATCGAAGATGATGGTTCCTTGATAAGGAGCCGAAGAAGAGGAGGCAAGAACTTCTGAACGGAAGATCCGAGACATGCTCGCCTTTCTGGAGGACTCAATCCCAGACCCTCCATGGATGCAGAAGAGGCGGCCTAATGGACCTTCATCGTCGGCCTCAACACATTCATTCTCAAAATAGATGCCGCCAAGAAGGCCAACATCATTTGCATCTTCACACTCCCAATGCACTTCCGAGACTTCTTTTCCTTTTGTCGTAGCTGGCTTACTACCTTCTTTATGGAGGACTAAGTCTTGAAACTTCCCCTCCTTTATCAGCCTCTCTGCGAGGAACCTGAGAGCTCGACAATTTTCTGTTAAATGCCTCCTCTTTTTATGATATTCACAATATAATGCTGGATTCTGAGTCTTGATATTAGATTTCAGAGGGGCTGGCTTCGCAACACTTCTCTGATGGGCAGAGCTAGCTCGGTAAAAGACTCTTGAGAGTCATCATACTGCTGTCGAGGTTGTAAAACTGGCGGAGGAGGTCTGTAAAACAGAGCCTGCTGAGTTGGGATGGGCACTTGAGGCCGCATCTGATTGAACGGTTGATGGTTGTAGTGAGGACGGTGGTGGCGGAAGTTTCTTCCCTTATGAGCTGGATGGTTGGAATCTTGGTGGATGGGTCGTTGAGGATGCTGAGGAGCATCAGAAGATGAAGCGGCAGCGATCTTCTGCTGGGCTAATTAAGATAGAGAGGAAATATAGCCGGGGTTGGAAATTCCCCCCTCTATAAAATGATTGGTCATGTCAATCAACTCTTGATTGGAACTGGGTTCCTTGGTAGTAACTTTGACTTTGAAAGACCATTCCCGGAGGCCACTGATAAGTGCTACTTGGTAAAGGGAAGAATCCACATCCTGGATTCCCAAGATTTCCTCTTGAAATTTGTTAACAAAGTGAGCTAGAGTCTCACTTTCTCCTTGCTTGATCCTGAAGAGAGCTGTTGGGCTACTCTTCCGCTTCTTTGAGGTAGCAAACCTCAAAAGAAGCTCTCTCCTCAAATCTGCAAAGCAAGACACAGTCCGGGGAGGAAATTTATAGAACCACTCCTTGTCTTCACCCCCGAAGGATGTAACCAGGAGTTTACTTCTGATGCTGTCTGAGAGAGTTCTCATAGAGACAACTGATTCAAAGGCTTGCAGGTGAGAAACTGGATCATCTCTCCCTGTGAAGACTGGGAGACGAGGCTCCCGAAATCCATTAGGAACCGGCTCCCAACGGACTTGATCTGAAAAGGGAGAGGGCTCTTCCCAATTGTTAGCCGGAGGAACGACATTGCTATCTTGAAAGTTCAGCACTCTGGCTGGACTTCTTTGAGCAGCTTCCCTGAAGAAATCTCGGCGGCTAGCGGCGAACTCAAACTCTTTAGGCCGCAGAGGAGCTGCGGGCTGAATAGTTGGGCGGACAGGAGCTGGGAGACCGGCCTGAGCCGGCGAACCGACTGGAGTCGCGGCCGCGGTGGTCTGAGGAGTTAACCGCTGGATGATCGAGACTAGGGCTCGCAACATCGCATCCATCTGTTCTGCGGTCTCGCCGCGAGACTGATCAAAGCGAAGTTCAAGGGCTTCCAGGACTTCTAAGGTGGCCGCACCACCTGGGTTGATTCTGGCCCCTGTGGGCGGACACTGCTGAATATCGCGATCAGATATCTTAATCGACCTGTTTGTCGAACAACTCAGATCTGAAGGTCGCGTGTTCGCTGTTGGCACAAAAAATGTACCTCCACAACTTCACGCTAGGGAATACCGGGGGAAGACTGTGAGATGTTGGTTACTTTCCAGTTGAAGAGTCATTGAAAAAAGGGACCAGATTTACCCGTCGCGAAAAATATCACTTGTGGCGGGCAATTTACAGATCGAAAGACAAAGTTACAAGAGATAGAAAACTAGTCAGCAACCAGGTGACCGAAAAGGATCTAAATTTGAGACCGCTGCCACAGATAGCGAGCTTGTGGATTCGTATCTGCGTGTCTTCTGGGTACTGCTCACCCCTATTTATTGTTGCAGGGGCCTGCCCAAATGGGCAAGCTCAAAAATTATGGGCAGGGATGCGAATACAAGGGTTGCAAATAACAAGAAAAAGAAAACAGAAACCTGACCGCGCGGTCCGGCGTTCAGCCTGAAGCATGGTCTCTGCTCTTCCTGTAGATGACTGTTGGAGAAGACTGCGCGGTCTGGGCGGTCACCAAGAAGCTAACCGCACTGACCGATTTTGAAACAGATAACAGCTGGTAAAGGAATCTCGGGTAAACATCGTTGTCCTCCTCTTGCCCATTGAATGGGTCAGGTGTTTGGATGGGAGAGTGGTTCACAGACCAGTACCCCCTGGATTTGTCTATAAATAGAACTCCATGGACACCAGGAATGACACCTTAAACCTCCCCCCTTTCTTTAAGTTTTTTACACTTCAAGTTTGTGCTTAACTCAACTCTTGGTTTAGGATGAAATTTTCTTTTCGACTTCTGGGTATATGGCACCTCCTCACTGCAGCACTCAAGTAGTGTTTGTAGACATTCCTATCTCTTTCTTGCTCTTGGTTTTTTATTTGTGGAGTTAAACCGTAGGATCAGTAACCTCGGAATACCCTTTTAGTCCAAACTTTTGTGAACTGGTTTTCTGGTTCCAACATTATCCACAATTAACTCCATCAACAAAGTGATTAAATTATTTGAAAATTTTCAAGCCAAAAAATTAATTACCATAAAAGTCGGATCTTTTTCTCTAAAATGATCCCTCTTTGGAGGAAAAAACTCATATTAGAGAAATTGAATGCCCAATTGGGAAATTTTCCTTTTTCTACCTTGGAGTGTCGATCTTCTTTAGAAAAATAAACCCATCTATTTTTAACAACTTATTGCCAGACTTCATTCTTATGTCGGGGGATGCACACTTAAATCGTTAAACATGGGTGGAAGACTTACACTCATTAAATCCATTATACTTGCCTCTTGCACACACATTGTAGCATGTTCTAACATTCCTAAGTCCACTATTAACACTATTGACAAATATATCGATAGGCTTCTTTGGAATGTGGACAATAATTCTAAATGCCTCTGGGTTTCTTATAAATCTTGTAGCCCACGTATTGCCAAAGGAGGATTAAGATTCCACCGTCTTTGTTTTCTTAAAATTTGCTACAAATTGAAGGAATTATGAAAAGTCTGCCGTAAATCCTAAAATATCTAGACTCCTTCCTTTCCCTTATTTCAACAACATCAATAATAATATTAGGATTGTGTCTTCTTCTCTTGGTCCTTGGAGAATAAACCTAAAATATCTAGACTCCTTTCTTTCCCTTATTTCACTTTTTGAGGGAAACATTCTTTGGAAGCACTCCAACAATGGTAAATTTTCCATAGCTTCTCTCAATAAAGCCCTAATTGGCCCCATCTTTTCCGACCCCTAGGCCTGGATGTGGTCTCCCCTCATCCCTCCTAAGATGAGCATTCTTATGTGTCTTTCTATGAAGAAAAAGGTTGACTCCAATTTCAAAAGATTTGGTATTCTTTTAGTCTCTAAATATGCTTGTTGTTCTTCCACAAAGATTGAAATATGTGATCATCTTTTCTGAAATAGTGATCTTATAGAAAGGTCTAGGGTTACATTAATACATTACTCCTACCCATTCAACCCACGCCGCTTACTATTCAACACAAATCACATGTTTGACTTTCACATGCAAGTACTCTTAGTAAACACATTAAAAATGTCCTCACACTACTTATATTATCTGCTACTAGGGCATATGCATAGAATAATGCTCAAGAATTTATTTGGGGTAATATCAACATAAGCAGCAAATCATCAAGAATATCCACTCAGAAATTATTATCAAGATGAGTGGACAATCAATATTCAAATGTCATTCCAAAGATGATTTGTCCTACATAATTGCTCTTCGACTCCATGGCTATGAATCCATTCCCTGGAGTTATTCTCTCCACTAGAGGCTTAACCAGATTGGTGATCTCTTCCTTCACTCTAATGTGACTTGTCTGAAATCTGGTAAGAGGGCGCTTATTATTAGAAACTTTAGGGGCGGCCTAATTTTGCACCTTCCTTCCCTGATAGGGCCAGTTCTATGTTACATGCTTAGTTTCTCACTTTCTACAATGTGCTTCTTCTTTGTCGGGCTAGGGGCTGGTGGCATGTAAATCTTTTCACTGACTCCCTTCTCCTTTGCTTTGTCATCATGGAGAAATCTTTTGTTTGGGATACAATCTCTTGGGGAAAGCATATTCTGCAACTTATCTCCTTCTATGCACATTCTCTATATCACATATATCGTGAAGGTAATTGTTAGGGGTAAGGCTCTCCCGTACCGGTGGGCAATACCAGCTGCTCAAATACCGCACCACGCAAAGCAGTCCACAACAATGATCCATAGTGGCCCCCAATCCAGAGCCCCTAACAGGGCCGCGGCTCCCACACCCCAACTCGTCTCCTCAACCAGTTTAATTGAGGCGGGTTGTTGAGGCTGGGATTGGCTCAGTTGGTGATGAGGGCCAGCGTTAAGGGCTTCTCATCAAGGAGGTCTGAGGATCGAATCCCAGCCTCAACAACCCGCCGCTCATGAGAACAGTAGCGGAGATGGGTTGGGGTGTGCGGTCCGCTGGACCTGTTAGGGGCTCCGGATTGGGGGCCGATTGGGGGCCGGGTTAGGCCGGTATTGCCCACGGTATTGCCCACCGGTACGGGTTAGGCCTTACCCCTAACAGTAATCTGGTTGTGGATAGGGTTGCTGGCTTCTAAAAAGGTTCCTAATTCATTACTCAGTATACTTGCATGCATGAATTGCCAAACTGTAAAAGGCCCTTTCACTTTAGATTGTGATGGCACCCCGGACTT
This sequence comes from Dactylorhiza incarnata, assembly GCA_033032865.1. Lineage (NCBI taxonomy): Eukaryota > Viridiplantae > Streptophyta > Magnoliopsida > Asparagales > Orchidaceae > Dactylorhiza > Dactylorhiza incarnata. Next base: position 3,565,824 of record JAWHQI010000263.1, on the reverse strand, counting down.
TTAAAGATTTAACTAACTCCTCTTTTAATTTTAATTATATTTTAAATAATTTATTATTGGAACTATGTGTGGTTGGATGGGTTTGATGGTGGCTGTCTTGAAGCTTTTGGTTTGTGTGGTTGTTGTTCTAGATAGTTTATGGCGACACTCTAATGTGTGTTAAGAAATTTATTTATTTGGGATGACATATTCCTGATTTTATGTTGCAGTTCATATTGTCGGACTACTCATTGGTCTGCATTATTCAGCTCATATCATTAGTTTCATCACTTGTTTTTGCAGCTCATATTATTCAGTTTCGATACTTGTTTGTGCAGCTCATATCATTCAGTTCAGCACTGGTTTGTCCTGAGATTTGTTTAGGAGTTGCTGCCCAGTTCCTGTCCTGGGAATTGGTTTGCTTGTCTAGGTTGGTCTATCCATGGAGTCGTTGCTGCTATTGTGTTGGACTCGACATCAATTGGGGATTTCTAAACTCAACTCCCTTTTTCGTTTCTATTTCATTTTGTTGTTATGTAATCTCATAAGTTGGTTTCTTGTACTGGTTTTATTTTCACACCCTACAAATGTACTGCTCGGCCCGTGGGGAGATGGTTTGGAACTTCATTGTTTCGTCTCTGGCAGACGTTTTAGTTTCTCAAGGTGTTTGCATAATATATCCTCTTAGTGTTATTGGGTTGGTTACCTGATTAGATTCTTCTCTTTAAAATATTGTGGTTCAGGTAGACCTGGTAGGCCTATTGTGCTTGTGAGGTTTGTGAAATGTTATTAGTATTCTAGTTGGTATGTCGTTTTATTAATATTCCTTCCTCGTTCTTATATATGTTCATTGTTTTTTATTTTTCTCAATTACTTTAGATTTGATAAACATTAAATGCCAAGTCTTTTTCACCAATCTTCCGAGCCTCTGATTTGGTATATTGCTTTCAGATTGATTTCTATTACTTCCTCTAAATCTTCTGTTCATTTAGGAAGTCTGGAGCCAAACTTCGCTGCTTTACTCCTCATCAGTTAAATTCATGTCAATCTTAATGATGCATTCACTTTAACAACAATGAAGCATGTTTTAATATACCAATCAAATTGTTTCTTTCTTATTAACTTCGAGATATAATTTTTTGAGGATGTCATGGTGCGATCACACACAATGGTTCAACGCCAATCCACCACAATCTCAGATGCTCCCTTGCAAAGTAAGCAACATCAAATGCTACATAAAACACTTACTATGATTATTTATACAAATTAGATACATGAAACTAAGAATATTGTGATTTTATTTTTTCCAGATGAAGAGAAGTCATGGGATCTTGATAACGGCAGCGTCGGCTTCCCGTCACAGGATGATGTTGGCGGAGGCGGTTGGGGCGGCGGCGGAAGGCCGATGTGGTCCGGCGGTTTTTCTTCTTGGCCTTCTTGCATTTCTAGGCTTGCTAAAGGACCAAGAAAGCGCTGGACCCTACAGGGAATGAAGGTAAATAGAAATCTGCGTTGGTTTTTCATTACTGTCATGTATTTTCATTATATGTTATCTTTTCAAGATGAAAACATTATAATATATCTCCCGATCACAATATTAACCATAAACAAAATTGATATAGATAATGGTTTAATTTACCCAACATTTCTTTCTTTGGCAGTTTTCACAGTTTTATAAAAATCATAAACATTGTTTTCCCAAATCCGCTGGCCGGAAGGTTGTAGGTGCTAAATTGAATTACCATTTATTTCATGTTTTGGTTGAGAACATGCATCCGTTTTGCAGATTTATTGACCCCGCTTCACTATGTCATGTTTCACTATGTCATGTTTTATACAAACATGTTAAGTGTTTTGTTGCGTAGATCAGGACGAGGGGCCATAGATCATATGTTGTATTTAATTTTCAGCATTTTATCTGAAAATTTTCATTCCAAAACATCTTGGAAAATTAACAAATCCGCGCAGTCCGCTTGGATGCCGGCACAACCCACTTGGATACCGGCCCAGCCCGCTTGGATGCAGGCGCAACCCGCGCGGAGCATCGAGCATGAGAGGGGACATTCTTGAGAATTTCTATGCGGGTGCAGCCCGCTCATATGCGGGCGCAACCCGCTCGAATGCGGGCGAAGCCCGCTAAGAGTCAGCAAGCTTAGACGAAGCCCGTGCGGAGCTGCTCGTATATATATGCGCATGTAGACTGATAGAGTTGGTTAGGAGAAAAATAAATTTAAAAAGATTTGCTAGGAGTTAAAACAAAGAATTTGTTTATTTATACAAGAGGAATGCATATATATATGTTTCATAATTCCATGCACACACGCACACACACGCACACGCACACACCCACGCACACCCACACACACATACACGCACGCGCACACACACACGCACACACACACGCACACACGCAAATACACTGACGTAGACCCTCCTACACCACCCCTCCACGACCTAACTGGCCGATTCGTATCCCTCCGCAACAGAAAACGTCTTCAAGGAATCGCAGGCCAAGGAAACGACGTCCAAGAACCTGGCGTCCACGACTCTCATCGACCTTACAATTTGAAATAGATTATCTCAGTAGGTATCGCCTCTACCTACATCACTATTCATTCCGGACGCCTCAAACAGAAGACATTCTCGGGATACCTGATGCCTCCGCCTGGAACCGCCGTCTGTCGCTGCAGACTGAAGTAGAGGGAGGGGCGGCTGGGAGTTGTCGTGGGTTGGCGGTTGGTCCGGTTGGGAGTGAATGTTAGGAGGGGGTTCAGTTAAGGGGTGTGGGATTCATTTAAGGGGGGTTACTGGCTCCACATGTGGATGAGAATAGAGGGCAAAGGGGGGCCGGTTATGGTGGGAGTAGTGGAGGGGGTGGTCTAGCCTAATTTTAGGAGAAATCCCTAAAATTAAGCGAAGAGGGGAAAGTGGGGTAGTGGGGAAGTTAGGAGGTGGTTATGGGTGGTGGTGGTGGTGGAGGTGGCTGGCCGGAGGTGGTGGTGGTGAAGTTTTGGGCGATCGCCGGAAAAAATAAAATGTAGTAAAATGATAGGTAAGTGGTGGTGGATCACCGGAGGTGGCCGGAGACGTTCTCTGGTGATCGCCGGAGATGGAATTGAGGGAAAAGGGGGCTGTTTTGGGGAATTTGGTTAGAGAAGAGGAGGAGCTGGACTTGGGAACCGGCACTGTGGTGGAGGTATGGGAGGGGCGGCAATGGGTTGCTATAGTGGGAAAGGTTGAGGTTGTAGGAGGGGCAGCAATGGAGTGGTTGTTGTAGTGGGATATTGAGGTGGTTGAGGGGAGGCAGTGGGTAAGGGAGGGGGAAATAGCTACATGGGTCGGCGGCTTGGTTGAGAGGGGAGGTGGAGTGGGGTGGACGAAAAGGGCAGGAAAAGGTGGCTCACGACAAGGGGAAGGAGGGAGCCCGGGCTTCGCACCCAGGGGTTGGCTTCGGCACCGAAATGACCAAAATGAGAGCCCTCACCGTGAATATATAGACTATAGGGGGAACAATAGACGGTTATGATTGGCCGATTGTTCCGACTCCAAAATTAATAAAAAACACAACTTGAAAAAAAAAATTGAAAGAACAATTAATGCTACGATCGGCGATCCGCTCAAGTTGAGCGGTCCCGATCGTTACTATGCCAGAGGTCGTCGTGAGTAGACCCGAACGGGTCGGGTAGGCTGCTCCCCATTAACTCCCCCCATCTCAGAATCATTCATCTCCATAGAATGAAGATATCATAGTGTCGTCATAGGGCGGGGGCGAGTCTCTCAAGCTCTGTTGCTGAAATCCATGTATCGTCAGTAAAAGGTGGCCGGCCCTGCTAAATGGACTGAGTAGCGGACTCTGTCTGGCGCAGCCGCCGGTACAAGCTCATTAGCCACGATCTCTGTGATGACGTCAAACTGGCTGGCGACTGAGGATAGTGGAACGGGTAACGACGAATGTGGTGCGGAAACTAGAGAAGTCGAAGGATCAATCGGTGCCGAGGACTCGGGCTGAGGGCGAAGCTGGGTGGTAGACGAAGGTTGTTGCTGATGCTGCGAAGTGGAAGGAGAAAGTGGTGGCAACTGGGACTGTAATGAAGTGGTGGATGAAGACGGAGGCTGAGAGGATGTAGTGGTAGAGGGAGAAGGGTACATGTAGTCATTCAGCTCAAAGAATGGAGTCAGATCTTCAACGTTGACTATATGTGAAATCCCTATACTCTGCGAGATATCCAGTAAGCATTTGCTCCAATTTGTTTAAGCACAATATAAGGACCCATTCGCTTAACATTTAATTTTCGAGCAGTTCCCTTTGGGAACCTCTCAACGTGTATACGAACCATCACTTGTTCTCCTTCATTAAAGCTTTGCATTCTCTTGTGGCTATCAACTTATGATTTATAAATATCATTATTGCAAGAAATCATTCGTCGGGCCGACTCATGCATGTTATGCATGCGCCTAACAAAAGACTCAACTGACTCGCTAGGACGGGGCTCTACTGAAGGGGAATGAGATCTAAGGGTTTCCTTGGCTCATAACCTAAGACTACCTAAAATGGACTTAATCCTGCCGTCCTATTCACCGAGCTATTGAAAGCAAATTCGTCCATGGGTAACACTGAATCCCAAGAGGTGGTGTGGTCACCAACGAGGCATCGCAAAAGATTCCTTAAACACCGGTTCACTACCTCAGTCTGGCCATTCATCTGCAGATGGTAGGCGGATGAAAATAGCAGTGTAGTGCCAGTCTTCTTCTAGAGGGTCTTCCAGAAATAACTGATGAACCAGACATCTCGATCGGAAATGATGGTCTTAGGAAGACCGTGAAGTCTAAAGATGTCCTGAATAAATAGTGATGCAACGTGAGACGCGTCGACAGTCTTGCTGCATGTGATAAAGTGAGTCATTTTGGAAAACTGATCAACTACGACAAGAATAGAATCGTACTTGCGTAGGGTGCGTGATAACCTGAGCACAAAGTTGAAAGTCCATACTAATATCCACCCAAGGTTGGTGTGGTACCGAAAGTGGTGTATAAAGTCTCGTGTTTTGTCGTGATCCTTTAGTTGTCTGGCAGATGTAGCAATGCCAGACTACTCGAGCAACGTCCCTCTTGAGTGCGGGCCAATATAAATGATCTTCCACCAGTGTGGTGGTCTTATCTCTACCAGAGTGACCAGCTGCACCGTCGGCATGCATCTCCCAAACCAAATGATCTCGGAGGGAGGTCCTGGGAGTGCATAAGGGTGTGTCGCGAAATAAATATCCATCGATACTCGAGTAGTGAGATAGTGCTGAATATATATCTATAAAGCCTGGACATGTCGTATGCTCCGTAACCAGATGCTCGAATCCCGTGATCTTAGTGATAAGGGTGCGAAGTAGCCCCACTCGGCGGCTAAGCGCGTCTGCTGGTTTGTTCTTAACACCAGCTCAGTGCTTAAGAATGTAATGGAAATCCTGTGTATACACTATCCATTTGGTGTTACGATGACTCAACTTCTTCTGGGAGTCCAAATAACGTAAGGCCTGGTGTCTGAATATAATACAAACTTACGAGGGAGGAGGTAGCGTCCCCAATGTCTCAGTGACTGTACAATCGCGTAAAACTCCCGGTCATAGTTGGAGTACTTCTGTCGGGCATCATTCAGTTTCTCACCAAAGTAAGAAACTGGGTGACCCTCCTGACTAAGTACTCCTCTTATGCCTACTGCGGAGGCCTCACAAGCTACCTCGAAGGCTCGACTGAAATCAGGTAATCGGATTATCGGAGTCATGATCAATTTTGCCTTAATGTCCTCGAATGCCTGAGTGGCGGCAAGTGTCCACGGAAAATCTCTCTTACGAAGGAAGCTCATGTATGGAGCCATGCTGGTGTTGAATCCTCTGACAAAGCGTCTATAAAATGTGGCCAACCCGTGGAAGCTTTGAGTTTCATGGATATTAGTGGGGATTGACCAGTCTCGAATGGACTTGACTTTATCAGGATCTACAGACGCGCCTGAGGCAGAGATGATGAACCCTAGGAAGTGTACAGACTCAGATAAAAAGGTGCACATTTTCAGATGGATATAAAAGTGCTCCTTTCGGAGGGTGACGAAGAGCAATCGTAGGTGTGTAAGGTTCTCTCCATGAGTCTGACTGTCAATTAGGATATCGTCAAAATAGACTATGAAGAACTTCCCCGTATATGGGCGCAAAATCTGAGTCATCACGCGCATGAATGCACTGGGTCGTTGGATAGCCCAAAGGGCGTAACCAACCAATCATATAACCCGTCCTTCGTCTTAAATGCGGGTTTCCATTCATCGCCCTCTCTGACCCTGATCTGGTGGCAACCGCTCCGTATCAAGCTTGGAAAAGATCCGGGCACCTGACATGGTGTTAAGGAGTTCGTCAAATCGTGGAATGGGAAACTGATACTTGATCGTTATCATATTAATGTCCTGACTATCTATGCACATTTGCCAACTACCATCCTTCTTAGGGGTAAGAATGGCAGGTACGACACAAAGACTCAAGATCTCTCTAATAAATTTCTTTCGTAGGAGGTCGGCAATCTGCGTCTGAAGCTCTTCATGCTCGTCGGGATTCATCCGATAATGTGGAAGATTCGGCAGAGATGAACCTGGTAAGAGATCGATCGCGTGTTGTATATCCGGTAGTGGGGGTAGCTCATCAGGGAGCTCCTCTGGCATGATGTCACTGTACTCATCTAGGAGGTGTTGAACATCAGGGTGGATGGACTCTAAGTCCACAATGCCCTCCGTAGTTTGAGAAGCAGCAACGAAATAAATGATATCCGACGATTGCCGGAAAAACTAGCACAAGCAATTTATCCCAGTATAGTGGGGTCGGCTATATGGATCCTTTGTCGCCATTGTGCCCTATCTTTAGTCATAATCTCACTAATGCCTAAGTACATCATGTCTTTCCTTATAGTCTCATTCCAAGTCTTTATTGGTCTACCCCTCCCCTTCCCACGAGAGTTTCTCACGACCACAATTGTCTCATTCCAAGTCTTTATTGGTCTACCCTTCCCCTTCCCACGAGAGTTCCTCACGACCACAATTGTCACACCGAACTTTCACCATTTGTATACTCTTGTTTCTAAGGCTTTATTTGGTAAAGCGTTTTTGTCCGTTACGTTTTGTCAAAACGCTGAAGCCCGACCTTGTTCCATTTGTTTTTCCGCCGTAAATTCGAACCGCCGGCGTTTGTGAGCAGCTCAAATTGTTGCGGGAGGAAACCCTCCGCTAGAGCTCCCTTTTTATCGCGTTTGGAGGAGAAGGTGAGCGTCTTCTCGGACAACAGGGCTCACGTCGATCCTTGCAGGTGCTGCGGTTGCCGCCGCCGGAGGTGGAGTTGAGACCGACTCCGCCTCCTCCTCCGCCAAACTCCAGCACTTCCTCCTACTCCATCTGGAGGTCACCGCAGAGCGGTTGTGTCCTGCCCGGAAACCCTGCAGAGCGGTTGTGGCCTGCACGGAGCCACCCGGCGGGGTCGCCGGACCCCGACGAACCCGCCGGGGGTATCCCGGCGACGCTCTGGCATGGCCACCGCCGGCGGTGGCCCTGACCGTGAGGCCCAGATCTGGGCCTCACGGCCAGGGCCACCACCGGCGGTGGCCCTGACGGAGCCCCGTCGGACTACCCTCGACGAGTTCGTCGGGGTCCGGCAACCCCGCCGGTGGGCTCCGATCAGGCCGCCGACGGCGGAGCAGCGTGGAGGCACGGTGGTGGCACACGGCGGAGGCTTGGCGGAGGCACGAGAGACGCTAGATTATTTATTAAATACTATAGTATATAAGCAGTAACATTTATCAATAAATTTTTTTCCAATTAACTATTTTCAACAGTTTATATAATATAAAAAATATATGTAATAAAAAAATAATAAAAATTATATAATAAAAATATTTATAAAACGTCACTGCTGTTTTACCAAACGGTTCTCCGTTCTGAACAGCTCTGCAAACACAGACTGCCCAAACAGATCTTCATTTCCAGCAACCAGTTTCCAACAGCTCCATTTACAAACCTGCATTTACAACAACTACTTTTACAACCGCATCCGCTCTCCCAAATGAAGCCTAAGGTGGCGTTTGGTTTGGCTTTTAGGGTGCTGTGCGGCTGGGACGCACCGGGATTTTCGTCAAAAGCAGTGTTTGGTTTTGCTTTTTTCCAAAACTCCGTTTATTTAACTCCTCCGTTTTCTCTTTATACCCAGCCGCAACTATTTGTTGTGTTCCACCGCAGAAGCCCCGCTTCTTCCCTCCCGCAGAAACCTAAAATCCATCCGAGCTGCTCCCGATCCCTCCTTCGCACGGTGTCTTCTTCTCTCCTGATCCCTCCTTCGCGCGACGTCTTCCTTCTATCCCGGCGACGTCTTCTCCTCCGACATCAACGTCTTCTCCCGATCTTCTCCGACTCCGCCGCCGAAGGAACTGCTCCTATTTTGCCGGCGACCTTTAGCACGATCTTCTCCGACTCCGCCGCCGAAGGAACTGCTCCTATTTTTCCGGCGACCTTGAGCACGATCTTCTCCGACTCGGACGAAGGAACTTCTCCCGATCTGCCACATTACGATCTTTGAGGTATAATGAATTTTTCCTCCTTTGCTTTGATTTTTTATCATATGTTTTGTGGAATTTTGGGGATGAATTCTTTTTGTAGTTGTGTGTGTGTAGGTGTGAGTATGTGTGTGGTTGTATTTGTATGTATGTGTGTGTATGTGTTTGTATGTGTGTATTTGTATGTATGTGTGTGTGGTTGTATTTGTGTGTGTGTAGGTGTTTGTATGAGTGTGTGTGTAGGTGTTTGTATGAGTGTGTGTGTGGTTGTATTTGTATGTATGTGTGTGTGTATTTGTATGTATGTGTGTGTATGTGTGTATGTATTTGTATGTATGTGTGTGTATGGTTGTATTTGTGTGTGTGAGTAGGTGTTTGTATGAGTGTGTGTGTGTTGTTGTATTTGTGTGGTTGTGTTTGTATGTATGTGTGTGTGTTATGTATGTATGTGTGTTTGTTTGTGTGGTGTATGGTTGGTGTGTATGTGTTTGTGTTGGTGTATGTTGTGTGTATATGTATGTGTTGGTGTATGTATGTGTTGGTGTATGTTTGTGTTGGTGTTGGTGTATGTGTGTGTGTTGGTGTATATGTATGTGTTGGTGTATGCATGTGTTTGTGTTGGTGTATGTTTGTGTTGGTGTATGTTGTGTTGGTGTATGTTGTGTGGTGTATGTTTGTGTTGGTGTATGTGTGTGTATATGTATATGTATGTGTTGGTGTATGTATGTGTTTGTGTTGTTGTATGTTTGTGTTGGTGTATGTTGTGTTGGTGTATGTTGTGTGGTGTATGTTTGTGTTGGTGTATGTGTGTGTATATGTATGTGTTGGTGTATGTTTGTGTGTATATGTATGTGTTTGTGTTGGTGTTGGTGTATGTATGTGTTTGTGTTGGTGTTGGTGTATGTAGGTGTGTGTTGTGTGGTGTGTATGTGTGTGTGTATGTTGTTGTGGTGTATGTGTGTGTTGGTGTTGTGTGTTGTGTGTTGTGTGTTGTGTGTTGTGTGTGTGTGTTGGTGTATGTGTGTGTTGGTGTTGTTGTGTTGTGTTGGTGTTGTGTGTGTTGGTGTTGTTGTGTTGTGTTGGTGTTATGTGTGTTGGTGTATGTGTTGTTGTGTTGTGTTGGTGTATGTGTTGGTGTTGTGTGTATATATATTGTTTTTGTGTTATTGTGTATATATATTGTTTTTGTGTATGTGTGTGTGTATGTTGTGTTGGTGTGTTGTGTGCTGTTTTTGTGTGTGTTGGTTGGTGTATGTGTTTTTGTATGTGTATATTGTTTTGTGTATATTGTTTTTCATCCAAACAGTTTTTTAGCAAAACTCCGTTTTCCAGAATCAGCACTTTTCATCCAAACAGTTTTTTAGCAAAACTCCGTTTTCCAGAATCAGCACTTTTTCTATCAGCAGCTTTCCATCAGCAGCTTTCCATCAGCAACAGTCCAACTAAACAGAGCCTAAGTTGCCGGACTTTCTCGTCCTCAACACAAACATGTCTAACCTTAGTTGTCAAACCTTGGCTCACCGACACTTGATCAACCTCAATGACTTGAGCAGGCTCTTGGATAGCATTCCTCAACACCGAAATGTGGAATATATCATGCACCCCGCTAAATTCGGAATACAAAGAAAGTCAATATGCCACATCTCTAACACGCTTCGTGATCTCAAATGGTTCTAAGTGTCTATGGATTAGCTTCTTCAAGCTCCAGATCATTGACACTCCTTTAATTGCACTTTCAACACTGCCATTTCTTTTGTCGCTATTCCGTAAAGTGAGCGTGTCACGTGCTTAGCTCCTTGTATTAGCTCAATACAGAGATCAATCTCACGCTGCGGTGGAGTCTCAGAGAGTTCAAATAGAATGAAGAATAATCCAGCGCCTTTATGAACCGCCTTGACCACCTGTAGGGCAGACATTAGTGTCTTGCTCACCCATCGCAAACCAGTGAACATGGTCTCTCCTTCGGTATTCCTACCCAGTACCCAGCATGATCTCTTTTGCTTTGCAATCTATGCACACACCCTGCCTCGAGAGCAAGTCTATGTCAAAGTTCACATTGGATTCCGATAATGGTAGTAAGACGCTTCCAAGTCAAAGTCTAGGTTTTCTATCCGGACTTTCACACAGCTTCTCCTATCCGTGCTCAGCATACCCATTTGGTAGCAACACGCCCAATCTGTCTCTTGCCAACACACATGACACTCCAGTTCGTATTATGAATTCCTCGGATAGAAAAAAGTGCGATGCTCTGGTACCAAAAAGAGCCATCGTCAGATAGTTGAATATTAGGACGAATCCTAATTACAAACATACAAGGTACACAACGACATATGAGGTATACATTTATTTAAGTTATGCAAGCTATTAATAACTCATACATGTCATGACGTTGCTCTGTTAGATGGCATCCTGTTGGCCAAGGCAGTACACTCTCGGCTGGGTCATTGGATACTGGGAAGCGGAAGATTCCACCGCCTTCCTTTTTTCCGCATAACTCTGGCCCGACAAGTGAGTGACCTCCAACGCTCGGTTCTCCGTGTTCGAAGGACCGCTTCGACACACTCGTGCAATGTGCCCCCACTTTCTCGCAAGTGAAGCAAGTCAAAGGGCCTCGAGCCGTAGTAGCCCCTGAATCCGTGGAGGGAGTCGCCTCCATGGGCATTGACCTTTGCTTATGCCTCCCACTCCCAGTCCTTCCCTGAGAGGGTGGCACCTTTAACTTTGAATTCTTTGCACTGATGTCGTTCCTCCGATGGACTCTCTCCATGTCCATTTCCAATGACCTCGCGGTCTCCACAAGAGTGCGGAACCCAATAGATCTAGATCCTACTAGTCTCATCCTCAAGTCATCATGGAGGCCTTCATAAAATCTGTGGATCTTGGTCTTCTTATCTTCAACCATCCTCCCTGTATAGCAACTCAGTCCGGTGAACTCATGCAATCACTCGTCGACCTTTAGGTCCCTCTGGATCAGCCTCAGAAACCATTCATTTAGTGTTAAACGTGTCACGACAGGAATGTATCTCATAAGGAAAGACTCAGAGAAGTCATTCATGGATATCTGAGCAAGCCGTAGCCCGCAGAAATGATGCAAACCGCGCTTCGCGAAACTTTAAATTTAACTGGAGAGGAACTTGACACAAGCTTTAAATTATTTTCACGCTTACACACCACCACTTAACTAATAAATAAACTGTTCATCTCACAAAGCAAGCGACGGATTTATATAGGTGTAGCAGATTCACAATCCAAGCAATGAAAACTAGCAAAATAAAAGATAACGACACGGGGTGATAAGAACGAACGTGCGCTACACTTGGAAAAGCAATACTTGTTGAAACTATAGTGATAAACCATTAGTAATGAGATTGAGAAGATGGGAAAGGAGAGATCTCACTGGGATACCCCAACAACGACGAACTAATCCCCTTCACGGCGCAGTCACGACAAGACGAGCAACGATAATGAGGCAGCAATGGGGGATGATGAGGCTGGTGGGAGAAAATGGTGTCTGGTAGGGGGCTCGGCTCTCGTGGAGGATAGGAGGCTGTGCGGGAAAGAACAGGGAAGGTCGGAGTCAAGGGATAATGGTGGGGGAGGGGGGAAGTGCGGAGGATGGATGGTGGTGTACGACAACGAACTGGACGGCTCCAAGACAGCAATGGTGGTAGGGGTTGGCGAGAGGTGATGCTGGTTTGGAGTAGAGGCGTGGGGAGATTGCAGGAGTGGTCGCTGGTGTCATAGGAAGGCTACGGTGTCAGCGTCGGTGGCAGATGAGGGATGCATGGGCGGAGCAGAGGCACGAGAAAGGAGATGTGAAGAAGGATCGAAGAGGACCAATGGCTGGAGGTTGTGGTGGCTTCAGCGACTAGCGTCTGGCTCACAAGAGGGCGCGGGGAGAACGACGGTTGACGGTGGCTGGGAATACAGGGAAAAGAATTTAATTATTTTCCAATGTTCCAACCTCCTCCTTAGGGCAACCCTAGGATAAGTATATATAGGCAGACTCCTCTCAAATAATTTCATGAATTTTTTAACAATATTTTCTTTTAATTTCAGCAAGTCATAAACAAAAGAAACGCACCATCCCGCTCCTCTCACTACATGTTGGACCATTTTATTCAGGGTCACGTGAGGTGGTCAATTTCACGTGTCGGGCCACAAAAGAGTAATAACGTGAAAATAAACGTACATGAACGTAAAGACAGCAAAAAATAACGAAAATATCAAGATAATACTAGAGTGCCTTATGCAGGGTCACTGAACGTGGTTGAGAGAACTCGACTCCGGCGAGACTGTGCTAATGGCTGCAATTAAGAGGTCTGTACGTCGACGTTGTAACTCTCGGGCACTGATCCAACTGCTATTCAAAATGTCCCTTCCCTTCCAGGAGACCAAGTATGTCTGGTAGGCCCCTGCACGAGTCTGGAACTCCCGAACATCAAGCACCTGATCAATCTCTTCCGTGGTGGGTGTGAAGGCCGACTAAAAATCCGTTGTTGCCCGGGCTCCAAAGTAGGTTGTGGTAGAGGAACGGTGGGTGGAGATCCATGGAAGGGGCAGTGGCCTGCCACATTGAAAATCGGTGATGTGCCGAATTCCAAGGGCAGATCTAAAAGGTAGACATTCTCTCCCAACCGTTTCCTTACCTGAAAAGGACCAAAGCGACGTTGTCGGAGCTAGTGATATGTCCCAATGAGAAATCTTTCCTTCCTGAAATGAACCAACACCCAATCACCTTCTGAAAAATACATGGTGCGTCTATGTATATCGACGTCGACCTTGTATTTTTCAGATGTTACATGTAGTTTATTGTTAATAGTTTCATGCAACGTTTTAAGTTGTCAATCCAAGTAGTAGCGTCAAAGGAAATGCGCTCATGACTCATGAGAAGGTAAGGAGTGGCGGTCAATGAAATGAGGAATAGGAAATCCATAAACAATATCAAAATGGGACTTTTGGGTGGAGTGATTTAATGTACTGTTGTATGCAAACTCGGCTTGTGCTAGTACCAAATCCCACTGCTTAGGATGCTCACCTGCCAAACAACAACAACACTCAAGCCTTTATCCCACCATAGTGGGGTCAGCTATATGGATCCTTTGCGCCATTGCGCCCTATCTTTAATCATAGCCTCACTAATGCCTAAGTACATCATATCTTTCCTTATAGTTTCATTCCAAGTCTTTTTTGGTCTACCCCTCCCCCATTTAACATGTTTAGTGACTACTTCAGTTTGCCAACATCTCAATAAATTGCTCAAGCTTCGGTCGACTACTTCAGTTTGCCCATCAGTTTGGGGGTGGTAGGCGCTGTTGAATTTTAATTTTGTGCCAAGTTTACCCCAGAGTTTTTCAAAAAAATCCATAAAGCGAGTGTACCTATCAGAAGTGAATGTGTGTGGACCCCCGTGAAGTCTAACCACCTCCCTAAAGAAAAGATGTGCTATGTGTGTGGCATTAAAGGTTTTCCGACAGGGAATAAAGTGGGTCATCTTGGAAAACCTATCGACCGCTACAAAAACAGAGTTAACCATGCGCGTCGTACAAGGCAATCCACTAACAAAGTCTATGGAAACCTCACCCCATGGTCTCTCAGAGATGGATAATGGAGTGTATAATCCAGTGTTCTGGGACTGTCCCTTGTATAACTGGCTGGTGTGACAGGTGCGAACGAGGCTAACAATATCCTGCCTCATACGAGGCCAATAATAGCGTGTAGTCGCCAGATCTAACATCTTAGCCCGTTCTACATGTCCTAACCCAGATGAGTGCAACTCGGTAAGCAAGGCTTCTCGTAACAGTCCCTGGCAAATACACAACCTGGTGCCCGTAAATAGGTAGCCCTCGCTCACACAGAATGTCCTGTCACATCCGCCACATGTATCTTACACTCTACCCACACCTCACTGAAATCTAGGTCAGTATCATACAGATCCATCTAGGAGTCTATGTTGGTCAGCCTAGGCTGTATAGTCACTAACAGATGTGCACGACAGTTAAGGGCGTCGACAACTCTATTGGTAACTCCGGGCTTGTACCTAATGTGAAAATTGTACTCCTGCAGAAAGGCGGCCCACTTAGCGTGACGTCTGACCTCCTTTTGAGAGTTCAGATGGCGCAAGACATCGTGATCCGTGTTCAGTACAAACTCGCGATGAATCAAGTAGTGTCTCCAGTGTCTAAGGGCCTGAACGATAACAAAAAACTCAATATCATAAGTCGAATATCTGGTCTTTGCGTCGTTCAGTTTCTTACTGTAAAATGCGACAGGTCGACCCTCTTGGCTCGGTACGCCCCCAATACCTACGTGAGATGCATCACAATCTACCTCAAATATCTTCTTAAAATTGGGGAGTGCTAAACAGGAGCACTGGACATTTTCTCCTTCATGAGGAGGAATGCTTGCTCAGCTTCAGCAGTCCAGGTGAATTCCCCTTTCCAGACGGTAATGGGTGTGATGTGGGTGCTAAAATTGCGGATGAAACGTTGATAGAATGATGTTAGTCCATGAAATCCACGTGCCTCGGTGAAGTTCCTTGGGGTGGGCCAGGACTCTATCGCTCGTATCTTATCTTGATCTACCTTAATCCCTTCAGAAGAGACAATATAACCCAAGAAGGTAAGACGGCTAGTCAAAAAGGTGCACTTCTTTAGGTTGATAATCAATCGATGCTCTCTCAATATCTGAAGGGCCTGGCGAAGATGTCTAAGGTGCTGGGTAGGGTCGAGACTATAGATGAGGATATCATCAAAGTAGACGACAACTCATATAGTCCCTCTCTAGTCTTGAAAGCAGTTTTCCATGCATCATCGGGTCGGATTCGGATCTGATGGTAGCCACTTATGAGGTCGATCTTCGAAAAAATCTTTGCTCCGCTCAGCATATCAAGCATGTCATCCAATCGGGGGATCAGAAATCGATACTTGATAGTGATCTCGTTGCGCGGCTAGCAATACACATGCCAAGTTTCGTCCTTCTTGGTGACAAGAAGGGCTGGAACAGCACAGGGGCTAAGACTCTCCCGTGCATGGCCTTTCTGGAGGAGCTCGGATACCTGCCTCCTAAGCTCCTCGTGCTCCTTCGGGCTCATGCGATAATGTGGGTAAATGCGGTAGGCTCGCTCCTGGGACTAAGTCAGCAGTGCTGGATCTCTCTAAGTAGTGGTGGCTGGTCTTGCAGCTCATCATGAGTGAGGTCTCTAAACTCTGCGATCAGTGGTCGGACCGCTGCAGGAATCTCCAAAGTGAAGGCGGGGACTATGTGCCGACTAGAATATACGTGATGACGCTCTCTCTCATCTCTCGGCAAAAATGTCGCTCTGTCAAAAGCATATTGACTGATGAATATGACATAGAGGTGAGCGTGGAAGCGGAGAGAGGAGGGTCGGTAGGGACTGACACAGGAGGTGTTAATCTTTGAGGCACAAGACTATTCTTCTGGGGAAGAAGAACTATCTTGCGACCGTGATGCTCGAAGGAATAAGAGTTCCTACGCCCATCATGTGTAACGAGTCTGTCATATTGTCACGGACGTCCTAACAAAACATTACACACATCCAGAGGAGTGACGTCGCACCATACCGAGTCAGAGTAGGTAGGCCCAATAGCGAACTCTACGAGGCATCGCTGGGAGATAACCATCGTTGTGTCGCTAGTCACCCAGGATAAATCATAAGATCACTCAAGCTTCTGGGACTTGAGATTTAACTTCTCCACCATGCACTGGGAAACAAAGTTTTCCATGCTCCCGCTGTCTATGATGATAGAGCAAAAGTGCTCTCGGATGGGAGCGGTAGTACGGAAAATATTATGCCTCAACCAGACATCATTAGTAGTGACTCGCGGAGTCAATAGGCTATGATGTAGAACACAAACCAACTGGTCCGGCTGCTCGGCCTCAACCTCATACTCGCCCTCGGGTGGGACCTTTGAATCCCTAACAAGGTCACTCTCCCAAACCCCATACTCGGGATCTTGGCCATCGTCAACCTCAACAACAACGGTAGACTGACGCCTCGGACACTCGGAGGATTTGTGTCCTGGATCTATACACTTGTAGCATCAAAACACAGGTCTAGAGGTGACAACTTCTTTCCCCTTGGTGGAAACCGAGGATGGTCTCGTAGGGGTAGGAGCTGGTAACACTGGTTTGACGGGGGAAGGTAGTCCAGGTGCAGACGATGGAATCGTTCTAATTGTCGAGGAAGAGGAAGAGGAGTAATGAGTCCTATTAGTAGTTCTCTGGCCAGATGTCCTCTTCTGGAGGGCTTCCACTCGGCGAGCCCAACTGGAGACCTCTCCCAGGTCCTGGAAATCATGAAGCTCTAACTGGTCACGTATCCCATATCATAGCCCATTAAGATAACGGGTCACGACCATGTGGTCTTCCTCCCTCAATTCTAAACGTGGCTGGAGTACAAGAAATTCGTTTGTGTACTCGTCGACGATCTGTTTGTCTTGTCGTAGGTAGTTATACCTATGATATAAGGTCTGCATAAAATCGGCGGGGACATACCTCCGCTTGAGTTGAGCTTTGAACTCAACCCAAGTAGTAATAGGTGGTTGTCCCATAGTGTAACGCATTCGCCCGACCTGTCCCCACAATGTGAGTGCGGGTCCCTTCAACTTTAAGGTAGCACATACTCCATCTACTGGTGGGTAGGTGTGCGCTTCCAGCTGAGGAACCACTCTAATCGGTCACACCAATCTAGACATACCTCGGGCTCAAGTGTGCCCTCCAAATCCCCAACATCTAATTTTATACCCGCATCCCACCTAGGTGGATTCCTATTCTCTTGATTCAGTGGTTGGAGTTCTGGTTGGGATTCTAGTTGTGGAGGTGTAGGGTGTTGTGTAGGGAGACCCTCAAGTGAAATTGGGCTTCTAGGTTGTTGACAAAAGTGTGCAACCCTAACATGACTTGGTTTGTATCTCTCATGGAGACGGTGGCAGCGGTCATGAGTTCTTTCATACGCCTACCCATATCATCTAGCCCCCCCCCCCCCCCCCCCCCCCCCTAGATGTTCAACTCTCGACTCTATAGATTAAATTTGAAGACTCTTACAACTTAAAATTTTGGAAGAGTATGTCGCTCGGCTATCCCACAATAGGAGTGAGATATCCCAACAGGCACAGCAAATTTATGCAAACCGCGCTTTGCGAAACTTTAAATTTAACTGGAGAGACACTTGGCACAAGTTTAAATTATTTTCACTCTTACACCACCACTTAACTGAAAAATAAACTGTTCATCTCAAAAAGCAAGCGGCGGATTTATATAAGCACAGCAGATTCACAATCCAAGCAACGAAAACCAGCACAATACAAGATATCGGTACGGGGTGATAAGAACGGACGTGCTCTACACTTGGAAAAATAATACTTCCTGAAACTATAGTGATAAACCACTAGTAATGAGATTGAGAGGAGGGGAAAGGAGAGATCTCACCGGGATACCCCAACAACGGCGAACTAATCCCCTTCACGGCACTGTCACGACAAGACGAGCTACGATAATGATGCAGCAACGGGAGATGATGAGGCTGAAGAGAGAAAATGGTGTCTGGTAGGGGCTCGGCTCCGGTGGAGGATAGGAGGTTGTGCGGGAAAGAACAGGGAAGGTCAGAGTCAAGGGATAATGGCGGGGGGGAGTGCGGAGGATGGTTGGTGGTTGTACGACAGTGAGCTGACGGGAAGCAAGACAACAGTGGTGGTAGGGGTTGGCGAGAGGTGAGGCTGGTTTGGAGTAGAGGCGCGAGGAGGTTTCAGGAGTGGTCGCCGGTGCCCTAGGAAGGCTCCGGCGTCAGCGTCGGTGGCAGATGAGGGCTGCACAGGCGGAGCAGAGGCACGGGAAAGGAGATGCAAAGAAGGATCGAGGACCAGCGGCTGGAGGTTGCGGTGGCTTCAGCGACTGGCGTCGGGCTCGCGGGAGGGCGCAGGGAGAACGGCGGTTGGCAGTTGCTCCAGCGACTGGCATCGGGAAATCAGCGACTGGGAGGAAATAGCGGGATCAGGCATCCGCGTGAAAGAGAGAACACGCGCGTGGAAGGGTTTCTGGCGGCTGGGAATACAGGGAAAATAATTTAATTCTTTTTCAATATTCCAACCTCCTCCTTAGGGCAACCCTAGGATAAGTATATATAGGCAGCCTCCTCTCAAATAATTTCATGATTTCTTTAACAATATTTTCATTTAATTTCAGCAAGTCATAAACAAAAGAAACGCATCGTCCCGCTCCTCTCACTACATGCCAGACCATTTTATTCAGGGTCACGTGAGGTGGTCAATTTCACTTGGGCCACAGAAGGGTAATAACGTGAAAATAAACTTACTTGAACGTAAAAACACACAAAATAACTAAAATAACAAGATAATACTTGAGTGCCCTAGGCAGGGTCACATCACGAAACCAAGTTCCACCTCTTCGTTCCACCAGAGCCTTGCCTTTGCTCCCCATTCAGTAGGAGGGTGGCTAAGGTAACTTTCTTCTCATCCTCAATCTGTGTCCTCTAGGATTCTTCTTATCCCGACAAACCAATCCTCAGCTTCGGTTGGAGTTTCAACTCTAAAGAATGACTGAGGGTTAAAACTCAGGAAATATTTTAGCTGATGGATACACACTCGTGTATCAGCTAATGACACAACTGGTGTTGGCGCCACCTTATGGGTAGGAGGTGCAATATTAGGTGCCAACCTTTCCGGTTGTGCATCTAGAGCAGCTATCACATCCTCAACTATGATTCTGCACATCTCCGCAGAAGGAGGGCTAGTTGTTGTAGAGGCGGACATACTGCCCTCGTTAGTGTCATGGGGTTCGGATTGCCCCGCACTGATCCTAATAACCTATACACGTAAAAGCACGCGATTTAGTACCCGAAACTACATCATCACAATCATGGAACACCTAGGTTCCGCAAACAAACAGTCATGGAGCACTCAGGTTCCGCAAACAAGCATACATGTTTCATTCATAAATGGACACACATCTTAATATTAGTCGTTTTTAGGGTTACGTACAAATGTGCACACCACCCCTTAAAAGGGTTTGTCCTCAAATCTACGATTAAGGATCGTTTCCCTAAAGCTCTGATACCAAATTGTAGCACTCCACTTGTCCATGCAATATAATATGGGTCCGACCGAGCTCCCACAATATACAACATACGTAAGTAAATGCTATAAAGAGATACAAGAACATCAATTTCATGCATTAGCACTAGAGGAGGCAATTTAAACTTTTAATAAATTATGAATGCCCATCTATTACATTTAAGGAAACAATAATGATGGCCTTATGATTTTACATCAAAATATGTCTGAACTCGAAAGAAAAGAGAATAAATGCACTGTAGGTGCATTTAAACAATCTATTTATCAGCTCAAAGGCCGGAATTGCAATAATATAGGTAGTCATCATCCCTGCAAACTGCTTAGGGTTTTAGGTCTGTTACACCCCTTTGCCGTCTGAGGCACCTGCACCAAACATAAGCCAGAGAAAACATGGATCATCTAAGAGCTGACAACAAACTGCGTAACAACTCACCCCCCGGTCGTCCTAGCGTACTTCAGGGCGGATCACCGCACACCTGCAAGCACTCACAAGCAACATGCAATCTTTTAAGTTTGCACAAGTAAAATGAGTGGACCTAGAAAATGCACGATGATTGGGTTCACCCAAAGGAATCTCATCAACCATCTATCACATCACTGCATGTTCTAGTATTAGACATAACAATCACATATCACAACATCAAGGGAGAGTTGTATCCCTCTCAACCTTATTTCATCATCATAGGTAGGCATGCAACCAACACCTCTTGGCAGGAGTATCATCTCACAATCGTATTCCAAACGATAAGTGGACACAAAATCAACACCTCTTGGGGGAAGATCATCTCGCCACAGTATCCCGAGTTATAGGTGGGCATATAATCAACACCTCTTGGTAGGAGTATCATCTCACCACCGTATCCCGATCTATACGTGGACATCAAGTCAATACCAATTGGTGGGAGTATCACCTTGCCACCATATCCTGAACTCATCCCCGTCATCACAATCGCGACACGTAAACATCCATTCATTTTGCAAGCAAATGCAATCATCACTAGACCTATATCGGCCCTTCACGGTTATCGAAAGACATTACGTTCTACTCTCACCGCAGTATTCCTTGTCTCTTGCTAATGATTACAAGCCACTGAGCACTTCAAAGTCATTCTCCGGTGCGCATTCTAGAGACGCTTATATGCATCGTCACATCATCATCATCATCGTTTCGGGCATACGTCCGCGGATAAGCTTCACACCTCATGTCTAATCGAACTTGCACGTCAGATTTTATAATGCATTCATGACGAGGTCACAATCTCCCGCCCCCGGTGTTCTATTCGAACCAAAGGAAGACCGAATAGAAGAGTAGTTACCCTTTGAGCTCTCTTCGGTGCCATCGCAATTTGGAAATGATCAAAGTGTGGCTTTCTCCAGCGATAGATCTGTCGTTTTGACACTCCCATTTGACTCCAACAACAAGATCGCCCAAGTTAGGTATTCGCCTTCGGTCTCTCGCTCTCGCTCTCAGCTTTTTCCAAAAATAGGGAAAAGTGTGTTATGGATTTCCCCAATCCGATCTAAGTGAGTCTGGGTAGACCGTAGCTGATCGATTCCACGGTCTCGATTGAGTTCATTTCTAACTCTCGGGACCCATCAGTTCTCTGTTGTCTCGGTCAACGAACGCTGATCGGTTCCACCGGCCAACGGTCTCTGATCGGTTCCCTTTCGATCAACTTTTGCTGATTGGTTCTCACCCGGTCGATGATTGTTGATCGGCGCTCGGTCGTCGATCGCCGATCGGTCCCTCGGTTACCGATCTCCTGTCGCTGATTGCTGTTTAGCTCACTTGGTCGTTGATTGCTGATCGTACCCCAATCGGTTAACGATCACTGATCCATTCACTTAAACAAAGAGCATTTCCCTCGCCTTCTCTCCAGATTCTGCTCAGCATCAGATAGCTGCTGCTACAGAATGCCTAAGTAATAGCGTCTGAAAACTGGGGTGTTGTAGAGCAGTCCAGAGCCTCACAAGCCTCTTCCCAGTCACGAATCCACAACATAAAAACTACTCGATCTTCCCCCAGAATCCAGAGAAGCCGATCTCTTTCGTCCTGCATCTTTGAACCCATGCTTATATCTCTTCCTCTCTTTTGCTTTAATTTTGTTAGACTAATTTGGTGTTTTTTATTTATTTGATCTTTAAGATTTCCAAGCTTGCCACTAATTATCTTAGTACCTATTTTCCATCAATTTTCATGTTCTCGCATTTTCATTTCTCTAATTGTATGCATTTGAACTTTTTATTCAAATTTATCTACGCTCAAATGTTGGCTTTTTTTGCGCGTTTGAGAATCACAAGTCAATTGTTAATAAAAGGGCAGCCATGTGCACAAAGCATCCCCGCGCAACGAGAGTCTGGGGAAGGGTCCCACCACAAGTGTGAAATGTAGGCAAACATTACCGTCTTTTTGCGAGAGGCTGCTTCCAGTACTCGAACCGTGACCTCAATGTCACACAAAAACACCTTAATCGGTGCGCCAAGGTTCCCCTTCAACCATAAGACAATTGTTGCTTTAAAATTATTTGAGAATGTTTAGCTTCTGCTGCATATTCGGAAAGGATAGCAAACTATCTTTAAAATCAATTTCGAAATTCTCCAGGTTACATTGGTCTGGTATCAGAGCCAATTTTTATTTGAACCGTCTGGAAGTTTTATTCTCCAATTTTTATTTGATCCTTTGTTTAAAAAAAAAGATGATTATTTTTAAGTTTTAAAAGTTGGTGATTGTTATCGGCACTACAGTTTTAGCTATCCGCACCTTTTTTGTATGAGTTATTAAGCGCCTTTTGGAAATACGCCTTGTACATGCATTTTTAGGAAAAATGTTCAACACGAAAGTTGTAGATCTCGTCGAGTTCTACAACTTTAGTGTTGAACATTTTTCTAAAAATGCATGTACAAGGCTTATTTCCAAAGCGTGCGGATAGCCAAAATTGTAGTGCAGATAACAATCGCCTAAAAGTTTTAGAGGATCACAAGTCAATTGTTATTTTGCTATTTTGAGTTAAAAAAATTAATTGGACCGGCTGGAAGTGGATTTGTTTGACTGAGCCTGCTCAGGGATTTTGCGCCATTATTATATGAGCTTGTAGAAGTCCCAATATTAGGCTTCATTTGGCGCTGCGGTGGCGGGCGGCGTTTGCGGCAAACGTCACCGTAAGGTGGGTAAACAAATGCCCGGCGGTGGCGTTTGCACCCGCCGCGCCATGAAAAAAGGAGCAAAACGGAGCTTTTCGAGCCCCTGCCTCCTCCCCCGGTTCCAACCCCGTCTCCACCCGCAGGTGCCGCCCGCCACCTCCGCGCCAAATAAATTCTTAGTGTGTAAGGTGGGTTTTCCGGCCCGATCTTTTTACTCACCTCTACTGCTCTACAGTCTCATCATTTGCATTAATTTATTAATTATATATATATATATATATTTACATATAAAATTTAAATGCAAACCTGCAGTGGTCAGATTATGTGTCACGTCGCTTTATTACCTTTGAGCCTTGGTGGTCTAATTTTTTTTTAATGCTGGATTGTTTTCGGGAGAGATGCTAAACACTTTGACATTTTATTTTTGTTTTTTTCCGGTGAAATTATTTTGTAAATTCATGATTCAAGTTTTAATAACGTGTAAGTTTTAATATCATAAAAAAAAAAGATGGAATTTTTCATGTCTAAGGTGTTCAATTGTGGAAACATTATTTCCCCAAGATTGGTTAATGGACCGTATTCAAATAAAGACTGCATTCTTTCTCTTTAAAATCTTGGCAAAAATCTAAGGTACTATCTCACCATATGAAAACGGAAACAAAATTTACCTTACGTTATCTCCCAAAGCAAATTTTGTTTAAACCTATTTATAAAGAACTCAAAAATAGAAATAGAAAGCTAAAAAATTAAAAAAAAAATCCACATTGTAAAAATTGATGTCATTTTAAGCCATTTTAAATTTTCATGTCACGTGTTTAAATTTCTATAAAAAATATTTTCATTTTCTTTAAGCTACTTTAAAATTTATTTAGAAATAATATAATTTTAAGCTTCCATCCAAAAAAATTTCATTGGCTAGACTTGTAAGATTGTTCTTCTTGTTTTATTTAAATGACATCAAACTTCTTGGCTCCTTGATCTTGAGGAGAGGAAGAGAAAGAAGATTTATTGTTAAGGATGCTACTTTTATCTTAACAAGTTTGATCAAGATGGCGGCCATTATTTTTGTGGGAATTATTGGTAAATTTTGTATTTCTCTGCAATTTTGATTTGAGATTAATGTATTATTAAAAAAATATATATGTTTTGTTCACTAACGATACCTCTTCTCACTCCACTATAGTCATCTTTCTCTCTCTTAATAGTTTGTTTCTCCCTGTTGAAAGAATTGAGAAGGATGGTTGATGGACTACATTTTTTTGTAGTTTCATGCCAAAGTTCTATTTCGCAAGCCTGCTTTTATTTATATGGTTAATCATGAAATCTCATTTGCTTGAATTGATTTGAAATTTCTATAGAAAAATTATATTTTGATATATGAACTTCATTGATTTGACTTAATTATATGAAATATTTAATATAATTTTTCTGCGAGCAAATTTAATTAATTCGAACACTTAATTATATGAAATATTTAATTTAATTTTTTGACGAGATCTATATTTTTCGTGTTGAACATTTTTCCTAAAAATGCATGTACAAGGCGTATTTCCAAAAGACGTGAAATCTAGGCGTATTTTCAAAGTACGTCTTCTGCGTGCATTTTTAGGAAAAGAGTTCAACACGAAAAGTTGAAGATCTTGTCGAAATCTACAACTTTCGTGTTGGACAATTTCCCTAAAAATGCATGTACAAGGCAAGGCGTATTTTCAAAAGGCATGAAAAATTAGAAAAAAGTGATGTGCGACTAGCCAAAATTGAGATGCTAATAGCAACACCCTTATTTTAACAATTTCTAAAAAGTTATTAAAATGCATTTCCCTCCGTGCTTGAACAAGCATCGAGCCATCGACTGATTTTTTTCTTTGTACATGTTGTTTTCTTTTATGTAAAAAGGGAAAAATACTCTATGGTGGAACATTTAAATTTTTAATTTATTTTATTTTTATTACAAAATTTTCTATTTTTTTAATGTGTTTTCCTTTAATATTAAAAATAAGCTTTCATATAGCTAATGTTTTATATCTACAATAAAAATATTCTCACCCTGCCGTTCACAATTAATTATGTCAGGAAATTTCGCTTTTGTATAAATGCATAAATATAAAATATTTTGATATTTTATATAAATTATATAAAGAAAATGTATGGATTCAATTGCGTAAACTGGGTATATTGAAATTCAATTTTTTTGTTATTATTTCACATATTTACTTTTGTTTTGTGTATAATACAATTTATTGAATATTTAAATAGGCAATTGCAACTATTATAAATTCATGAATATAACTCTGCACTATATAAAGAAATATCAAACTCATGAATTTTAACCTGATTGAAATAATTAAGGCGGTAGAATCTGACATGATATTTGTCGGATCAAACCGCTCCCTCTCTCTCCATTTTTTTCATAGGTCTCATAAAAGTACTAGGGGCGACCTAAAATTATGAAGGTCAGGGTACCCTACAACATGAAATTACCCATAAATTTATTGAAGGGGGGTCATATGACCCGTTTTTTAATCTCATAAAAATGGTCAATTGTGAGAATTGAACCTATGTTTTTTACTATGTCAAGCAAAGATAACAATCATCACACCATATGATTTTTATTGAAGAATATTGAATTATGTTTTATATATACGTATATAAATATAGACCGCCCCTGCCGAATGTCTCTCCCGCCGAATATCGCTACCCGCACGGGGGGTCCCTCATGCCCTATCACTCGTATTATCCATAAATATATACGAGCAATTCGGCACGGGGAATCCTCGTGCACACCGCAACCCTCCCGCACAGTTCTTGTGAGCGCATGTGTTGTGACCGAACTCCCGACCTCGCTCGATGCCCAATTGCGTGCAAAATAAAGTTAAATTTAATTTAAATTAAATATTTTAGGCACGTTAAGATATCGAGCGAGGCCGGGAGTCCGGTCTGTCCTTCTCAATGTTATGGGTCTATTATGCTTGGGTGAAGACTAATGCTCACATTTTGTTCGCTTGTTATTCTTCTCAGGCAACATTATCTCCTTGATGGTGTATCTTGCTCCAGTGTAAGCATCTTCTCCCAAAAAAATATGATTTAAAAATTGAACACTAAAAATTTACTGAATTTATATATGCGCAGACCTACATTTTATACCATTTACAAACGGAAATCAACTGAGGAGTTTCAGTCCTTTCCATATGTGGTTGCGCTCTTTAGTTCAATGTTATGGGTTTACTACGCTTGTACGAAGAGTAATGCTACACTCTTGCTCACCATTAACTCCATTGGTTCTGTCATCGAGATCGTATACATCCTTATGTATTTTATATACGCCCCGAGGAGAGCGAAGGTATAATTATCCAATCTTAATTAAGGACGTCCTTTGATATCTCGCCGTAACATCTCAATTTTATAATGACAGTTATTAACGGCTCGAACCGTCGCCTTCCTCAACATTGCAACGTTCGGGTTGATCCTAGCATGCACTCTGCTCCTCTCCCATGGCGACCGGCGCACCATTATACTTGGGTGGATATGCGCCTGCTTCTCCGTCTGTGTTTTTGCCGCTCCTCTAAGCATCATGGTAACACGATACTCGTATCTAACATAAGTAAATAAAATCATGTTTCTGTTTGTATATCCTGAAATTATTTGATTCTTGTTGTAGAGGCTGGTCATCCTCACGAAGAGCGTGGAGTTTATGCCGTTTTTCTTGTCCTTCTTCCTAACCCTAAGCGCATCCATCTGGTTATGCTACGGCGTACTTTCAAAGGATAAATTCGTAGCGGTAAAGCTTAAAGAGTTTTTTCTCAATGTCTTTGTTTCCATAGTATATTGAATGTCATGTACATGCATTTTTAGGAAAAGTGTTTAACACGAAAGTTGTAGATCTCGACGAGACATACAACTTTCGTGTTGAACACTTTTCCTAAAAATGCATGTAGAGTGCGGATAGCCAAAACTGCAGTGCTTATAGCAGCACCCATAAATTTATTTATTATTAGCTTAGTATTATTTATCTAATACATGATTTCGTTATTTCTTTTAGAGGTAAATATTTATCTAACTTTTGCAAAATAATTTCTTTTTAGAAAATACTATTAAAGCAAATCCTTTATTATAGTAGCACATCAATAGCATTGAATAAAATATTAAAATATCTGTTTAACTAATTAACCGAAATAATTAGATATTAATGTCTATTGAATGCGCAGCTGCCGAATATTCCTGGTCTGGTGTTAGGCACTCTCCAAATGGTGCTCTATTGTGTGTACAAGGATGCTAAGCCGGAGAGTACTATACTGCCGGCGAATGTCACGGTCGTTCCGGCGATTGCGGTGGTGAGTTATCGGCACAATGAAGCGGCCGAAGCGGCCGATGCGGAAGAATGAAGCGGCGATTTGTTTTTATATGTATATGATAGTTGGATGCAATCTATTAGAATTGTGAAGTTTGCAGTATAACAAAATCGAGCAGTGACGATGTTTTTATGTGTATTCGGTGCCGCTTTTACGTGTATTGGTTTGAAGTATTAATTTAAAAATATTGATTTTACAGTGTATGTATGTATGTATGTATGTATGTATGTATAGTGCGAGAACAACAATACTCTCCGTCTGCATTGTTCTTCAAGTTCGCAATTCTTATACTACTAGTAGTCGGCCGGGACATAAGATTTTCACCTTCGTGCCGCCGAATCTTTGATTTCTCGCAGTTTTTTCATTTTCAAAGTCTCATTCTTTGTGCTTCTCTATCGGATGTCACCGAAGCCTCTAAACATTTTGGTTGGGAGTTGATATTAGCAGTCCGGAATTGGATATTCGCAGCCCATTGTTATTCGTAGTCCATAATTTTATTTGTAGTCCAAAATTATATTTGCACCCCCACTCCCATCTCAAATAAGTGAAACACTTTGCTGATTTATTATTAAGCATTAGAAGCCTAGAGAAACATCTTAAAGAATCTAAAATAATTTAAAAATCTAGCAGGAAAATAAGTTAAATGGCATGTATAGAGGAATCAACTCTAAAACAAGTTAAATGACATGTAAACCTTCCTCTAACCAAAAAAAACTGACTACTTTTTTGGGATTTTCGCTGGATAATTTTCTTCTTTTTTGAAGAAGGTGAACCTAAAAGGGGGAAAGACGGCATGACCGATAGAACTACGGCTATGGTTTAGGCAACGGAAGGAGAGAGATGAAGAGGAGGTTATTTGATGGGCTGCGCTTAGCTAGAATTGGACTGCGAATATAATTAGGATTTTTACAATTTTGGGGTGCGAATAGAGAGAATTGGACATTTGGACTGCTAATATCAACTCTCATAATAAATTGTTATTAGCACACAAGCACATCGAAACTAGACTATAATTTATCAAACAAAAATTGAAGTGAAAACACCACAAACATTTCAACGGCGTGCGTCAACTGTACTTGATAACCACTACTACATTCTCACAAAATTAAGAAAACCCGAAAAAGCTTCAATAGATCTGCGAAACTCTTGATCCATATGCGGAACTTAATAGAGACACACCCGGGCAAGCGCCCGGGATGATATTTTTCTGAAAAATGACACCCCGCCTAGTTGTCCTTAGGCTTAAAAGGAAAATTTGTAGGTGAGTTACTCCCACCTAAGATCATGGTGAGAGGAGCCCATCTAAGCCGTTGATCACAGATCATACGGTTGTATTTTTCCTAAATGCTCATGTATTTATAAGTAATAATAATGTCAGTATTTTATATACCGTCTGATCTAAGATCATACAGTTGGAATATTTTCACTATTATATTCCTATATTAATATAAAATATGATAATTTTTCTTTTAAAAATTTTACTGAAACAGCAGAACTTTTAATATGAACAGCAATAATAATAAAATTGCATGAAGGGGATGAGAAATAAAGCAGAGTAAATATATAGATCAGAATTGAGCATGGGTAAGGCGTGTGGTCACTGCCCTAAAGAAGTTGCACCACCCTCCGGCAGGGCTTTCAACTGATGCTCACTCCTCCAAGGTACAACACCCGGCTAGATCCCGAAACTCCGATGTGCGCGGACACCGAAGAAGCACAGAGCACCCGAACCACCACTTGATGAAGCAAACGTAAAGAAAAGGAAGCACGAAGAATATCGTCACTGGAACCGTGAGCACAAGAGCGTATATTGGAGAGTATCTAGAATTGCAGGAAGAACGAGTATATATAGAACTCGGATCGCAAGATCTCCTCCAAAATAGGATCTCAGAAAACGGCAAGAAAATAAATGCCATAATAAATATTAACGGTTAGAAAAGTAAAGTTCTTAACCGGGAAAAAATACGTTGAATATTTCCAACGTAAATAAAGACAAGAAACATGCAAAAAAGGAGCGGCAAAGAAAAGCGCGTCAAACGGCAGAACGCGTGAACGCAAATCGACGTTGCGTCGAGTGCATATCGACGCAAGTCTTATCGACGCAAGCGTCGAGTCCAATCGACGCATGCGTCGAATTCCATTCGACGCCACTCCACTCCAGCGGGCAAAACGACGCTACGTCGAAATCTATTCGACGCAGCTCCGAATTCTAATCGACGCAACTCCGGTTAAAATGCTATGAAACTTTTTGGAACAAAAATACAATTCAATTATTCCCCAAATCCCAAATCCGAAATCCGGATCCGGTCCGGTGCAGTGCGTGCGCGTGCGCGCGTGTGGTTCATAGTTTCTCCTTATGTTCTTTTGAACAAATAAGAATGTGTGAATTTCTTTATATACACTTAAGGGAAGAAGTAGAATGACAAGGTGGGACTAAAGAATACCCTTTCATCATGAAAGGCTTCCCTCCAAATATTTGGATTCCCTCCAAATTTGGTTTTGAGCTTTTCTATCACAATGAGGAGCCCAAACACCAAACACCATTTAGCTCCAATCAAAACATTTAATTTATAATGTTTTATAATTAAAATTTCTAACACATACGGTTGTATTTCCCTCTCACCTAGTTCTAGGTGAGAGTTGCGCACCTAAGTTTCTCTCGGCTTAAAAACAGGCTTAGGGAAAACTTTACAGTTGAAGTCAGACTGTTAGAGACCTGTGAGTCTATAACTCTAACTGTACGCCTCTTAGCTCCTTCAGCTTCCAAGACTATAAGCAGAGGAGGTAAGAGGAAGACGGCGGCAATATTTCCCATACTACTGGAAATGGGGAGATGGCGGTGATGGATCAGTAGATGGACGGGCACAGGACGGTGCTCAGCTATAAGCTAAGGAGCTAACTCAAAAATAGATGATCGAAAAATGCACACATCTCAAAGTGTATTGCACATGGCCCGTGAACGATTGGAAGACCGCACTTCACGGTAAAATGCGGCAATACACTTTACCACCCCGAGTCCCATTTTTCTTCCTTTTTTTTTCTTTTTCCACCTGTTGTGGCTAGTTTACTTTCCTGCGGATATTTATTGGTACTTCAAAAAAAAAGTTACAAATTAAAGTTCATTAATATTTCTTAAGAGTTTTAATATTATTCAAATTGACAAACCCCAAGTAGAATAAACCCCAAGTAGAATAAATACAGTTAATATTTTTACCACCGTCACCGCTCTCCCAAACAGACCCTTAGTTGCAATGATGATTGAATTCAGTAAAAACAAGATAGAAAACAGATGCATGAGTAACATTCTTGAGCTTATTTAACGCTAACCCCACTTAAAAGAACGACTTGTGTAAATGTAAAGAAGAAACCCGACTTGTTGTAAATACTAGTTTAATACTTACTACTCATTAGTTGTTAGTTGAAGTCCCGACAATCTCATCCGATAGAGGACTTGTTAAATCATCCGCATCAAGCTGTGATGCAAAAGAAATTCGGAGCCCTCTACAAATTAAACCAACCTTGTCCGCCCAATCAAGTAGGGTAGCACTAAATAGAATTGTTTGAACTTTGTTGGCATCTTCCTCTCTGTCTAATGGTAACCTTATCATTTGGATTATGATAGGCAATATCTTGAGTATGGTTTCTAGGAGATTTCAGCCCAAACAAAATGCTTTAAGATTTGCTGACTCTTTGTTGTTTACGCAAAATAATAGCTGGTCGGCCGCTGACACGCCGCACGCTTTACTACTCCGCCTAAGTCCTAACAGTTGCACCACTTCCCGCCGGCGCCTGCAAGTGCGGGCTGAACTGTTCCTCGATTCACGAATCGGGAGAGAAGACAGAAGAGGGGCACTAGCCGATGACTAGACTGGAGTCACTAAACTAGCTGGCTCTAATTATAATTTTATTAAACCGAGCAGGCTCAAATCATAAATCGAGCGATTCATGTGAGGCTCGAAATCGTCTCGAAATTAACTTAGTGTCATTTTGATTCGATTCGGTTTGATTCAAACATTTTATTTAGAGTTAGATTCGACTAAAATTTCGAGTGATTAACGAGTTTGATTATTAATCTCACCCCTAGAGCATATAGCGTAGAAAACTCCCCCAAATAATAATAATAGGCGATTGATATACGCACACCCGAAACCGCTATTCGCACGCCAATTTCTGAGTTATTACGCGCCTTTTGAAAATACGTCTTGTACATGCATGTACAAGGCGTATTTTCGAAAAATTCGCTATAGTTACGATCAGGGCGACAATACGTCTTGTGCGTGCATTTTTAGGAAAAGTGTTCAACACGAAAATTATAGATCTCAACGAGATTGTACGCACACCCGAAACCGCTATTCACACGCCAATTTCTGAGTTATTACGCGCCAAGTGTTTAACAGAAAAATTATAGATCTCAACGAGATCTACAATTTTCGTGTTGAACACTTTTCCTAAAAATGCATGTACAAGGCGTATTTTCAAAATGCACGTAATAACTCATAGAAATTGATATGCGAATAGCGGTTTCGGGTGTGCGTATATCAATCGCCTAATAATAATATCAAAATGGATATATTTTTATTTAATTAGAGAGTGCACGATCTCGACAGTGTGGCCTGTGGCGCAAATAATGTGGGTAATAAAATCAAATTAAAAAATAAATAAGAAAATAAAACAAATTAAACTAAAAAGATAAATTAACATGAAATAAAATAATGAAAATAATAAAATAGGAGAGAAAATAAAATATCATATGATTATAGGACAGACATAAATTTTTGCGCATGAATGTTATGAAATGTAAACTTAAAAGGGGAAGTTTTTGTAATTTCAAAAAAAAAGAGGGGTGCAACCTGTAATTTAACAAAGCTATAGAAAAAAAAAGGAGGGGGCCAATTTGAACTTCCAGCACAAACACAAATGCCCAAAATTTTATGTTCCCAGAATCAAAAGCTCACAGTTTGTTAAGGCAGTAAATTGATCTGAACTGTTATCAATATTCAACCATAACACGACAAACCTGCTGCTAGGAAGCTTTCAATTGTTCACTTCATCTCACCCATTCCGAGTCGGGATCCATCGTTATCTCGCTCTGTCTGGGACGGGCATTCCCGTGTGGCCGTGTTGCGGTCACATGAGGCCGGCCATGCTCCGAGTCGGGATCCATCTTTATCTCGCTCTGTCTGAGAAGGGCATTCCCGTGTGGCCGTGTTGCAGTCACATGAGGCCGGTCATGCTCCGAGTCGGGATCCATCTTTATCTCGCTCTGTCTGAGAAGGGCATTCCCGTGTGGCCGTGTTGCAGTCACATGAGGCCGGCCATGCTCCGAGTCGGGATCCATCTTTATCTCGCTCTGTCTGAGACGGAAATTCCCGTGTGGCCGTGTTGCGGTCACATGAGGCCGGCCATGCTCCGTGTCTCCGTGTTGCGGTCCCATGACACGGTCCCATCCCAGGATGTGTGGGAGCACAAACTGTTTCAAAGATTTATTATCAGCACGAAGCAGACTACCATGTTAAGTTTAAACTACACAAATAAGCTTCTTTCGCTTTAAAGTTAAACTATACAAATCATATTTAATAACTTTTATACATATTTTCTCAGATTTAATCTTCTCGTTAATTCAATGACTCGATCTAGTCGTCTAGTTGATGCAATTTCAACGGTTATCCCAACTATTTGGGGTCGACTTTATAATTCACATTTTCCATTCATTTGTTGGGTGATAAACCTAAACCATATAAATTATTTTGAACAACTTATCAAATAGATGTCGTTTGTAATCATATTGGCTTAATTCATAAAAACAAAGCAATAATAGATATTTTTCAACAATAGCAAAAACAAATGGTATAGGAATCAGCTTTCTTGTATGGGTCTAAGACACAGTTTGGGGCGGCGGATATCCGGCAATGCGGATTCTGTCGAACTCCATCAAGGTCGGGCTTTACATAAGAAATTCGTGGAAATCTGCGGGATTTCGACCGCGGGCGACGGACCGCAACTGCAGTTTGGTGCTGCGGATCCGCGCCGTGGGAGCTCCGCTGTCCCAAACGGGGCATAAAGCTGTCCGGCTAAAATTCTTGGAGGCGGCAGCAGTGGTCAACCCACGGGGCATGAAACAGCGGGTCACCACAGCCGCTGTTTCGCCGTGAAAATCTAAGAGCCAAAAAGTCCCTAAGCATGCAAAAGTATTACACAAAAATATTCTAATAAAGAGCAAGCCTTTACTCAAAAAACTTACACCAAAAGCTGTGCGCATCACGGAAAACTCTGCCTTAGTCACAGGTAAGGTGAAGCGTTCATTGGTCTTGTTCACAGAATCCATGACAGCTGCACAACATCAGAAAAAAACGAAGTATTTTAGTAATTGAAGAAAATGGCCATTTACCGGGACCTCCCCTCTAAGTTTGCTAATTACAGGTTGCACCCCTCTCACATTTGAAATTACAAAAACTTCCCCTGTAAGAATACATTTCATAACATCCAAGCACAAAAAGATACCCCCCCCCCCCCCCCCCCCCCGAAGATTTACTCCAAAGGGGTACTTTTGTGCATGGATGTTATGAAATGGTTTTTGTAATTTCAAAAATAACTGTATTTATGCTAACTTAATATTTTGAACCTTTCATTCTCTATTTGTTTCTTTGGCATATTTAAGAGGTACTAAATATTTTGAACCTTTCATTCTCTATTTGTTTCTTTGGCATGTTTTCGAGGTGTTAAACCTATTTTTGTACGTTATTTTGAACGATTTCTCCATGGTACCTAGGCTTCTACTGCTTTTCTTTCGTAAATTCTTCAGTATTAATTTTATCTGCACGCCGAGTACGATGCATTTTTCTCCTTCATCGGATATGTCCAAACCACCAAAATATTCATTTGTCGCACATGGGCGCTGCCCGCAAATCAAAAATTGAAGATAAATGTTACACAACACAGTAATTTTAGGGTAGATCAACTATGTGACAAATGAGACTGAAGAACTTTATTCTCTACGAGATTACTCAAGAAATATGGGAAGCATGTGAGATTTAGAGCACCCCCGGGTTTGCTGCAGCACGGATCCAGGAAACGCTCGGTCGCGACCGCCACCCATTTGGCAGGGGACCGCGGACGAGCGTCCGCCTTCCACGTGTGGAACCTCTGCGGATTTCCAGTGGATTGCAAACGCGGCCAAGGGGATGCGGTCGTGGTCGGGCGGCGGTGGATTTCCGCCACGCCAAACAGTACTGGGCAAAGGTCCGAGGTTTTGTAAACTGAAACATTCTTCATGATTTCGCCTAGGAGAGCTCAACCACGCAATAATTTAGGTGGGTAACAGGATTCCGAAAGTAACTATGTGTCCAAAACCACCAAGTGAGACTGCCATTTTTATGCTAGAAAATATAAGAAAATTATCCTAAAGAAGCACATTTACAAGTGATACGAACAAGCTGCGACACACCAAGAATATGGGCAAGAACTCAATATAATGCACTAGAATCACAATAAAGATACAAGATATCGAAACATGCTCGTTATCCCAACTCTTAAAGAACGAATCCCTCTAAGAGCCTTCTGAGAATTTGAAATATTAAATGATATTATTCCAAAAGATTCTCATTAATTACATGAGAGCTCCCCTCGTTATATATACTAAAGGAGGGGTATGCGCATTTGGAAATGTGAGACTAAATACGAGAAAGATGAAAATTACAATTGGCTCCTATTTGGGTTTTTGATCTTGGGCTTTAACACTCCTTCTCAAGCTGGAGCATATATATTGATCATCCCCAGTTTGGCACAAATATCTGAAAAGGGCAAGAAACTGGTCTGGTGAAGACGCCAGCCAACTCCTTAGTTGAAGGAACAAACGGAGTGCTATTTCTTTTTTGATAATTTCCTCTTTGATGAAGTAACAATCAACTTTAATATATTTTGTTCATTAATGAAACACTTGATTTTTGGATATGTAGATTGCAGTTTTATTATCACAAACATCGGTAAAGGATAATCATAGATTTTTCCTAAATCTTTTAGAAGTGTTCTTAACCACTTCAACTCACAAGCAGTTTGGGTCACTTCTATTCAGCTTCAGCACTTGACCTGGACACCACTGCTTATTTTTTACTTTTCCATGTGACCAAATTTCCTCAGATATGTGTGCAGAATCCAAAAGTGGATTTTCGATCTCCTTTATCATCTGCATAGCTTGCATCAGAGTATATGCTTTAATGCGTAAGTGACATAATGGTCCTTTTCCTGGAGACATTTTAATATATTACAATTTTTTAAAGCACCTTTCAGGTGACACTCACTGGGAGTCTGCATGAATAGACCAGTCACTTGTATCGAGTAATGTCATGTGGGAGAGGGGATGTCTCGTACTAAAATTTGGCAGTGCATAAAGGCATGGGATTCCGAGCCGGTTTTGTTATAAGGAGACCGACTTCCTTGAGTAGATCTAGGGCATACTTGCGTTGGGAGAGAACTATAGTGTTATTGCGTTGCGCAATTTCAATTCCCAAGAAGTATCTTGGAGAGCCCATATCTTGTGTAACAAAATGCTCCCGAAGATGTTTCTTGATTTTCTCTATTCCATATGGGTCATCTCCGACAAAAAGAATGTCATCAACGTAGACAGCGAGAACAACTGGGCCATGATTGGTTTTCCATCTAAAGAAAGAGTGATCAGCATTGCTTCGGGAGAAACTAATGGTAGAGACGACCTGATTAAATTTGTCAAACCACACGTGGGGGGCTTTGTTTAAGACCATAGATGACCTTCCAAAGCTTACATACCTGGGACTCCCCCTGAGCAACATAACCAAGAGGTTACTCTGTATAGACTTCTTCGTGTAAGTCACCATAGAGGAAGACATTTTGAGATCAAGCTGAGACATTTGACAATTCCAATTGACAACAATGAAGAAGAAAAGGGTCTTACCCTCATGTGTAGCAGGAACGGTGGTGGTAGAGTGTCCATGCAATGATGCAAACATGTTGTATGAGTGCCGAGATTAGCATATGAGACAACATTAGTAAGAGGATGTTATGTGCTCCCTTGACCCCTTTGCGCAAAGCAATGGAAAGATCCAAGTCCGAGTCTACTTAAGTGTAGGAACCTTCTGAAGAGGAGAGCACTGGTCTGGATCTATCGGCGGGCACTCTGGAGTGGAAGGAGCGAGGATAGATAGGGAAGCAGGATCTCAACGAGAATGATATGGAAAGGGTTAAATGGGATGGGCACGTGCAGGAGTTAGTGTCAGCTGCAGGATATTAGAGAAAGGAGCATGAATGATAGGGGACTATGAAACAAAGGTGGGAGGAGGAGAGGTTGCAGAGAGAGGAGAGATCTCGAGAGGAAGGATTCCACCCTTCTCGAAAAAGGGGTAGACTCAGAAAAGGTGATGCAAGCAAAGACACATTGTCGTTTGGAGATAGTGTCGAAACAACGATCTCATCTGAATTGGAGAGTACTGTACGATAATATATTTGGTGAGAGCGGAGAGTTTATCACAACCAGATGCAGGAGTGTGGACGAAAGCAGTACAATCAAACACATGTGGGGTGAGGGGAAAGGTGTACCGGTCGAATATAGAAGAGAGAAAGGGGTCTTACCCTGAAGGATAGAAGAAGGTAAACGATTGATTAGAAAACAAGAAATGAGAATCGTATGACCCCAATAGGAGCGGAGAACATTCATCTTGCATAGGAGAACCCAAGTAACATCGAGGAGATGACGATTTTTCCATTCAGTTGCCCCATTTTGTTGCGACATATGCACACAACTGGTCTGATGAATAATACAGTTGAAGGTGCAGAAAGATAAGAACTACTGACTCGTATTCTTTCACATTATCAGTTCGAATAATTTTGAGGGACATACCGAACTAAGTGTGAATTTCATTATAAAATTTTAAGAATACACAAAAAAATTTAGAACGTTCCTTTAAAAGATACACTCAAGTACATTTACAGAAATCATCAATAAAAGTTACAAAGTACAGACTACCAACACCACAGACTTGGTGGGACTAGGAACCCAGATATCCGAATGAACAAGGTCAAAAGGACAAACAGAAGTTTTACATAGTTTGGCAGGCAAAGAAGTACGATGACACCCGAGTCGATGAGCCACTTACCCTGAGTAGCCACATGTGCGCTACCTAGAGCTGTCACAACTTCGGTTCAATTTCGGTTCTACTAAAACCGTGAACCGAACCGTTAAGGTAACTGTCTTCAAATTAGAACCATAATCTCATTTCGTTTAACCGGTTTCGGTTCCAACATAATTTTTTGGAACTGTCGTGTCTACGGTTCCGGTTCAACAAGAATCAAAACCAAAATTCACTAGCGATTCGGTTTGGTTCAATGCGGTTCCGGTTCAGCCTCGAAATATTTTTTTTTTTAATTTGTATGAAGGTGTTTTCAATATGATAGGCAGAGTGTTTGGGGACCCCTATGCTTTACCCTAAGCAATTGGAATCAAGCACCATTAAGTGACTCCAGAGTGTTTCTCGACTTCATTGGCTTAATACCCACCGTCTCTCATGACAGAACTCATGCAAGCCCATTTATTTCAAGGAATACAATGAAATTTTTTTGAGCTTTCATAGCTGCAAAAAGGCTCCTCAGAAATAATTGGGCTCATTAATAAATAGCATCCATCATTCTAGCCTATTACTTGGGCTCAATTGATATATGGCATACTTCCAATGCTCTCAATAAGAAATACTCTACAATGAGTAAGAGCATAAAAAATGATCTAGCACAAAGATAACATTTTACATGATTCTGGAAAACTCAGAAACTTTTAATAGTTTAATAAATGAAAAAAAAAATCATGGAAAGTTGTAAGAGGTAATTAAAATTATCCTCAAAACTGGTGAAAATACTAGAGATCACTGTAGTGTAGGCAACACGTAGTTGTCATTTAGGACAAATAAAATCAACTAAAACGGAAAAGAGCTCTACTGCTACACAGCAGGTTAACTGAGAGAGAAAAATATTATTCTCAAGTCATTGGTACTTCAGGCACAGCAAGCTACGCATAAACCTATAATAGAATACTTTTTATAATTATTATGATAAAATAACAATAATCACGGGTGGCGGTTCGGTTCTGGTTCGGTACGGTTCGGACCGAATCTAGGAATACTGAAACCGCTCGAGAAATGTATGCTGCGGTTCCGGTACGGATATTAAAATTAAGAAACCGCACCCGAACAATTATTGTTCACGGGTCCAAAATTCAAACTAGAACCAAATAATTCACACACGGTTGGATCAGTTCTCTGCGGTTCCGGTTCGGTTCACGATTTTCGGTTCTAAGTGACAGCTCTAGCGCTACTGATGCATCCTGCGTCGCATCAGTTTTTTATTTATGCATTCTATTTATTGTATCTCTTATTCGCACACCAAATTATGATTTGCGGCTTATCGGACCGACCACCCGATAAGACCTTAAATAAATGGTCCAGTAATTTTAGGAGTTAGGACGAATACGACAAGCTCAAATTATGCAGGAGATCCATAATTTAGTCAATTAAGAGGATAAAATTCGAATTTCCTTTGAAGACCCAAAATCCTCCGTAAACAAAATTCCAATAATGTTAGCCCATATTTAGAAATCCAGCCTATGTGTGATTTTAAGAATTCCAAATATAGATGGCCACATTTAGAATGTTCTCATTTGGAATTCTTCCCTAAGATTTGAAATCCCTCCCTATTAAAATCACGGTTCAGGGAGCAAATCGCAGACTGGCTGTAGAGAACGAAGTTCCCGTTCTCCTACAATTGCAGTCGCACCCCTCCATCTCTCCATTCAACACTGTCGACAGAACCAGGCGCGGGTCTTCAGCCGTCCACGGAGTTCAACCGTCGAGCCCCTATTCCCCGGCGCATCGCCCTCTGGAGTTCCGTCTCTGGCGTCGATGACGTTCAACATCTTCCGCCGATCTTCACTTCTCATCTGGGCCGTGTCGTCGACAGTGAGCCTTCTTCCGGCACCACCCCTGCAAACGATCGACGTCGACCTCGGCCAAACCTCCGTCGATCGCGCATAGCCTACTCTGTGTGTTCCACGGCTCTGGGAAGGGTCCCCTTCCTCTCGGTAACTTCTTGTATCGCCGCTCCTCTAAGTTTGCCTAATTTTATACGTTCACCTAAAATAATCTTGAGCTTGCCGTGCGTTCTCTTTGCTAAAATTATTGTCGTTATTCATAAGTTATTATTTGTAACTGTTTATGGTGGTATTTATTTTAGTTGAAGAAGATTCGAATCTTACGAATACACAGGAGTTCAATCCGAACGAAATTAACGAATCTTGTTAAATCCAAAGTGAAGAGGCTCTTCGCGCGCAAAATTCGTTTGGCCGCTCGACCTAATTTGTTTTCTAAAAGTAATTCGTATTTGCTCCAAATATTTTTTTAAGAGAAATCAAATTTAGTCTATTTTAAATTGCAACGAGAGTCAAGATCACATCAGCTACCTAACGAAGTAACAATTGAGGCGGAGTGCTTAGAAGCATTGATGAGAGCCTCAATAACTGCCGAAGAGAACCAGCGGCCGAACTCTGATGGCGGGGTGGACGGTGAGGCAAAAAGGCTCAGGCGCAATAGTGTTGACATGTGCCTGAGGACTGAGGTGAAGATACTTGATAAAGCATTTTTCGACAAAATGGCCAAGCCGTCCACAATGGGAGCAAAGAGGGCGAGGTACCCCGTGACCTCCAGTGCAACTATCACGACCGCGATGAGCTCCATGACCGTCCGCATGAGCAAAATTGTCGGAAGGCGGAGGGGACAAGATCGGAGGCCGCTACAGAAGGTTAGTGACGGCAGAGATACGAGCGGCAATAGCATCCAAGGTGGGAATGTCAGGTTCTCCCAAGATCTGTTGGCGGATCATCACATATGAATTTGGAAGACGGAGAAGATAACAGACCATCAGGAGTTCCTGAAAATATTTCTGTTGAGTGGCTAGTTCAACAGAGAAGGGGCGAGCAACAAAAGTTCTGCGTTGAGAGTTTGAACTCCTTGATGCACAACATCGGGCGAGAGAGTTGGTCGGGCGAAGAGATCATAATACATGGTGTAAATGCGAGATATTTTGGCACCCTTAGAGTAAAAGGAAGCAAGATGGTCTCATGCGGCCTTCACAGTGTCGTCATGGAGGACGATAGGCAAACAGACATCAAAAAGACTGTCGCAAACCATGTGCGAACAAGAGCATCACGGCCGTCTGATGTAATTCGGAATTCTCGATTCGGTTTTAAATTAATAAATTTGAGTTCTTTTTTTTTAATATGTGGCGCAAGAGTGACATTCTCGAATAATTTCAAGTGGTGATTGACCTCATGCTCGCACATGAGCATAAAAGCCAACATTCGAACATATGAGTACATGGCTTAATAATCCACATGCATACAAAGAGAAGAAAAATAAGATAATATAAAAATTGTCGGCAAACAAGTACTATGATAATTAAGGGCAAGCACGCTCTCACTTTTAAAGACCAAATAAAATAAAGCATCAAATTAATATAACATATTACGAGCGAGAGAGGATGACAAGAGGATGACAAGAGGTATACCTTCAGAGCAAGAGTGCAACATCGGAATCATTAGAATCACCAGTGACATATGGCTGGATTGAGGAGAAAGGTAGAGGGAATCAGAATTTGTGGGGGCAAAGGGAGTATTGGGTTCAGTAAATAGTAGCAAGGTGATCTGTTACGTAGATGATACCTGCGCACATTTATCTCTTGTATTTTTGTGCAAGTTATTACAGCAAGGTGAGTGTGGTGACCCACATTTGTGGAGGTCAAGAGGAGTGTCAGTGAGATGATGACTTTTGCGTTGAGAGCGAAAGGAAGGTGACACTCCAATCAGGATAATTCAGT
The DNA here is from genome assembly GCA_033032865.1 of Dactylorhiza incarnata. Taxonomy (NCBI): domain Eukaryota; kingdom Viridiplantae; phylum Streptophyta; class Magnoliopsida; order Asparagales; family Orchidaceae; genus Dactylorhiza; species Dactylorhiza incarnata. The sequence continues at coordinate 3,524,792 of JAWHQI010000263.1, read as the reverse complement.
CCAGTTAATTTTGACGCCCCCTCTTCCTGAGATTGCCAGAAACACTGGAAATGAGTGTAGGTGGAGCAATGTTGGTAGTTGTAGAAGGGTGCGGTGGATTGGCCATAGTTCAAGATAAGCATGTCTGACGAGCTCGGCGAAAGAGCAGACAAGTCTACAGGGAGAACTCGCAAAAGCAAATCGTTGGAGGTCATAGGAATTTCTGATCGCATAGGTGCAGCTCCCTTCAGACAGCAAGTCCACAGGGAGAACTCGCAAAAGAAGTTTATTGGAGGGCGCGGGAGTTCGCAGGAATCTCGGATCGTACACAACTCCCTTCAAACACTAGCAGGAAGAACTTGCAAGCGCTAGAAGAGTTCACAGGTGTGCGCGAGTGTTCACAGGAAGGACTCGATCGAGCTTGCTGGGCGAGATCGCGGGAATAGTGTGTTGGCACAGGCTTGACTGGACATCGCATGACAAATTGACACGCGAACAGGAAAAACTCGCAGAACTCGCTGGGAGGGCTCGTTGGACAGAACTTGAGCAAGTCGCGTCGAGCAGATTGCGGAACCTGCTGGGAGGGCCCGCAAAACCTTATGTGCGGGATGATCAACGTCGCAAAAGATGTGCTTCAGCGTGCGGATCGCGAAAGACAATCAAATGTCTCGCAGGAGCAGAACTCGCGAGAAATGGCTGAGGCTTGTGATGCGTGTCGGCAAGTGCACCGGTCGCTGTCAAGTAATAATTGTGGAGAATGGAATCCCCGGATGTCGGTCTCTTGAGGAATGCAGGTTGGGTGAACGATTCGCGCAGTGACTATTGCTACACAAGCGTTTAACAAACACAAAGAGGGGGGGTTTTTGGTTGGTTTTCCTAATCTTATCAACAACAAAAGAGATGCGGGTCGAAAACACCGCTTCGCGAGGCGAGGTGGATGCAACGGCCGCGATGCCGTGCTTCGTTAGGCGGGTGGAATGTACTCAAGTGCGAGAAGGTGAGGGTCGCAAACACCTCTTCACAACCGTCGTTAGCTCTTGCTAACGCGGAACAAACACCTTGCGTGCGGGTGTGAGTGAGTGAGTGGAAAACGGAGTGAATCACAAGCAAACCATGAAGAACAACAAGGAAACATTCATTTCAATAAACAACATTGCAATATTCAAGTTTACACGGCTCAACGAGTACAATGAAGGAAAGAGGAAAGAAATAACCGATGGTGAAGACTAGCGGCCGTTCACGGCCGGAATGGTAGGTTGTCGGGCTACCTCCGGACTCGGGCGGACTATGCTTCCGGCGTAGAGAGCTGTCACGATCTCCCTACGTAGCTCCGTCGTCTTCGACTTCAGGTTTCTTCTTCTTCTCACAGGGCGGAATGAGAGAATGGATGCTTGGAGGCTTGCGGATGGTGGAGAACACTCACGGACAACGGAGGAAGTCTTGGAATGGATGGAGGAGGCTTCCCCTTGCGTGGGAGATGAAGTGGAGGCGTCCCAAGGTGGTGGTCGGCGGCGTACGGAACAGGAATCCCGCTCCCGGAATTGGATCTCTGCCCTAAAATCGGAACAGGCGTTTAAATAGGCGCTGGAATAAATACTGCGCACGATCATTGGCGCACGACCATTGGTCGTGCGCACTGGAATTCTGCGATCGTGCGCACTACCTGGGCAGAACCTGCAAGAAAAGCAATTTATAAAATATAATGTTCGCACGACCAGTGGCGCACGACCGGTGGTCGTGCGCACTATCATTGGTGGTCGTGCGCATTAGACGAAACAGAACTCAGAAATTTAATGTTAAGTGCGCACGAACAGTGGCGCACGACCGGTGGTCGTGCGCACTGGCGTTGATGGTCGTGCGCACTACACCAAACAGAACTCATGAAAAAAGGGTTAAGTGCACACGATCAGTGGCGCACGACCAGTGGTCGTGCGCAATAGAACCGGTGATCGTGCGCAGTGTTCCTGTGCAGAATTGCACCAAGAACACCTGCACGACTCCAATGCCAGCACAACCACGAATCTAGCCACGGAAAGTGGCACCTAACAGTGCATGGAAACTACTAAGGACAATAAACATGAAATCACACGAAAATGGGCCCAGAAGTGCACCTAGCATGGAATATCAAATATAAGCTATAACACGGCTAAAGTGCGGTGAAATGACTGAATAACGGCCCGGATGAGTCCAAAAAGGTGTATATGATCAGGACTCATCAGCTTGCAAGGTAGCGGCGAAAGCACGAAGGCGGCAAAAAACTATAAATATCCCGTGGATGGTTGGGTGGGGGGGAATTTTGGTGAGGGTTGCTTCGTGGAGGATGTCGCCAGAGTTTGAGAGCTCGCAACAAGAGGTGGTGTGCTCGCAACAAGAGGTGGTGTGCTCGCAACAAGAGGTGGAGAGCTCTGCTTCATGGTCTGAGTGAGATTTCGCTGGAGGTCGTTGATGGGAGCGGGGGTTTTCGTGTGAGACCGGGAGTGTCCACGCGAGACCGAAAATATTACATGTGAAGGTCGGGACTATTCACGCGAGAGGAAAGCTGAGAAGAAATACGTCCTGCTTTGATACCATGTGAAAATTTGAAATATTAAATGATATTATTCCAAAAAATTCTCCATAATTACATGAGAGCTCCCCTCTTTATATAGAGTAGTAGAGGAAGAGGTATGTACATTTGGAGATGTGGGACTAAATGCAAAGAGGAAAATTACAATGGGCCCCTATGGGCTTTTGATCTTGGGCTTTAGCAAGCCTCTCTCTCCAAGGAGACCTAAAAAAAGACTACCATCCAAGATCCCATAACTCTTCAGCTATGCCACTTTATACGGGACGAGTCCTGCTACAACACAAAGCGCACTAAAGTTTAAGATGCATAATTAATTAAGCATGCAGGAAAATCCATAATGATAGATGCATCTTCAATAGAACTTTCGCGTAGCGAAACCAATCGTCTAAGCGAGCGTATCAATTGTTCACAAGGCGTCCACGTATCAATACACCTGACTTGAATATCGACCTTGTCCTCAAGGTCAAGCGAGGTAGATCGAACTTGAAGGATTCCATAGCAGTGGAAGCATGCCAATTGGGCCATGGTTTCGACCAGAGTCGTGACGAGTTGAAGTGCATTGGAGCAGACTTGTCAAAGCTTTTGCAATACCTGGAAGGGTTGACGCCACTAACTTAAGAAGAAAAAGCTCTAGAAAAAAATGTCGCTCGTGAGAGAACAATGAAAGATAGAGAACGTGTGAAGGGGGCATGAACGTCGATGATTAGATTGGGCGAGGTTGCGGAGATAATTGTGAGTTTGTGAAAATAGCAGCAAGGTGAGTCATTAGGTAGATGATAGAGAAGTGGGGTCGGTCTAAAGGTTGCCCGTCTGAGTTGGAAAGGAGGTGGGAAATGGGCTGGCATATGGTTTGGCCTATAGGAGCTACGCGGATAGAAACAAAAAAGAAAAGAAGGGCTATGATTGTTCATGTGATTGGCATGCAACGAAGAATTCCATGTCTTGTCGTGTGGGGGCTCAAGACATTGGAGTAGGGAGGGAGTGGTTGTTGTCGTGCACATGGCAAGCCGCATGGATGTGTCGTTGGAAACATGGATGCTTGCAAGAGATCGCGCAGGACCAAGGGAGACGACCTCAAGTTATTGGAAGAGGATAAAAAGAGGTGGTCGTGTCAGAGCAGGGGATGGCGGAAGGATGAATACTCGTCAGCTGTCCGAGTTGCGGCAAGAATGGCCACAAGGAGTTGATCGCCAGAGGAATAAGATGATGCATGCTTAGTTACAACGTTGAAGAGGTATGCATATGGAGAGGAGTTGGTAGGGGAAACAAAGGACTGACGGGACAACGTCATTGTTGGGGGATCATCTTGAGCGTAGGAGTCAGAGGTAGCTGTTATGAGCTCCCGATTGAGATCTCGTGACGGGGCGTGAGAGAGGGAAATCCCACAAGGGATCGACGTGTCCCTTCTTGGAGCCCGACGGTGTTATGGCTGGAGGTGGAGAGAACCGATCAAGAGAGAGAGAGAGAGAGGAGACGGAAGGGAGATCGCGGTAGCGTGAATACCTTCGTGCGGCTAGGTCAGCGGAAGGGGAGTGACGGGACTCGCGTGGAATTGAGTGAGAGAAATAGGATTTAGAGAGAGAGGATTGGAGGAAATAAACTTTGCATAACCAAAACCCAAGGTCCAGACAACACATAAACCGGTACACAAAAACGCCCCCCACTTGCGCTTAGACATGTGGGAACACAAATAACATTACAAACAAAATATGTGTGCATCGAAAACTATTAAAAAGCGCAAAGATAGCATTCATTCGTTCGTCGCAGGTGGTCGGCGCTAGTACGTGTGGCCCCAGTGTGGGTCTGACTCATCACGTATCATAACATCGCCGCCCCCGTCAAGAGGCAACTTGTCATCAAGTTGTGCCGGAATGTCGACCAGTGGAGATGGAGGCGGGGGTCCCACGAATGGCTTGAGCTGAGAGATGTGAAACACATCATGAATACGAGCCTCCGGCGGAAGGTCCAGACAGTAGACCACTTCTCCATTGCGATCCGTGATCGAAAAAGGGCCAAACAATTTGGGTCCCAATTTGTTGGAGATGGGCTTTGTAGCTGTCACTTGGCGGAAAGGTCGGCGCCAAACCCATACCCAATCACTGATGGCAAGGGTAAGTTCACGGTGATCGTTGTTGTAGGCGACCTCAATGCGTTGTTGAGCCTGTAGAAGACAGTTTCGGGCTGCTGTCAAGAACTCATCCAGGTCTTCCAATTCCCGGTCCACGACATCCAACCGTGCTGAGCCACCTGTATACATTAAGAGGCGTGGCGGTTCCCGGCCATAAATAAGGCAGAAAGGAGTGGTCGTCAGCGTCGTATGGTATGCGGTGTTGTAGCAATACTCGATCCAAGGGAGCCTGCGAGGCCAATCCCTCGGACGATCATCGGTGACACATCACAAATACATCTCGACCGTGCGGTTGACCACTTCCGTCTGGCCATCGGACTAAGGTTGGTAGGCCGAGGAAAATGTGAGCTTGGTGCCACTAATAGTGAAGAGTTCCTTCCAAAAAGTGCTCGTAAAAACCTTGCCATGGTCTGAACAAGGGTTTTCGGATCCCGTGTAAGCGAAAGATCTCCTGAAAAAAGATCTGAGTGATGTTCTCGGCGAGGAGTGGTTGTGCCAATGCAAAAAAATGGGCCCTCTTCGAGAAACGATCCACCACCACCATCAAAATGGATTTTCCGCGGATGGAAGGCAGCCCTTCGACAAAATCCATGGAGAGAACCAACCAAATTTGTGTGGGCACCGGAAGGGGTTGGAGTAGACCGTCCAGAAGAATTTGATCCGTCTTGTTCCGTTGGCACACCGCGCAGCCAGCAATGAAGGCGTGGACGTGCTTGCGCATTCCTTTCCAAAAGAATTTCGGGCGGAGGCGTTGGAGAGTACATTGAACGCTTTCATGACTGCGGTAGTGAACATCCTCCAAATTGTGGCAATGAGGGGAGACGAGGCGTCCACATACATCCGATCCCGGTATAGAATAAGACCATGGCGAGTTGTCCATTGAGGATCGGTGAGGCCTTCTTCCGCACGGTGGAGGAGCTCGGTCAGGCTGGGGGAGCTGTTGAAACCGGTAACCGGTCTCTTGAGTTCAGACCCACTAGGGGGTGTAGCCCGCACCTACTTCTCTCTCACAAGCCCACTTGACAGTTGATGGAAAACCTAGAACAGACCCAAGGCTATAGCGAGGAGGTCCCGCCACACACCCGAAAGATTTTAGAGAGCTTCCCCTCCCAAACCAATGCTCAGTCGGGCACCTTGGAGGGCACTAACAGCCAGCCAAAAACTAGCCTGGAGGAGAGCTCAAAAGATCGGATCTCCTCCAAGGTGCCCTTAAGGGTCTATTTATAGATTTTTTAGTCTAGTCTACAGATAGCATAAATCCGTCTTTTGGTTTTACTAATCGCACCCCAATTTGGTCTGCTAACAGCCTAACTCCGCTGTTCTGAAGGGCTATTGGCAGCCCACGAAGGGTATCTAGGTCATTTCCCCCGTAAAGCCTTTCGGGCGAGTGGTCCGTGAAGACATCACTCGCTAGGCTTCTCACACACTAGATTCCACTGGGCGAGTGGTCAGTGGGGGCACCACTCGCCTGATACCTGGCTCGCTTGGCGAGTGGGGTTACGCCCTCACTCGTCTGGCCTTATGTGCACTCGCCCTTCTAAGCGAGCGAATGTCTTGCGTATGAGGCTCGCACTCGCTCTGAGGCTCCCCTGCCTCCCCTGACCTGGGTGAGTGCCCTTCTTGATCTATATCTTGCCTCTTGACCCTTTTGGACCTGGGAACCCACTCGGCGAATACGGGGTTGTACAGGAGCAATGAAAGAATGTCGGCGATCGGAAACGAGATCGCAGGGAGAGAGGCTTCGAGATGATCATCACGTCGGGAGAGGGCATCGGTCGTGCAGTGCTCGATACTCCACCTGAAAGTCGAAGTCGAGGAGCTTACTCACCCATCGTTGTTGCGGAACCGTAGAGAGACGCTGCTCGAGCAAGTACTTGAGGCTATAGTAGTCCGTCCAAATCACGAACGTGCGACCCCACAAGTAAGGACGCCAATGCTGAACGGCTTTGGCGAGACCGATGAGTTCTTGTTCATAGGCCGGCAGTTTGCGATGGTGTAGGGCTGCCCGGCGACTGAAATAGGTTGTTGGATGCCCCTCCTGCTGAAGCACGGCGCCGTAGCCTAGTCCGGAGGCGTCACATTCCACGAGAAATGGTAAGGAAAATTCTGGGAGGTGGAGAACTGGGGCGGACAGCAATGCCTCTTGTGAGGTGCGGAAAGCCTAAGTAGTGGCGTCCGTCCAGGTGAAGGCATTCTTGTGGAGGAGGCTCACCAAAGGCTCGGCAAGTGTGTCGTAGTCACGGATGAAGCGGCGGTAGTATCACGTGAGACCAAGGAATCCGCGTAGGTCAGTAGGTGTTTGCGGCACATGCCACGATTCCCCTCCTTGGAGCTTTGTCGGGTTGGCCAAAACCCCCAAGCCGTGGACAATATGCCGCCAATAAGTGACTGAGCTCTGCCTGAAGGAGCACTTCGATGCCTTGAGAACCAACCGGTGTGTTTGAACCAACCCGAGAACAATATGGAGGTGTTGCATGTGCTCCGCCCACGACTTGCTATAGACAAGAATATCGTCAAAGAAAACAAGTACGGATTTGCGGAGGAGAGGGCGGAATACCACGTTCATTAGCGCATGAAATGTGGAAGGAGCGTTCGTGAGACCGAACGGCATGGCCAAGAACTCGAATTGACCATGGTGGGTGCAAAAGGAGGTCTTATCCACGTCGTCGGCCGCCATTCGAACTTGGTGATAGCCCGAAGACAAATCCAGTTTGGAGAAGAAACATGCACCATGTAGTTCTAAGAGTTCTTTCACCACCGGAATAGGAAACTTGTCCTTCACCGTGTGGGAGTTAAGTGTTCGGTAGTCGACGCAGAGCCACCAGGAGCTGTCTTTCTTGTGCACTAACAGGATCGGGGAGGAGAAAGGAGACACGTTGCGCCGAATGAGGCCTTGTTGGAGGAGGTCACATTGTCTCTCTATTTCATCCTTTTGATGGAAAGGGTGACGGTATGGTCGTACCACAATCGGCACCGTGCCCGAAAGGAGGCAAATGTGATGATCTTGTCGTCGGCAGGGTTGGAAGGCCCAACCAGGGGATGAATATGTCGGCAAATGAGTGGAGGAGGTCCGAGAGCTCGGGTGGGTGGCTGTCTGCATTCGCCATAGGAGCGGAAAGGGGCTCGGTCTGCATCAAAAAGGAAGACGGGGACTGCCACGGGTTCTGTCCTTGCCACTGAACCAAACGAGATCCCGCGTACCAACACATGGTGAGGCGGTCGAAGTCCCATATGAGGGGGCCCAAGGTGTGCAGCCAACAAACGCCCAAAACAACCTCGAAGCCGCGGAGGTCCACCACGAAGAGGTTCGTGTGGAGGGGTACCCGTCCACTGTAAAGGCTACGCGCTGACAAACTCCAGGGCACGGCATCTGCTGGACATTGGCCAAGGCCACCTTGACGTGGTTACGGGAGGCGAAAAGAAAGCTTAAATTGATGGCCCTGTCCTGGCGGATAAAACCGTGGATGATGCATGTATCCATGAGGGCTAGTAGCGGGGTCCCTCCAATCTCCACATACATCTGGATCGTGCAACCCTCCTACGGTCCCGCCATGGCGTGGATGGAGAGTTGTGGCGTGCTGGTGTCCTCAGCTCCGTCGTCGTCATCCTCGGATGGGTCATCCACTTCAAGCAAGAATAATCGTTTGCACAGATGACTGGGGGTGAGGGTTCATTACAGTTGAAACACAATCCCTTCTCGCGGCGGGTCGCCATCTCCGGGCGGGACAAACGGCGGCGAAAGGTGGGGCATGGTGGTTCCTCTCCGATGGGTGGCATGGAGTCGGTCGAACCGAAGGAGTGGCGGATGGCGACGTGATTGCGGCGCCCTGTGGTCGGGCGATCAAGCAGATGGCGGCGCTCACAAGCCTGCGCAAGACTCATTGCGGCCGTGAGATCAAGCGGGTGTTGGAATTCCACATCCCAACGCAGACGTTCGTGCAGACCTGCTGTGAAGAGGGGACCTTGTTGCTCCGGCAAGACAGAGATTGCTTGCGACAGCAAAATCTGAAATTGCTTCAAGTACGCATCTATGGAGCCCGATTGTTTGAGGACCACAATGTCGCTGAAGGAATTGCCCGGTAGCGCCGGTTCGAACCTGAGTGTGCAAGCTTCCCGGAAATCCTCCCAAGAGGAGTTCGGGTGTTCCCGCAAGAGTTGGGTAAACCATAATTGTGCTAGCCTAAGGAGGTAGAACGAAGTGATTCTGACACGTTCTTCGTCTGGAGTACGCTGATTTGAGAAGAAGATCTCGCATCGCGTGATCCACGGAAGGGGATCTTCACGACCTTCGTAGATGGGAAAGTCCATCCGGATGGAGCGAGGGAAGGGTTGACCGTCCATCCTAGGGAGGGTTGAGTCCACCCTACTTGTCGCGGATGAGGCAGCGTTGGCCGGCGGAAGTGGAGGCGGGGCGCCCTGTAAGGCGTCCAAGTGAGCATTGAGGGCTTCCATTTTCGCATTTTAGGTGGAGAACATGGTCTGGAAGAGTTCCACGACCTGGGTGAGCGAAGGTCCGCTTTCATCCATGGCAGAGGGTTGTTGTTAGCTCGCGGACGGCGAGGGCAGCAGACCGGCGGTTGGGCTGGGCGGCGGCGGTTACGCGGAAGACCGGCGCGGCGAGCGGAGGGCAGCGTGGTAGGTGTTGGAGAGGGAAACACCGGCGTTTGGCTCTGATATCAAGTTGTTACAAGCTCCTGATTGAGATCTCGTGATGGGGGCGTGAGAGAGGGAAATCCCACAAGGGATCAACGTGTCACTTCTTGGAGCCCGGCGATGCTATGGATGGAGGTGGAGAGAACCGATCGAGAGAGAGAGGAGGCGGAAGGGAAATCGCGGTAGCGCGAATACCTTCGTGCAGCTAAATCGGCGGAAGGGGGGCGACGGGACTCGCGTGGAATAGAGATTGAGATGACTTAGAGAGAAAGAGAGATAGAGGGGATTGGAGGAAATAAACTTTGCATAACCAAAACCAAAGGTCCAGCCAACACAAACCGGCTCACGGAAACGCCCCCCACTTGGGCTTAGACAAGTGGGAGCACAAATAACATTACAAACAAAATAAGTGTGCATCGGAAACTATTAAATAGCGCAAAGATAGCATTCATGCGTTGGTCGCATGTGGTCGGCGCTGATACGTGCGGCCCCAGTGTGGGTCCGACTCATCACGTATCATAACAGTAGCACAGAGGGGCCCGTGGTGGGGCACAATTGAGGAAAGTGGGACGGTTTAATTCGGGCTAAATTTATGGATGAGAGAGGGATGGAGTGAGAGATCGAGGGAGTTGGGATCGGCTCGTGAAGTTGATGAGAAGAGGAGGTGGGATCATTGGAGGTGGAAGGAGACGCTTGTGTGAGGCGAGTGCCATTGCGAGGAGATCGGCCATGGTGGATTTGATCCCATCGAAGCAGATGTGCAGCAATTCAACGATGATGTCCATGGCGAAAGGGAAGGGAAAAAATATTTCCCGGTAATCGAAAGAATGGTGGGCGGAGAAAGGCATGCCAGACCAATTGATACAAACAAGATGTGCCGTATCAAGAATCCCTTAAACAAAAACTAATTGGGGCATGAGGTTTGATTAACCAATTCTCATGAAAGTTCCTTATGAAAGAGATAATCAAAGTGAGCCGACCATTCAAAAATTTAAATACCATGCTCCAGACTAAATTCAATATAAATATCCACAATTTTCAACCTGATAATTCCAGAGATAACTATGTCCTCAAAGAATGCTTAATACAAGATATAGTTCGGAAGAATTCTTCATTAACAAGCCTCAATAAAATAGAATCTCTAGGAGAAAAATAAACACTTCTAAATGTTCCCCGTACTAGATTTCTTTAAATTTTCCATGTCTGATCTTCCCAAAATGTTATCTTTCAAATCATTTGTTATGTCTTCGGCGGTAGAATGTTGGTAGCTTCGTCGGAGATGACCGGAGGTGGAGATGACACTGTGGGAGATGCTATAGAGCCAGAACCAGAACTGCATACCCAGGTGTGCTTGGGTGGAGAGAGAGAGCTACCACGATCTCATACTAAGAGACAAGAAGAGACTCAAATCATGTTTTTTCATTCATGACCCTAGGGGTCTTTAAATAGGATCACAATGATGGCACAAGCCCTAAATAAGTCCCAACAATTTGACTTATTACAAAACTACTCAAAGACACTAACAACTTATAAGAACACATTGACTCTTAACGACTAACAACTCCTAATAAACAATTAATGACTCATAAAAATACAAAAGACCAATCATGATAATTAATCACGACGACTGCAACGATTCATAACATTATTAAATACATGGACATTGTGAAATTAAAATAACCTACAAATTGTGTTGATGTGTTCACATGGTATATATATATTATATATATATACACACAACTATGCAAGTACAGAGAAATGAAGGTAATCATAAATACCCTTTAATATACATATATTTAACCAGTGACGGAACTAGAAACTAATCTTAACCCGGGCATACTTACAAAAATGGAACATAAATATTTCAAATAAATACTTCAAATTTTAAATGAACAAACTTTTTATTATCACATTTGGAATCAACAAGGTATTCAAATCTCAACTGAAATATTAACGGTATTCATTTTATTTGGGTTTTGTCAATTTGAATAATATTCTAACTCTTAAGAAATATTAAATATTAGTGAACTTTAATTTGTAACAATTTTTTTTGAAGTACCAGTAAATATCCGCAGGAAAGTAAGTATCGCGAAAGGAAGGAAAAAAAGGAACCAATTTTTTTAAAAGATGGCAGAAAACTAGGCACATGTGCAAAAAGAAAAAGAAGATAAAAGAAGAAGAATAAGAGGAGGAGGGCGAGTTACCTATGTCGGCGTCTGGGAGGGAGATTCCGGTCAAGCTGCTCCAGCTTCTACGCAACATCGATCCTCTATTTTCGAGTTACCTCCTGGGCTTATAGCTGAACTGAGCACCGTCCCATGCTCGTCCATCTACTGATCCATCACCGCCATCTCCCTATTTCCAGTAGTATGGGAAATATCATCGCCATCTTCCCCTTACCTCCTATGCTTATAGTCTGGGACTCCGAAGGAGCTAAGAGGCATACAGTTGGAGTTATAGACTCACAGGCCTCTGACAGTCTTACTTCAACTGTCAAGTTTTCCCTAAACCTGTTTTTAAGCCTAAGGACAACTAGATGGAATCATGGCATACATTTTTCAGAAAAATATCACCCCGGGCAAGTGCCCGGGTGTCTCTATTTAGTTCCTCCTATGTATTTAACTATAACATTCCCCCTCAAACTGGAGAATATAAGTCATTGAAATCCAGTTTGTTACATAAGTACAAAATTCTAGTACCCCTCAATGATTTTTGTCAGGAAATCGACTATGATGTATTAATTTCATTACACTATACTTCTTTCTAATAAAGTGACAATCAATCAAAATATGCTAAGTTCTTTTTGATGCAATGTGCATCATGCAACCTGATTGTCACACAACATTTTCATAGGCACCTTGATTGGAAATCCTATATCGGTTAGTAATTGTTTGAGCCACATCATTTTCCCTGTAGCTACAGTCATAGCTCTATACTCAGCTTCAACACTCGATCTTGCAACAATTGACATTTTTACTTTCCCATGAGACAAAATTTCCTCCAAGTAAAATGCATTATCCTGTTGTGGAACGTCTATCTGAAGGAGATCCTGACCAATTTGGATCAGTGTATCCCAGCAAACCTCGGCCTGGTACCCCATCCATATACCGAAGAATCTGGATCACTGCTTCCCAATGATCCTCTCAAGGTGTGTTGAGAAACTGGCTGACCACGCTTACCACGAAAGAGATCTAGTTGTGTGATAGTGAGGTAGTTTAGTTTCCTATTCATCAATATTGTCATGGATCTCAATAGGCTTCTCCTGATTAGGAATGAGTTTAAGTATTGGATTCATGGGAGCATCAAGTGATTTTGATCCTAGCATGTATGCTTCTTCTAATGTATCCAGTACATCCATTAAAGTATAAAAATAACTCTTATTTCTGGAAACTTCAATCCCTAGGAAGTATTTCTTTTATAGTTAATATAAAAGAGGTAGCAAGGGTATGAGAGGGATATTGATCCATGATGTAGAGCCCATCTTCACTCTACCAGATCTAGGACTTCCTTCTACAAATTAAAGATATTACAATTTCACTAAAAGACCCTATTTCATGGAAAATTGGGAACATGTGCTATTGAGGATAAGGTAACAGTATAGGTGCATGGAATAGATCCTTTACCATAAATTGATGTGTGCGAATTACTGACTAAGCTTACTTTATCTTTACTGATAACAGATTATAAAAAATGAATCATTTTGATGAACTTGTACAGCGGGAGGGATAAAATTTATCACCATTTTGTGGTGTGAAAGCATGAGCTAAGAGAGCAGCGGGTGGCCTGATCAATAGTCGAAAGAGAACCATTGTTGGAATATCAACGGCCTTCGAATGAGACAACTTTAGACGGAACACCGATTGTGGACAAAGTTAGAGCAATAGAACGGCCTGATCAATAGTCGGGAAAGATGAGACTGTATGGACTAGTCGAAGACTGTATATTCAGCTGAGAGGAAGAAACCTGGCTATTTGATAGAGAAGATGTGTAATTGATCGAAGAAGAGGACGGACATTGACGTTCAGAAGCTTTGATTCTTCGAAGAGAACTTTGAGTATCTGTTGTTTACCAACTACTTTTGATGTTGAGTTGGCCTTATCAAATATGGGCAAAAACAAAGCCTCGGCGATAGGGGGTGTTCTTCTGGTCAAAGTCAAAGAAGCCGGGAACGGGAATTAGCGTGTATTCACAAATAGAGCTTTCAGAAAAATAGCGATGAAAACAGAGACGAAAGACATGAACAACAACAGAAGATGTGGATGGGGTCTTCAGTGAGTGCAGAAAAGCACAAATAACAACGAAGAAGGCGAAGACGATGCAGGAGAGTAGATTGCTCAAAAATTAGAGAAGGACCAACAATCGGAATCTAAGGTGGATCCTTTGAACGATTATGATAGCTAAGTTAGGATACATGTGTACAAGCTGCAGGGAAGAAGTTGATGGTCCTCTTGTATTTAAAACAATATTTTGACCATGGTGAGCATAATGACATAAGTGCCCTTTACTGATATTTTCTAACATTAACTTATACACCATTTGAAGCTTCTCCCAAGTTAGACATGGTTGTCCTAATAACATTGTCAACTTTGATAAGGATTCACCCATCATCTCATATATGACTATTGTCAATACCATGAACCAACAATCAAAGGATCTTGTAATCTGATATCAATTTAATATGTGATTGATCAATTATCCTAAGATTGGAAGGCCTGCAAGAGTGAATGAGTAACAAAGACCAAAGTTGCTGTAACTTGCGGAAATGAGAGAGAAAGTACACTTACACTCAAATTACAAGGAAAATAGATGCATAAAATGAGGCTTTTTATTCACTCGTGTGGTTACAACGAGGTTCAATCTCCTTCACGGGAAATGACATCAAAGGTTGGAGGTTTGTGATTACAACTGAAAGAATAAAGATTCTACCACAAGTCTCCACTAGTCGACATCAATGCTTGTAAAGTAACAGCTTAACTTACTCGTCCAAGACCAATGGATTTTTGGCTAACGTCTTTTGACTTCAAGATCAACGGTTTAACAAGTTATTGAATAACACCATAATACCCAGCGAAGATGGGAAAATAAAACCCAATGTAAGTAGAAGTCAGCTACTATGCTAGTTAAAAATTTCAACTTGATCCCCGTATCACATTTTAAGCATGAAGCTTAAGGCTCTGGAATCATTAGGTTGTTGTGCATTTGAGCCAACCATTAAGAAAGTGACATTAGAGGGAAAAGTTGACAAGGTTGTGGGTGATAGTAGCATGGCCTATGATGAGGGACCATCTGATGTGACTCAGCGCAAGGAAAACCCCATTTTTGTTCATTCACATAGGCGGACTTGATCGGATCGGCGATCCGCCACCACGGATGCGTCCGACTCGTCGTTCCAATATTTTTCATATATAGCATTGTTATTTTCGACTTTTATTTCATGTACTTATGGCCCCGATATCCCCGGCCAATCATAGGCTTTGATTTCGGGTGCCCTAAGTTTGGTTTCTTATAAATAAGACATTAGGGCTGCAGTTTGAGGCATTGCTGAAATTTGGAGAGTCTTCTTCCTCATTTCCGGTGATCATTCCTCGGTGCCGACTCCGTGGACCCCCTTGGTGACGACTCCTTGGGTAAGATCTTGTATCCTTACACTTCCTCTTCAGTTTTTCGCACATCCTCCCTGTTTCCAGCAAGTCGCATCCCCCTCCTCCCTGTTTCCAGCAAGTCACCGCCCCCTCCTCCCTGTTTCCAGCAAACAGACGCTCCCTCCATTTGTTGGAAGCAAGCAACCGCCCCCTCCATCTGATCCCAGCAAAACCGCCACCCCTTCCTCTCCCCTCCAGCGCCCTCCCAGCAGACCGCCGCCCCACAAATCCTCTCCCGCCGCACTCAAACAAGCCTTCAGCAGTCCACCCTTGTCATGTCCTGCCGTATCCATTCCACTACCGCTCTACCAGCCTGATAAACAAGGATCTGACCACCCCATCGTCCACCATCCACCGGAAACCCTAATCTGTCCCTCCAAAGTTCATATTCATTTATATAGCAACAGCCCTAATATTTTGTGTTTTTTTGTGATGGATTATGGTTGTGGACATTGATATGAGTTGGTTATTATATGTTTGACTGGGAATCTCAATTTGTAGTACTTTGCTCTTTGATAACTCTCTAACTGCAGGAAAGGATCGATTTACCGCGCGCTTGATCTTGGCCCTCCTCGCGGAGGAAAGACAAAGCCTTAAGCCTAAAAGACAGTTCAATTAACGCTCCGACTTTTCACACCTGCTTCTAAACGTGATGTAGACTCGGATTTAGGTTTTCAAACAATTATTTTAATCAAAGAAATATTTTATTTTATTATAAAAATAAAATTAAGATTTTGAAAGTCACGTGAAATTTTAATTTGTAGACGGGTCGAGTGACCAAATCGAGTTTTTCGCGCAAATCACTTCCAGCGTTGGACTTTCGTAAAACCGTTAATAACTAATTGAGAGAACTCTTTGAGTATTTTCAAGTTGAATCGTTGTGAGTTTCATACATCCACAAGCATAAGCATACACGTAATAATTTATGGAATACGGTATTTCAAGCGATTGAACGTTCGGGGCAAACTCTTAATTATTTAAATGATTGCATAAATTTAAAACTAAGTAATGCGAGCAAGAACGGAAGATTGATACCACACGACGACAGTCCGTCCCAAAATCATCGACAACGGCGTGGAGAAGGGCCTGTCGGACAATTGCTGGAATTGCAAGTTGGAGTCGACAGCAATCGGCTAGGCGCAGGAACTGGAAGAACAACGCCAGGAGGGAAGATGGTTGTCGTCGTTGTTGAGTGCAGGAGTCGGGCCGCCCGGAGTGGCGACAGGGGCCGACGGGGCGCGTCCTCGGGAGGGATCTTGATGGCGTCGGGAGTTCTGCGCCCGGCCCTGGACAGGAAGGCGCGCACGGTTGGCGTCGCAGAAGGTTAGGGCGATGGTCGGCTGCTGTCAGGCTGGTTGGAGCGGTGGAACGAAAGGAAGAAGACGACAATGTGTGGGAGAGGAACGGCGATACATAGAGTCGAATAGGTTCGATTCTCTAATTCCATTTTCTGTCGTCTTCTGCACACTCCCAATAGTTTAAATATAGCTTCTCTCCTTAATTATTCTCTCAATTCCCTGCCTTAATTTCTTTGTTTCCTTCCCAAGAAATTCTTTCCAAATATTTATACATTTAAATTAATTCCAAACTTTATAATTTCTATTTCTTCTCCTCTTTTAAATATTCTATTTTGAATTCAATTTTTAAATTTATACGTTTAAATAATTTAAGCTTGTTCGTTACGTCCTAACGATTAAAAATATCGGACCTATTTATTCAAGGTCTCATCGGCTGGTCAAACCAACGAGCCAAACATTTTTAAATAAAAGCAAGTGCCCAAAAAGAAAATACATGACAATAAATAAATGCATAGTAAATAAAAACTCTGTGACGCATGATGACGTCACGAAAATTTGAATGTGACGAAGGATGCATCAGAAGGTGGCGGAGAAGGTTCGGGCTTGGGGGAACCGCCACCTCTCCTTGGCGGGCCGGACCACCCTCGTCTGGTCGGTGCTCCTGACCACGCCGATGTTCCTCTATACACATTGCCATGTGCATCGCTCGGTCCAGGAGGCTATAGAGCGGTTGGCGCGGTTTTTTCTGTGGCAGAGGGCCCCTTCCCAACGCGGGATGCACTATGTTAGCTGGGAGCAGTGTTGTTCTCCCTTTGTCGAAGGGTGGGCTTGGCTTCCATGGGGTGAGTAGGTGGCAGGGCCCCTTGCGGGCAAAGTTCGCCTGGGAGCTGATGCAGTCGGGATCCTCCCTTTTCCACAGGTTGGTTTCGGCCTAGTACACCGGCCGCCTTTGGCAGGAGGGGATCACCCTTCGCGACTCTCCGGTTTGGCGGCTCATCAAGGAGGGCGTTGCGTGCCTTCGGCCCCTGCTTCGCTGGAAGATTGCGGATGGGTATTCTGTGGATGTGCTTGCGCACGCTTGGATTCTTGACCGGCCTCTCTCGCGGTGGCCCACTTTCACTGACTGCGGCTCGCTGGAGTCTCTCCAGGTATCGGCCTTCTTACTTCCTGACGGCGGTTGGGATGTTTCCGCTCTGTCTCAGTTTTTTGGGCCGGATCTTGTTGAGGTCGTCCTCCAGATCCCGGTCCACAGCTCTTTTCCCCAGGACAGGCCGGAGCTATGCACCCGCCTCAGCGGCCGTTCTGTTGCGTCCCTAGCCTACATGGCCCAGTTTGACGGGGCTTGTACGGACTTTTGCTGGCTACGGAAGCTGACGCTTCATCCGCGGGAGCGGCTGTTTTGGTGGTGGATCCTTTGGTATGTGATCCCCACCCGGGCATGGCTTGCCCATCGGGGTCTTACTGCTGAGCGGGGATGTCCCTGGGTTGCACTTCTGAGGAGACCCGGGACCATCTGGTCTCGGACTGCTGCTGTCTTTCGGCCATTCAGGCCGCTCTTCTGCGTTGAGGATACAGTATGCCCTCCTTCTCCAACTGGGAGACTACGCGGGAGCTTCTCTCCTCTGCCGGCGCACTTGGTACGGCAAGGGTTTTTTGTTGTGCGGTGTACCAGGCCTGGCGTGGCCGCAACGCCAAGGTCCACCATGGCGAGGTGGCGACCTTTACTGTCATGGCGGCGACCATTGTGGAGACCCTCTCCTTTATGCGAACTCTACCACTCCAGGGGCACTGGGGTGCTACCCAGCCTAACCGGTTGTCGACACCACTCTTTTGGTGCCCCCCGCCCGGTGGATGGATAAAGTTCAATGTGGATGGTTCTCTCTCCTCGTCCGGGCTTGCTGGGCTTGGGATGGTGGCCCGCGATGACCGGGGTGATCTCATCTTTGCTGCTGGGTCCTCGTTGTTGCACTGGGATCCTGGGGGAGTGGAGCTGGCGGCGGTCTTGGCTCTCAAGGATCTTATCCCGTCGTCTTTATATGGGGTGTGTGGGGCTATTGTGGAGGGCGACTGTTTGACCATTATGGACAGCTGTGCCGCTGGTTTACGACGGGATGACTGGAGTGTGACGGTGGACGGCGAGGAGCACTTCTCTTTTCTGAGTGGCTTCCCCCATCTTCAATTGCAGCATATTGGTCGTGAGGCCAACAGAGTTGCTGATTTATGTGCTCGTTTTGCCCTACGGGGAAACTTTGTATGGCTAGCTGTTGATAGCACCCAGCCTGAGTTTGTCGAGCTTGTTCGTGCAGACTTGGATGGCATGCTATAGTTTTGTTTTCCTTTTTGGTTTTTAATTTCATGTTATATGCACTTTTCAAAAAAAAAAACAGTTCAATTTCGTTTGTTGTTTATTGCATTGTTGAATAGTGTAATTGTTTCTTGTGTTAATTGTTATCGCCTGTCTGCATGTAGTGCATGAATTGTGTCATTGGGAATTAGAGTGTCAACCCTAGGGCTGCAGTTTGAGGCATTGCTGAAATTTGGAGAGTATTCTTCCTCATTTCCGGTGATCATTCCTCGGTGCCGACTCCGTGGACCCCATTGGTGACGACTCCTTGGGTAAGATCTTGTATCCTTGCACTTCCTCTTCAGTTTTTCGCACATCCTCCCTGTTTCCAGCAAGTCGCACCCCCTCCTCCCTGTTTCCAACAAGTCGCCGCCCCCTCCTCCTTGTTTCCAGCAAGCAGACGCTCCCTCCATTTGTTGGAAGCAAGCAACCGCCCCTCCATCTGATCCCAACAAAACCGCCACCCCTTCCTCTCCCCTCCAGCGCCCTCCCAGGCTCCCAGCAGACCGCCGCCCCACAAATTCTCTCTTGCCGCCCCCCCCCCCCCCCAATCCTCTCCCGCCGCACTCAAACAAGCCTTCAGCAGTCCACCCTTGTCGTGTCCTGCCGGATCCATTCCTCTACCGCTCTACCAGCCCCTCCCCTATTGGATCTGACCACCCCATCGTCCACCATCCACCGGAAACCCTAATCTGTCCCTCCAAAGTTCATATTCATTTATATAGCAACAACCCTAATATTTTGTGATTTTTTTGTAATGGATTATGGTTGTGGACATTGATTTGAGTTAGTTATTATATGTTTGACTGGGAATCTCAATTTGTAGTATTTTGCTCTTTGATAACTCTCTAACTGCAGAAAAGGATCGCTTTACCGCGCGCTTGATCTTGGTCCTCCTCGCGGAGGAAAGCCAAAGCCTTAAGCCTAAAAGAAAGTTCAATTTCGTTTGTTGTTTATTGCATTGTTGAATAGTGTATTTGCTTCTTGTGTTAATTGTTATCGCATGTCTGCATGTAGTGCATGAATTGTGTCATTGGGAATTAGAGTGTCACTGTTGGGTCCTCGTTGTTGCACTGGGATCTTGGGGGAGTGGAGCTGGCGGCGGTCTTGGCTCTCAAGGATCTTATCCCGCCGTCTTTATATGGGGTGCGTGGGGCTATTGTGGAGGGCGACTGTTTGACCCTTATGGACAGCTGTGCCGCTGGTTTACGACGGGGCGACTGGAGTGTGACGGTGGACGGCGAGGAGGACTTCTCTTTTCTGAGCGGCTTCCCCCATCTTCGATTCTAGCATATTGGTCGTGAGGCCAACAGAGTTGTTGATTTATGTGCTCGTTTTGCCCTACGGGGAAACTTTGTATGGCTAGTTGTTGATAGCACCCAGCCTGAGTTTGTCGAGCTTGTTCGTGCAGACTTGGATGGCATGCTGTAGTTTTGTTTTCCTTTTTGGTTTTTAATTTCATGCTATATGCACTTTTCAAAAAAAAACAGTTCAATTTCGTTTGTTGTTTATTGCATTGTTGAATAGTGTATTTGTTTCTTGTGTTAATTGTTATCGCTTGTCTGCATATAGTGCATGAATTGTGTCATTGGGAATTAGAGTGTCAACCCTAGGGCAGCAGTTTGAGGCATTGCGGAAATTTGGAGAGTCTTCTTCCTCATTTCCGGTGATCATTCCTTGGTGACAACTCTGTGGACCCCCTTGGTGATGACTCCTTGGGTAAGATCTTGTATCCTTGCACTTCCTCTTCAGTTTTTCGCACATCCTCCCTGTTTCCAGCAAGTCGCATCCCCCTCCTCCCTGTTTCCAGCAAGTCGCCGCCCCCTCCTTGTTTCCAGCAAGCAGACGCTCCCTCCATTTGTTGGAAGCAAGCAACCGCCCCCTCCATCTGATCCCAGCAAAACCGCCACCCCTTCCTCTCCCCTCCAGCGCCCTCCCAGGCTCCCAGCAGACCGCCGCCCCACAAATCCTCTCTTGCCGCCCCCCCCCCCCCCAAATCCTCTCCCGCCGCACTCAAACAAGCCTTCAGCAGTCCACCCTTGTCGTGTCCTGCCGAATCCATTCCACTACCGCTCTACCAGCCCCTCCCATATTGGATCTGACCACCCCATTGTCCACCATCCACCGGAAACCCTAATCTGTCCCTCCAAAGTTCATATTCATTTATATAGCAACAGCCCTAATATTTTGTGATTTTTTTGTAATGGATTATGGTTGTGGACATTGATATGAGTTGGTTATTATATGTTTGACTGGGAATCTCAATTTGTAGTATTTTGCTCTTTGATAACTCTCTAACTGCAGAAAAGGATCGATTTACCGCGCGCTTGATCTTGATCCTCCTCGCGGAGGAACGTCAAAGCCTTAAGCCTAAAAGAAAGTTCAATTTCGTTTGTTGTTTATTGCATTGTTGAATAGTGTATTTGCTTCTTGTGTTAATTGTTATCGCCTGTCTGCATCTAGTGCATGAATTGTGTCATTGGGAATTAGAGTGTCAACCCCCCCCCCCCACTAGTGTGCATTCTAGGAGTCCACCACACACCCTACCCTACATCAATTGGTATCAGAGGCCAAGGTTTGGGCACATTCATAAACATAGTGGTAGGTTATATTCTTTAGGTTCATCTATGACTAGCTATCGTCGGCGTTCGTCTCCTCTATTTGGGGATCTCGAGTCTATCTATACCCAGTCTCATAGAGCTACTTCAGAGAGGTCTCCATGTTATCATGATGATTATTCTCGTTCGCAGCACACCCCTTCCAGAGATCATGTGGACCCTTCGACACGATTCCATTATGCTAGGCATGACCACCATGATGAGAGGTCCTCACGTTATCATCATTACACCTCTCCATGATATTATGATGATATGGTTGAGTACCCTTCAGGTCATCATCGTTACACCTCACGGCTATTTGAGGAACCAGAATCTGTATATGCTAGAACCCATAGAGCTTCTCCGGAGAGGTCCTCGTACTATCATGTTGATCATCCTCGCCCGCTGTCACAAGTTTGTAGAAATCACGTCCACCCACGAGCACGATCTGATTATATAAGGAACGACCGTCTAGATGACTCTCAGGATCCCTATAGAGGCCACCATCGCCAGGATCACATAAAATATCAAGATCCTCCTAATGTTCCGCAAACAGAGATACCTGAGGCCAAATTTCAACGATTAGTTCTTGATCAATTCGATCGTTTGGATGCTCATATTGATCACATGAGGTCTGTCTTAAGAAGAATCAATAGGAGAAAGCCTAGGGATTTAGGTCAAGCCATCGATGTGTCTAGTAGTGCTCCCACTGACATGAGAGATCTGACACCTGATTTTGATTCATCTTGTCCGGATGAGACTCGGTTCCCACTTGACCTTGGAGTCCAGTCCGATCATGACCATTTCATACAGGTGGGGAGTGATACTAGTATGACTAGTGAGTGCGGTCACGAGAGTGGGGACGAGCGACCCAGTGACACGGTAGTGATATATCCACCTTCCACGCCTCATTTAGACTCGGTTTCCCCTTCGGCTAGAAAGTCAGGCCTCGACATTATACCTAGTGGCCCACTATTGAGTATGGATTTTTCTTACTCTTCCCTTAGCATTGTCCCGAGCCACATTGCGACCGAGAGCCAAGAGCCTAATGTTGACCTCATAGTGTCTGCCTCACTCGCTTATGAGGACACTACCTCTATCAGCGACATTCATCTGGAGGATCATCCCACTATTATTGACTTCATTGTTGAACTACCCGATGAGCCTCCTGATGAGCCACAACTCCCTTGGGGGGGGGGGGGGGGGGGGGGGGGGGGGGTCATGGGTCTAGCATTGACTTTGTTACGGATGTCCCATTTATTTTCATAGGCACTATTGTTGGTGTCCATTTTCTTTTAGAAGAACATCTTGTCATTATTGACCCCCCATGGGAAACCCTTTGTTGAGTTCCCGAGAGACCCATTTGGCGAGCCCCCTTCCCAGGGAGCACTCAACTTCGTATGCTTGGCTTGTGCCTTCGCACTAGTGAGTTGAACATTCGAAATGACTTTTCTTATATACCTCCTGGAGAGCCACATGACTGGCCTTATCATTTGACTAGTACTCGGCATATCCCTGCGTTGCGTTCTTTTGTCACCATTTGCGCCAGTCGTTTGGGTGATGGCATCATTCACGATGAATTTTTCTATCTACCGCCAGGTGAGCCTCCCGATGGCTCAGAACCCTTGGAATGTATTTGTTAGTTCCGCAACTCAGTACCGATGTCTCAAGAAGTCATTTAAGTATTCGTCGCCCACTAGACGAAAATTTCTATATTCCACCGAAAGAACCTCCTGATAGGCACCACATTTTAGGGACATCCCGATCATTATTATATTTTCCCCTAGTGAGTGTATCATGTCTGTCGTGTTTCATTTGAATCATTTGCAGGAGTATGCTGAGTCAACTGTTCATCATTTGCATGTATTTGTTGAGTCATTTGTTCATCATTTGCATGAGTTGCATGAGTCAGTCAGGCGCAAAATTAGCACAAGTGATGAATACTATAAGGAACATGCAAATAAGCGTAGACGAGAAAAGATCATTCTAGCAGGTGAATAGGTGATGGTACGAGTCCGCGTTGAGAGGCTCCCTCAGGGTTCATCTATGACTAGCTATCGTCGTCGTTTCTCTCCTCTATTTGGGGATCTCGCGTCTATCTATACCCAATCTCATAGAGCCACTTCAGATAGGTCTTCATGTTATCATGATGATTATTCTCGTTCGCAGCACAACCTTCCAGAGATCGTGTGGACCCTTAGACACGATTCCATTATGCTAGGGATAACCACCACGATGAGAGGTCCTCGCGTTATCATCATTACACCTCTCCACGATATTATGATGGTATGGTTGAGTACCCTTCGGGTCATCATCGTTACACCTCGCGGCTATTTGAGGAACCAAAATCCGTATATGCTCGACCCCATAGAGCTTCTCCGGAGAGGTCCTCGTACTATCATGTTGATCATCCTCGCCCGTTGTCACACGTTTGTAGGGAGCCCTATAGAGTCTACCATCGCCAGGCTCACATCAAATATCAAGACCCTCATAATGTTCCGCAAACAGAGATACCTGAGGCCGAATTTCAACGATTAGTTCTTGATCAATTCAATCGTTTGGATGCTCATATTGATCACATGAGGTCTGCCTTAAGAAGAATCAATAGGATAAAGCCTATGGGTTTAGGTCAAGCCACCGATGTGTCTAGTAGTGCTCCCAGTGACATAAGAGACCTGACACCTGATTTTGATTTATCTTGTCCTTATGAGACTCGGTTCCAACTTGACCTTGGAGTCCAGTCCGATCATGACCATTTCATACAGGTAGAGAGTGATACTAGTATGACTAGTGAGCGTGGTCACGAGAGTGGGGATGAGCGACCCAGTGACACTGTAGTGGTATATCCACCTTCTACACCTCATTTAGACTTATTTTCCTCGTCGGCTAGAAAGTCAGGCCTCGACATTATACCTAGTGGCCCACTATTGAGTATGGATTTTTCTTACTCTTACCTTAGCATTGTCCCGAGCCACATTGCGACCGAGAGTCGTGAGCCTCGTGTTGACCGCATAGTGACTGCCTCACTCGCTTATGAGGACACCACATCTATCAGTGACATTCATCTGGAGGATCATCCCACTATTATTGACTTCATTGTTGAACCACCCGATGAGCCTCCTGATGAGCCACTACTCCCTTGGGAGGGTCATGGGTCTAGCATTGATTTTGTTATGGATGTCCCGTTTATTTTCATAGACACTATTGTTGGTGACAGTTTTCTTTTAGAGGAACATCTTGTCATTATTGACCAACTTGGGAAACCCTTCGTTGAGTTCCAGAAAGACCCATTTGACGAGCCCCCCATCCCAGGGAGCACTCATCTTCGTACGCTTGGCTTGTGCCTTCGCACTAGTGAGCTGAACATTCGAGATGACTTTTCTTATATACCTCCTGGAGAGCCACCTGACGGGCCTTATCATTTGAGTAGTACTCGACATACCCCTGCGTTGCGTTCTTTTGTCACCATCTACGCTAGTCGTTTGGGTGATGGCATTATTCACGATGATTTTTTCTATCTGTCGCCAGGTGAGCATCCTGATGGCTCACAACCCTTGGAATGTATTTGTTAGTTCCGCAACTCAATACCGATGTCTCAAGAAGTCATTTAGGTATTCGTTGCCCGCTAGACGAATATTTCTATATTCCACCGAAAGCACCTCCTAATATGCCACCACATTTTAGAGACATCTCAGTCATTATTAGATTTTCCCCTAGCGAGTCTATCGTGTCTGTCGTGTTTCATTTGAATCATTTGCATGACTCTATTGAGTCAATTGTTCATCATTTGCATGTATTTGTTGAGTCGTTTGTTCATCATTTGAATGAGTTGCATGAGTCAGTCAGGCACAAAATTAGCACAAGTAACGAATACTATAAGGAACACGCAGATAAGCGTAGACGAGAAAGATCTTTCTAGCAGGTGAGCAGGTGATGGTACGAGTCCGCGCTGAGAGGCTCCCTCAGGGGCCTGCTAAAAAATAAGCGCTACGCGGATCAGTCCCTACACAGTCATGAGACGCATCGGGGAAAATGTTTATGACCTTGACATCCCAGCATGCATGGGTATCCATCCCGTGTTCAATGTCGAGGACCTGACGTCATACTTTGCACCCCACGAGTATTCGGACCCATATCTTGGCGACCCTCCCGAGCCCTCACCACTGCATTTACCACCCACCACTCAGTCTATGCCTGAGCCTTTGTCACGGCATTCACCATCCATTGTTCAACCCACATCCGACCCCCACCTACCTGGAATTTCGACTCCTCCGGTTTCACCATTGGCACCACTGATCCCACTGGATCCTCCTACTAGTGAGTTGAGCGATTAGCATATCACAGAGATCATCATGCATGAGTACATCCCCTTTACGGACGGTCTTGTGTGCCGCTACCTGGTTCGCTGGCACGGACGACCCTTCATCGATGACACCCGGATTGCTGCTGCGGAGCTTGATCGACTTGCCCCTGGACTTCGACTGCAGTATGATCGTCTCCATTCATCAGAGATGACCGGGGGGAGTTGATGGGGGACCATCCGATGTGACTCAGTGCAAGGCGGGCCCCACTTTTGTTTATTCACGCAGGCGGACTTGATCGGATCGAAGATCTGCCACCGCGGATGCGTCCGGCTCGCCGTTCCGATATTTTTTCATATATAGCATTGTTATTTTTGACTTTTATTTCATGTACTTATTGCCCCGATACCCCCGACCAATCATAATCGTTGATTTCGGGTGCCATAATTTTGGTTTCTTATAAATAATACGTTAGGGCTGCGGTTTGAGGCGTTGCTGAAATTTGGAGTCTTCTTCCTCATTTCCGGTGATCATTCCTCGGTGCCGACTCTGTGGAACTCCCATGGTGACGACTCCTCGGGTAAGATCTTGTATACTTGCACTTCCTCTTATGTTTTTCTCCCCACCTCCCTGTTTCCAGCAAGCCGCTGCCCCCTCCTCCCTGTTTCCAGCAAGTCGCCGCCCCTCCTCCCTGCTTCCAGCAAGCCGTCGCCCCTCCTCCCTATTTTCAGCAAGCTGTCGCCCCCTCCTCCCTGTTTCCAGCAAGCAGACGCCCCCTCCATTTGTTTCCAGCAAGCAGTTGCCCCCCTCCATCTGATCCCAGCAAAAATCGTTGCCCCTTCCTCTCCCCTCCAGCGCCCTCCCAGCAGATCGCCTCCCCCCAAATCCTCTCTCGCCTCCCTCCAACAAGCCTCCAGCAGTCCACCTTTGTCGTGTCCTGTTGCATCCATTCCACAACCGCTCCACCAGCCCCTACCCTATTGGATCTGACCACCCCATCGTCCACCATCCACCAGAAACCCTAATATGTCCCTCTAAAGTTCAGATTCATTTATATAGCAGCAGCCCTAATATTTTGTGACTTTCTTTGTATTCGATTATGGTTGTAGACATTGATATGAGTTGGTTATTATATGTTTGACTGGGAACAATTTGTAGTATTTTGATCTTTGATAACTCTCTAACTGCAAGAAAGGATCGATTTACCGCGCGTTGTTTGATCTTGGCCCTCCTCGCAAAGAAAAGCTAAAGCCATAAGCCTAAAAGAAAGTTCAATTTCGTTTTTTGTTTATTGCATTGTTGAATAGCGTATTTGCTACTTGTGTTAATTGTTATCGCCTGTCTGCATGTAGTGCATGAATTGTGTCATTGGGAATTAGAGTGTCAACCCTCACCCCCCCCCCTAATGTGCATCCTAGGAGTCCACTGCACACCCTATCCTACATCACCCCACCCAAACGTTGAATTTGTGTGTGCACACGACACCGGGGAAGCGACTCATGCGGGTCTATTCACGCAAACCACGTCCAGATCAACTGATAATGGATTAGTTTCAGTACTAAAGTCTACTGTTATTTTCTCTTATGTAGTTTACTATTGTATCTTATTTTGAGTTTGGACTGTATTTTCTTTGTGTTTGCCTCCTTATTGTACAAAGAGGTGTGCATTTTGTTTTAGGACACCCGATGTTTGAACCTTTCAAGCTTTTAGAATATTTCTGTTAAATATTATATCATTGAAAAAAATAGCAATTTAATCTTCTGATAAAGTTCTTTTAAAGGTTGGAATTTTCTGCTTTTATAGAAGTAAATCAATTATTCTAAAATAGAGATCTCGTAAATCTACTTTCAAATACGATGAATGGCATATGAACCCCACTTTTACGCAGACAATAAAAAGATAGCAAAATGATTCTCCATGGTAAACTGATCATCAAGTACTAATATCTATGCACGTGGTTCACATATGCTGTCTCTTCTCTTTCTCTCCATCTCTAAGAGAATAAGTATTATAAAAAAGAGGGTAAAATAGGAAATCCCACCGTTACACCAAAAAAGGGGCTTCTCTTAACATAGTAATAGACTAGTGAAACAGGCATAGATTCTTCGTGCACAGTTTTTGATCTACAACAATAGTACTTAGACTTATAATTCTCAACATATAGCATTTGGCACGAGAATATTGTCAACGGGCACAATTTTCGCTCGTACGAAATTATTATATATATATCATTTTATATTTTTTTGATTTATTTGTTTAATTTAATTTTTTATTTTGTTTTACTTTTCTATTTATATTTAGTTTATTTATTATAGATCTTTTTATATATTTTTCTCTTCCCATTTATACTTTTATTTATTTTAATGTATTCTAGTTTATGTTGTTTGGGTGGCCCTATGAATTTGATGGTGCAATACTAAAAGCTCTCTTAAAGTTAATCAATTATGATAATATTCACTTTCTTTATAATCACTATATACAAGAGGAATTTTTGCTCTGCCATTTTTATTTGAAATTTTTCTTAGCTTTGGCTAAAATGATATAATAAAAATGAAGAAGATCGGAATCTGGCGCACGGAGCAAGGAGAGGGATCGAGAGCAGGGAGCGGGAATAGCGTAAACCTAAAGAAGATAAGTTGTGACATTAAAGAGGCGGGATAACGAGATACCGCACGAGCAAGATACGTGATTCTCATTTAATTTCTTTTAATAATTAAAATTACGTTTCCTAGAGTTTCGGAAACACGTTTCTAGGCGTTTCCGGGCGTTTCCCGTATCCGATACGCGTCTGAGCCGATACGCGTCTGAGCCGATACGCAAAGCATTTTTAAGTATCCGTGCAAGGTAGCTTAAAACTATTATATACAGTATAAATAATACATGCGCAAAAAGCAACTAGATAAGGTTCTCACAATATAGATGGAAAAAATGAGAAACTTACACAGATTGAAGACATATCCCCCGCCATCATTAAATGGTGAAATTGACAATGTCTTCTTTACTTGCCCTTCAGAGCTGAAATCATACTTTAATGGGTATGGATTATGCGAAAGAATGGGGTAAAATATATCAAGTTGCATGCTAGAGGGTGATTTGAATAGGACCTCGTTTTCATTGAAGGATCATGAAAGAACTCGCAAGATTCAACGGGACCAAGGCTAATCAAGCATCCAACTTCAGTAGCTGATAATCCAAAAAACTAAAGGAGACCAGTAAGCAAAGATGATCTCATAGTAACAGAGCATGGAATGAAAAAGACTTATCTAATCAAAAAGAAATTAATCATGGACACAAGCATTATCCAAACATTTTGGGTTAGTTTCATTATTTCACATCTCCATTCATTTCTAATGAGCACTAAATTAGTGATAACTCAACTATGTGCAAGTTTATGCTGTACCCTTTAACCATATATAATGATATAGAGAAACATACAAAAAAGAAAAAAATCTCTTAAAACTTTTCAAATCTACAAAGAGGAAACACCATTAAACAAGGGGCCAAATCCTAATTTTAATCTTTTTAAAAAGCATATCATTGGAGTAATAAATATAAGGGGATAAAGAGAGAATGCATATCATCCTTAAATCCCAACACAGAAAAATGGCACCATTTCAAAATGAGACTCATAAAATATAATGATTTTCAATCCATTTAATCGAAGAAGAAACTATTATAACTAGCATAGAGGCTGACTTCTACTTACAAAGAAAGAACCTCATTCATTTTAAGCATTGGAAACATACAAAGTGACCTCCATTTCAAAAATAGGTTCTTCCCAAATTTTGAACTTTAATTGATATAAGCATATCAAGGGAGTTGAAAAAAAATCACATCAAAGGACCAAGAATTAGGACATTTAAGCATTGATTAAGATAAAGAAATGTAAGAAGAAGATAGAGACTCTTCTACATTATTTATAAGCTTATATCTCCATCAACTGAATTTATATTCACAATATATGACCTAATATAGGTAGGCCCATATTTTATTTTAAGGTTTGGAAAAGAAAGTAAATCCCTTGGTATATCTCAAGCTTACTAACCCGAGCCTAAGTGAGAATCAGGTGGGGATGGTCGTAACATTTTGGATAAATGTTGACATGAATACGACACTCATGGTGTACAGCTACTTCGCCATATGTTGTCATCGTAGTCTCACTCGTGTATGTGGTCTATGTAGCCCTAAGTCGCATTTTGGTAATTTCATTGTATGCTCACTTCCGCCGGTAAGGGAGTGGAGGAGAGTCATTTGAGTATCCTGAATCACTTTAGTTTTGTAGGCTCTCATCGGAGAGAATGACTCTTAGAGGGAACTTGCCCTAAAGATTCAGTATTGAGCATACCTCAATATAGTGTATCTTGATTTCATTTAATCTACTTCTTGTTTGGTTCGATGATAGCAAGTATATATCAGATGTAGAAACATACTACTAAAAAATTCATTTTATTTGCAAAACAAGCTTAAAAACATTCGTATTTTTTCAAAGTCTTCAGTGTTAACCTCAAGTTTTTCTTCGAGACGAACATGTTGAACTATTCGTGAGGTATAGAATTTTAAACTCGTAGCATTTAGTTTCATTACTTAAATGCAATAAATAATTAACAAAATCCAACTTTAGACAGAAAATCTACCATAACTACATAACTAAATATCTATTACTTAAATCTCGAAAGTACTATCAAATTCGTCATTTCTAGGATCACATTCATTGAGCTATGATACAAAAAAACAAATTCTACATTATGCCGGAGAAAAATATTAGAATAAGAAATTACAATGTACATAGTTATTTTAAAGACCCACTTATGTATGTCGGATGTGCTATCCCAAGTCCTTCCTAATAAATCGGTTGTTTGGGTGCAGTGACACTATTCAACCTTAATTTCTTTTTTGCTTTTATTTCAAATGAATAATTAGTTAGCTAATTCAAATTTTGGAAGAGTGGTAATTTAAGATTCCATGTTTTAAGTATTTCAGTATAAAATTGATAACAAATTATATAATATAATAATAATCAAAAGAGGATAAGAGCAACTCAAAAGACTGAACCCTGAAATCCATAGGTGAGAGATGATACCTGCTTCCTCTCGCTATCATACTTATGTGCACCAATGGCAGGGATGAACTTGAACAAGACAACACCCTTTTTATCAACTCTCTGATGCCCAGACTGCATAATATGGAGAATCAACACTGGCGCAAAAAATCATTTGTGACATTCATCATGCCTAGACAGAACAAAATTACAAACAAAAAAACACAACTTACAGGGGGCCCAATGAACTTTGGAGAAACAGGGGTTATGAAAAGTGCAGCCTTTCCTTTAAAAATAGCAAAATTAGCATACGGTTTGCCTGAACTACTCTCTGCAAGTAAAAAATGAATGATAAAGGTGTTCAATCTGCAATTAATCAAAGGTAAATTTGTAATTAGTATCAACACATTTATCAACACACCTGTCCAATCAGTTGAAATACCACGCTCAGTAACTAAATTATATGAACATGAAGCATCTCTGAAATAAGTAAGCTTCTCGGCAAGAAAGCTTGAAGAAACTGCCTGCCTTCTTGAACATAAACAAAAAGAAGAATATGCAGTTTATTTATAGTTTTACATAAAGCAATTAATTCATAGAAACACGTAATAAAAATTACAGTGGGAACTGATAAAGAAAGCATTATGATCTATGAAACAAAACAAATTGAAGGATGATTAGAAAAGAAGAAACTAAAACATAATCCATCCTAAGAAAAGATATGGATTTGATTGAACCAACAGACATGACACAATCTCAAGTTCTCAACCTTAAAATACCAGGATATCAAGCAAAAAATTAATGCATGCAACAAAGTTACCTTACCACAATTCAACATAAACATGCATATAAGTAAACAAATCAAGCACAAACAAGGAAGATTTCAAAAGAAAAGAGGAATCGTGAATGTAAAAACATGACGAGATTGAAGGATGCTATCTTGTTCAAATGCAGTAGCAAGTACAAAATTCCTAATTAGAAATATCCAGCATCTGAGTAGTGGTCGGCAAGATGGCAGGTTGGTAAGGTTGTGTATTACAATGGTCAAACATGTTAACAGTGAGCCGGAGATATGCTTGTACCAATTTACATCTTTGAATAAGTTATGAATCAAGCGCAGAACCAAGATAAGGAAATATCCTTGAGTTTAGAAATGCATTAAGCTTAGGTCAAACATTTTGGTCAATGTACATATGAAACAACCAAGAAATATTCAGCACCTAGAGGACGCCTTATCAAAAAATTACAATTTGACATGAAGGATCACATAACATGGGGCCATGTTTTAGTCTGATTGTTGCGTCTATTTTGCCAGTCAACAAATTTCAAGATGGGGAAAAATATGCAATTGAATATGTACCAAATTGATGTGACCTGATCAATTTATCATACTATTTGCTTTTTTTTGGTAGGCGAGCAATTGAATTTTAACTTGAATGGAATTTTGTTCTTTGTTCTTTGCCAGGGTAATTATTATTGTGCAATCGGGAAACCAAAGACTTATCATTTATGAAGTTATCTATTGCTTTCTTCCACTTTCTTAGGTTATCTCTCTCATTGCAGGTGGGATCTCTTCTTGACAAACTCGTCTTCATTTCCAAAACATAGTAGTTTAGTTTCTCCCTATGGGGCTCGCCATCCAAGGACTGGCTAGGGTGCATCAATAGTATTAGAGGCATCGGTCCTCTGCCCTAGATTTCGACCATGACGATCACGAATAATACCATACAAAAGGAAAAGGGCAAGGAGATGGGTCAAGCCAGAATACTTGTGAAGTCATGACTTGCTCTATGAAGGAGAAGCATGATCAATCGTGCTGAGACAAAAAGAAGTGCTTTAGGGTGTGAAGCTCTCTAGGTACATGCTTATTTTACTTGGGTAACACTACCAAGTAAAAAAAAATCCGTCTGTTATAGGCATATGAGTAAACCTTTACAATCCTACCGTAGATGAACTAGAGAAAAACATGGAGCTGTGATCACTAAAAATGGATCATTCTCAAATACCAATGGCAAGAAAGAGTCTATTTTCTTTCGCGTAAATCCTGACAACTCGGAAGCACAGCATCCGTTATCATATGAAGTTCAGTAAAGTCACTACATCAAATAAGTTGACAAACCAATGACTCAGAGGGATACAGGAATGACTTAGGGTTAGGGTTTAGGGTTTAGAATAGCATGCCTGCGGAGTGGGAAGAAGCGGGACAGCATTGTAGCGAGAGCAGACTTTGAAGGAGAAGTTCCCTCTCGTACTTCTACAGCAACTCCGGTGATCTTCCGAGTTCAGAAGAGCGCATAACTCGGCCAAAAATAGCCGAGCCCTACTTATTAGTAAACCTTGAGAGCCTGGATTTTTTTGTCATTAGCACCGTTAAGCAACTATTTCATGATTTAGGGTCTGTTTGGGAGTGCTTTTTAACTCCGGTGCGATCCCCACCGCTCTCATAAATCCGTTTAGAAAAAATAATAGTATTGTTATACACTCATAGAGGCTTTGGGGTGCGTCTAGAAAAAACTGCACTAAAGAGAGGTGGGGTCAACGGTCAACACATGATCGCCCGAGTTGAGGAGGCCGAACCCCCAACACGCCAACACGCAAGCACGCACGCGCATCGCGCACCACCATGACCGAACCCCGCTACTGGGGTGCGGTTAGCACCCCACTAGCGAGGTGCGAATAGCCGCACCCCCCATAGTGGGGGAGCGGCCAAACCGCACCCCATGAGGGGTGCGGCCAAGCCGCACCCCATGTGGGGTGCGGCCAACCCGCACCCCACATGGGGTGCGGCCAACACATGATCGCCCGAGTTGAGGAGGCCGAACCCCCAACACGCCAACACGCAAGCACGCACGCGCATCGCGCCCCACCATGACCGAACCCCGCTACTGGGGTGCGGTTAGCACCCCACTAGCGAGGTGCGAATAGCCGCACCCCCCATAGTGGGGGGAGCGGCCAAACCGCACCCCATGAGGGGTGCGGCCAAGCTGCACCCCACATGGGGTGCGGCCAACCCGCACCCAATGTGGGGTGCGGCCCTTTGGGGTGCGGCCAAGAGGAGTCGCCCCCTTCCCTCGGGCGCGGCCGCGCCACGCCCGCCTTTAGGGGCGGTCGAACCACCCTCCCCCGAAGCAAGGTTGGGGTGAGTCCCCCTCTTCCGGCTCGCCGCCCGCTTTTCGGGCTCCGGGCTGCGCTCAGAGCATTCTCGCATTTCCGACTCGCTCACATTTCCGACTCGCTCACTTTTCCGACTCGGCTCGCTCACTTTTTGTCTTTTCAGTTTCTCACTTTTCAGGAACAGCTTGTCGTCTTTCCTCGAAGGGCAGGATGGTCATTTACGAAAAATGGTGATTCGTGGGCTCTGAACCGGAAAATATGATTCGTCCTCCCAGGTGGTTATGGTGGTTACAACGGCAAAATTACCGGGCTACCCCCGACCAAAGCTATAAAAGGACCCTCTAGGCTTCATTTGGGAGACCCCCGCCTGGATGACCAGAGAGAGCTCCTTGAAGATTTCCACAGATTTCTCCTTCGGCGCTTGAAGATCTCCTTCGTGGACTTGAAGTTTTCCTTCGTCCTGAAAGGCGACTCGGCAGTCTCACTTTCGTTCGCACGAAAGCGGACACAGCAGTCTCACTTTCGTTCTCACGAAAGCGGACACAGCAGTCTCACTTTCGTTCTCATGAAAGCGGACACAGCGCTCTCACTTTCGTCTTCACAAAAGCGGACAAGGCATTCTCACTTTCGTTCTCTACCGTTCTCAGAAGGAAAAGACTTAGTTTTTTCCGAGAGGTGGCCTGTCACCCTCGGAACGTTCTCTCTCTCTCTCTCTCCCTAATATTGTAACGAGCGGCGGCCTGTCGCGCTTGAATTCTAAAACACCGGATTGTAACCTCTCAGAAGATAGTGAAGTTTGGTCGGCACAGCCCCGGCCGCGTGGTTTTTTACCCTTTCCGGGTTTTTCCACGTTAAAACGTCTCAGTGTACTCAACGAATTTCTCTGTGACTGTTTGCGCGCTTGGTTCGCTCCCGAGCTAAGGTGGTTCAATTTGATCGGTCTACCAAGAGCCCTAAGCGACCCGCAACAGTTTGGCGCCGTCTGTGGGAACGATTCCCAAAACTCTTGAAAGGCCAACTGCAATGGCAAGAAAGAGTGCTCGCACTACCGAAGGATCAATGCCGGAGGGACGCGTCGACCCACTCGCTTATCAATGCGCCTCCTGGAGAAGAGGCAGTGCATGTGCTCGCAGCAGGGGTGGAAGGGCGCATGCAGCTGATTGAAGAGCAGCAAGCCGAGATGTCGGCTCTCGTAAGGAATCTCGGAGCTCCTCAAGTTCCAATTCAACCGCCGGCATTGAACGTGTCGCCGCCCCCAGCTCCGAGTCATGCCCCAAACGAAGAGGCCATTCGGGAGGAAGAAGCTACAGAAGGATCCTCCAGCGCAGCAGGCTCCGCTCACCCTGCCCCGCCAGCCAGAGACCCAGAAGCTGACCATCGTCATCATCACCCAAGAAGAGTTGCCCCTGATCGAGCAATAGAAAGAACCCCGCGAGAAGAAATATGTGACATGATAGAAGAGGAGTACGCCCAAGCAGGACGACGCGCAACCCTCGCCCGCCGTCCCGCACACCACGGCTCCCCACTATCACCTCAAGTCCTGGCCCATCCAGTTCCAAATGGTTTCAAGCTTCCCAATATCGAAACGTTCGACGGGACGGATGACCCGTTGGAACACGTCAATCACTTCACCACCATCATGAGGATTTACAGCGCCCCCGACCAACTCCTCTGTCAAGTGTTTCCGACAACTTTGAAAGGACAAGCGCGCACCTGGTTCTACTCCCTGAGAGATGGGGCCATCAACAACTTTGCAGAAATGGCGCAGCAGTTCGTGGACCAGTTCATTGCAAATCGTAGGATTGTCCGAGATCCCTCCCATCTCTCAGGAATCCGCCAAAATGACGGAGAGACTCTCAAGGATTTTATCCGACGCTTCACCTAGGAGGCTCGACAAATCCCAGGAGTCGATCCCGAACTCTTGCGGGGAGTCTTCCTTGGAGGACTCCGCCCAAGTGGCTTTTATTCAGCTCTCATGAGAGAAACCGTACCAAGTTACCCCAACCTTGTTCACCGAGTTGAAGCTCAGATAGCCGCCGACGAGGCCATCGAAGCACACCGCCAGCAGTTCGAGGGGAGCTCAAAGAGGAAGAAAGAGGAGTCGTCGCTGCAGACAGTTCCCAACAAGAACAACAAGCATCACGACAATCCCAGACGAGACCGAATATCTCGCCAGCATCAAGACTACACTCCCCTGAACACAACCAGGACTAACGTTCTCCTTGCCATCCGCGATCATCCCTCTCTCCAGAGGCCTAGGGCTCTTGCACCAAATTCTGGAGACCAATCCAAATACTGCGACTACCATCGAGGTCGCGGGCACAAAACAGAAGATTGTTCGCGACTGAGCGCAGAAATCGAACGATTCGTACGTCGGGGACTCCTTGAAAAATTTCTCCAAACCAAGGATCCTGAATCAACAAGTCAAGAATGATCCAGCAGGGGAGCAATCCCCAGAGCGACAGTCCCGAAGAATAGCATGTTCTACGCCTGACGTATTTACTTGTATCTCGTGTTTTTAAGATCAATGTAACAAACAAATATCATTCTATTTATTACTATTCATCATGCACCCAAACCACAAGCGTCATTTTCAATTGTACTGTTTCTCCCAGAACAAAGTGTTCAGATTGTTCAACAACGGACTTTGACCTCTCCCATAACAGAGTGTTCAGATTGTCCGACAAAGGACTCTGCCCTCTCCCAGAACAGAGTGTTCAGATTGTCCGACAACGGACTCTGCCCTCTCCCAGAACAGAGTGTTCAGATTGTCCGACAACGGACTCTGCCCTGTCCCAGAACAGAGTGTTCAGATTGCCCGACAAAGGACTCTGCCCTCTCCTAGAACAGAGTGTTCAGATTGTCCGACAAACGACTCTGCCCTCTCTCAGAACAGAGTGTTCAGATTGTCCGACAAAGGACTCTGCCCTCTCCCAGAACAAAGTGTTCAGATTGTCCGACAATGGACTTTGCCCTCTCCCAGAACAGAGTGTTCAGATTGTCCGACAACGGACTTTGACCTCTCCCAGAACAGAGTGTTCAGATTGTCCGACAAAGGACTCTGCCCTCTCCCAGAACAGAGTGTTCAGATTGTCCGACAACGGACTTTGACCTCTCCCAGAACAGAGTGTTCAGATTGTCCGACAAAGGACTCTGCCCTCTCCCAGAACAGAGTGCTCAGATTGTCCGACAACGGACTCTGCCCTCTCCCAAAATAGAGTGTTCAGATTGTCTGACAACGAACTGTGACCTCTCCCAGAACAGAGTGTTCAGATTGTCCGACAAAGGACTCTGCCCTCTCCCAGAACAGAGTGTTCAGATTGCCCGACAACGGACTTTGACCTCTCCCAGAACAGAGTGTTCAGATTGTCCGACAAAGGACTCTGCCCTCTCCCAGAACAGAGTGTTCAGATTGTCCGACAAAGGACTCTGCCCTCTCCCAGAACAGAGTGTTCAGATTGTCCGACAAAGGACTCTGCCCTCTCCCAGAACAGAGTGTTCAGATTGTCCGACAAAGGACTCTGCCCTCTCCCAGAACAGAGTGTTCAGATTGTCCGACAATGGACTCTGCCCTCTCCCAGAACAGAGTGTTCAGATTGTCCGACAAAGGACTTTGACCTCTCCCGGAACAGAATACTCAGATCGTCCAACGAGGGACTTTGGCCTTTACCAGAACAAAGCACTTGTATATGCCATACAGAAACGACAAGCTCGATCTCCAACATAACCACTGGGCAGCAAGCCCACAACGTAACCGTTCAAGGCGAGATAGAAATCTCTCCCACAACTAGAGCCGAGCGACGACTTCCGGCACGTCACACAAAGATGACAGTGATCCAAATTGCAGCGAAGGAAAATCAAAACCTCTGAACTCCTTCGCGTAGTAATTCACACTCTGAAGGTTTGGGGGCTTATGTTATACACCCATAGAGGCCTTGGGGTGCGTCTAGAAAAAACTCCACTAAAGATAGGTGGGGTCAACGGTCAACACATGATCGCCCGAGTTGAGGAGGCCGAACCAGCCATTTTCACTGCCAACACGCAAGCACGCACGCGCGTCGCGCCCCACCATGACCGAACCCCGCTACTGGGCTGCGGTTAGCACCCCACTAGCGGGGTGCGAATAGCTGCACCCCCATAGTGGGGGGAGCGGCCAAACCGCACCCCATGAGGGGTGCGGCCAAACCGCACCCCATGTGGGGTGCGACCAAGCCGCACCCCATGATGGGTGCGGCCCTTTGGGGTGCGGCCAAGCCGCACCCCCTTGGGGTGCGGCCAAGAGGAGTCGCCCCCTCCCTTGGGCGCGGCCGCGCCACGCCCGCCTTTAGGGGCGGTCGAACCACCCTCCCCCGAAGCAAGGTTGGGGTGAGTCCCCCCTCTTCCGACTCGTCGCCCGCTTTTCGGGCTCCGGGCTGCGCTCGGAGCATTCTCACATTTCCGACTAGCTCACATTTCCGACTCGCTCACTTTTCTGACTCGGCTCGCTCACTTTTTGTCTTTTCAGTTTCTCACTTTTCAGGAACAGCTTGTCGCCTTTCCTCGAAGGGCAGGATGGTCATTTACGAAAAATGGTGATCTGTGGGCTTTGAACCGGAAAATATGATTCGTCCTCCCAGGTGGTTATGGTGGTTACAACGGCAAAAATATCGGGCTACCCCCGGCCAAAGCTATAAAAGGACCCCCTAGGCTTCATTTGGGAGACCCCCGCCTGGATGACCAGAGAGAGCTCCTTGAAGATTTCCACGGATTTCTCCATCGGCGCTTGAAGATCTCCTTCGTGGACTTGAAGTTTTCCTTCGTCCCGAAAGGCGACTCGACAGTCTCACTTTCGTTCGCACGAAAGCGGACACAGCAGTCTCACTTTCGTTCTCACGAAAGCGTACACAGCGCTCTCACTTTTATCTTCACGAAAGCGGACAAGACATTCTCACTTTCGTTCTCTACCGTTCTCAGAAGGAAAAGACTTAGTTTTTTCCGAGAGGTGGCCTGTCACCCTCGGAACGTTCTCTCTCTGTCTCCCTAATATTGTAACGAGCGGCGGCCTGTCGCGCTCGAATTCTAAAACACCGGATTGTAACCTCTCAGAAGATAGTGAAGTTTGGTCGGCACAGCCCCGACCGCGTGGTTTTTTACCCTTTCCGGGTTTTTCTACGTTAAAACGTCTCAGTGTACTCAACGAATTTCTCTGTGACTGTTTGCGCGCTTGGTTCGCTCCCGAGCTAAGGTGGTTCAATTCGACCGGTCTACCAAGAGCCCTAAGCGACCCGCAACAAGTACAATACTAGCTTATTAGAATTTGAATTGCAACTTGTTTATATACTTTTGATGCAACATGTAAATATCGGGGTTACATCACATATTACTTTAAACAAGAGTTAATAACGACAAACATGAGTTTTCCAGAAACATAATATGAGTTTTAGAATACACAATATCTAAACTCAAACACAAGGCTCCAAACAAGAAAACAGTAAGGAAAGCTGGAAAAATACTCAAAGGACAGATAAATGAACAGTGATCTATGCAAACAATAGATCATCATCATCTGGGTCGAAATCAACTTTCTCTGCTCCAATCTCCATGTGATCTGCAAACAGACATAATAAGAATGTCATGAGACAAATCTCTATGAATTCTAACATTTGCTAATCAAGAGTAAAGTGAATAGTTCTAGCAGTAAAAGAACGTAATACTCTAACCAGGAAGAAAAGAATCACATATCAGCATCTCTATCCAATTTACACAAAATTAGACAATTAATTTCAAAGAATCAAACCATGTTCCTTCGATTATTAAGATTATTACCAAACGTTTCACAATTATATTATATCATCAAGTTTGGAATGATACAACAAGCTGTGACCAATATATCATCAAGTTTGGAATGATATAAGTAATGATCATAATATCAGGACGCATATCGGCAACTTCAGTATTCGTTTTTGGAATGATACCCAAATCAGCCTTTGAATTAAAAATAATTGCGTAAGTCATCAAGTTTGGAATGACTGGCAACTATCCATCTCTGGCTTTCATTAGATAGCATCTGGAATACTTCTGTGTGCTCACTCTAGATGCTCGAATGTAAGCAGACTACGGTTCTAAGATTTAAAAACATAAGCAGGGTATTAAGTCATACTAAATGAACCTTAATCCCATCTCCCCCGATGTTTTATGTGTTAGAACCTTACATAAGCCCTTGGTAAGGACATCTGCTACATTATCCTTCGATCTCACGTCCAATAGGGAGATTATCCCCTGACTGGTGAGCTGGGTCAACCAGGCCTGTTTCATCCTTAGTTGTCTTCGCTTCCCATTGAACAACGTATTTGTTGCAATGGTTTTTGTGGCTTGATTGTCACAATATAGCGAAAATAGAGTTCATTTTTAGACTCGTCATTGGAATGTCGATGATCAGATCTCGTATCCACTCAACTTCTTCTCCTGCTGAAGCGAGGGCATAGAGTTCTGATTCCATAGAGGAAAGTGCAATGCACGACTGCCTCTTTGACTTCCAAGCTACTGCTGCTCCCCCTAGGGTAAATACAAAACCGCTAGTGGATCTACTGTCAGCAATTTCTGAACACCAGGAGGCGTCAGAATACCCCTCAAGTACAGGAGGATGTCCACTGTAACATAAAACATACTTTTCAGTGTGCCTTAAGTATCGCATAAGCCTTTCTAAGGCCTTCTAGTGGTCCTGCCCAGGGTTACTCGTAAATCTACTTAACATGTCGACCGTAAAGGTTATGTCAGGTCTAGTGCAGGTCGTAGCATACATGAGACTACCTATGAGTTTGGAGTAATCCAACTGTCTAATAGATGAACCTTCATTCGGTTTCAGTCTATTGTTATAATCGTATGGAGTCTCACTACCTTTGTTATTAACGTAACCCCACATCTCAAGTAGATTTCTAATATAGTGACTCTGACTGAGGGTAATACCCTTATCGGTGAAGTTCACTTCCATTCCTAGGATGGTTTTCACCACGCCTAAGTCAGTCATGCTAAATTGTGTCGTCAAGGCAGCTTTCACGTCTTTCACCTCAGACTGATCAGTGCCCAGAATTAGCGTGTCATCAACATACAAGCATATAATTGCAACTTTATTTGAACTTGTACGAACGTACAGACATTTATCTGAAAAGCTGGATTTAAAACCCAAAGCTTTAACACAAGTGTCAAATTTTTTGTGCCACAATTTAGGTGCTTGCTTTAATCCGTATAGTGACTTAATCAACTTACAGACCTTATTTTCTAGACCTTCTACCACAAACCCTTCAGGTTGGTGCATGTAGATCTCTTCGGTCAGATCTCCATTAAGAAATGCAGTCTTGACGTCCATCTGATGAACTGTAAAGTGTTCAATATATGCTATAGCGAGAAGTATCCTAATTGTCGCATAGTGACAAACAGGTGAGTATATATCAAAGTAGTCTATTCCACTCACTTGAGTGAAGCCTTTTGCAACTAGACGTGCTTTGTATTTGGCAATACTCCCATCAGGATTAAGCTTCTTCTTCAGAACCCATTTGTTTCCAATGGTCTTAGCCCCTTTGGGCAAGTCAACCAATGTCCACGTGTTGTTATGCATGAGAGAGTTTAACTCTTCATCGATGGCTTCTTTCCATAATATAGAGTCTCGTGATCGCATCACATCCTTATAGGTGGATGGATCAGCTTCAACTTGGTAAGTCACGAAGTCTGTACCGAAGCTTTTAGGCGTTTTCTCTCTACTATATAGCCTTCCGGTATCTAAACCACTCGTATCTACAGGCTCAGTGTCAGAGTTACGTTGACTTGACTCAGCTGGAGGCTCAAGACTAGTTACTGGTAGACCTGGAAGCGTCAGGTTCTTATCCTTAAGGAACTTATCCTCAAAGAAGACAGCGTCTCTAGATTCGATTACAGTGTTCGTTGATAGCTCTAGGAATCTGTCTGCAGCACTATCCTCTGCACATCCTAAATAGATACACGTATTTGTCCTAGGTCCAATCTTAGCTCTTCTAAGGTTAGGTATCCTAACATAAGCGATACAGCCCCAGGTCTTAAGATTATCAAATCTAGGAGGTCTCTTAAACCAAAGCTCATAGGGTGTCTTAGTCAACTTGGCATGGGGAACTTTATTAAGAATGTGATTAGACGTGAGGGCAGCTGATAACTTCTCAAAAAGAAGTTATCTTGTGATTTAATTGTTACCCTTTTGATTAAAATGTTGATAATTATGAGTTAAAATGTTATTAACATGAGTAATATATGTTCTTGTTGAAAGTTTGGATACTATCGTCATTTTATATGTTATTGCGCAGAAAATTTGAAGTATCAATCTTGAAGAATCAATGATGGACAATTAATTAAGTGCAGGAAGAAATGTTGCAACATAGTTCGTAGTTCAGAAAAACATGTTGCAACATCTTGGTCTCTGTTTGATGAAGAAAAGTACATAAACATGTTGTAACATATCCTGCAGTTCAAAAAATGATGTTGCAACATGCCGACGGTTTCTGACAGATTTAAATACGAAATTACTCCACGTACTTCTGGCGGTTACGATGATGGGTGGTTGCATCTATTTCGCAATTTAACATGTCTCGACGGTTGAAAAGAGGATTATTATCGCACAGGAGAGGGAAGTAGGGGGGCGATCAGAAAAAGGAAGAGGAGAACGGTTCTAGGGCGTGAGAAAAGGAGATAGACGCTCCGGATCTTCATCAAGGAGGACATTTGCGCAATTCTGAGTACAATTTCCTGCAGCGTTTAGATCTCTAAACATCATGTCTTGTAAGATCTATCTAATTTCGTTGTGTTTGATCTTCGTGATGAACTAAATTCTCTTAGTCTTGTATGTTGTGAGTACTTTGACTCTTTGTGGTGTTTTGAACCTTATTTCTTCGTCATGAATGCTTGAGATTATATCGTTATTGAATTTATGATTCTTATCTTGGGAATTTTGGGTTAAGTTTTCATCTTTAATTTGCTTGGCGAGATTCGAGAGAGGAGTCAGGCTAGATGAATGT
Organism: Dactylorhiza incarnata; assembly: GCA_033032865.1. Classification (NCBI taxonomy): domain Eukaryota; kingdom Viridiplantae; phylum Streptophyta; class Magnoliopsida; order Asparagales; family Orchidaceae; genus Dactylorhiza; species Dactylorhiza incarnata. The sequence goes on along the minus strand of JAWHQI010000263.1, from coordinate 3,482,115 downwards.
TTTATTTTGCGCGGCAAGATTCGAGAGAGGAGTTGCGTAATTATTTCACCAAAGTTTCCGCCTTAATACTACGCTGCGAGATTCGAGAGAGGAGTGGCGTAAGTGTATCATAAATTTTAATATATCGTTGAAGGGAGAAAGAGATTTCGTCTTCTCGGTAGCAGCATTGATTTGCGTACTTGATGTTACTCTCTATTGTTACCTATGTTAGAGATAACTAGGGAAATACGGGGTAAACGGATGTCGGATATCGAGAGATAGCGAGATCCATTTTCAAATCGTTGCATGATAGCCATTTAAACATTCATGATAAATCACTTTAAGAAAACATTACAACAAGCAAGGGAAAGCAATGTACGAGACTATCATCCTAAACTGATTACAAGTATTCTAAAGTAGTTATTATAGAAACTAGATTTGATTTCTCGTTGTTAACATAAATCGCCTTAATTAATTCATTTGGATCTAAAGAAAAGGTTAAGCTAGTAATTGCGAGCGTTAGATTCGACACTTTCTCGTGGGAACGATACTTTACTTACACTTTATTACTTGAATCGACACGTGCACTTGCGTAAATTATATATCTGCTTTTCGCGTATCAGCAGCTTCACCCCAGTAGGCCGCAGGCATGCCAGCAGTCAACAACATGGAATTTAACATTTCTGTTAAAGTCCTATTTTTCCGTTCAGCGATATCGTTGGATTGGGGGGAATAAGGAGCAGTCGTTTCAGGGATGATGCCATTGCTAGCAAGGAAATCTCTGAACTCCCCGGAGACGTATTCTCCACCTCTATCACTCCTTAACCGTTTGATTTTCATGTCAAGTTGATTCTCAACCCTAGTTTTGAATATACGAAATTTTTCAAAAGCTTCATCTTTGGATTTAAGTAGATAAATGTGACTGAATCTAGAGTAGTCGTCGATAAAAGTTATCAGATACTTCCGACCTCCACGTGTGACAAAACTTTTGTAGTCACATATGTCAGAGTGTATTAACTCTAGCAAATGTGTGCTCCTAGAAACCTGACTAAAAGATGCTCTAGTTATCTTAGTTTGAGCACAGATTTCACATTTGTCAAATCTGGTTTTTGTGTTTAAAGGGATGTTGTGAGTTCTAGCTAGCAGGAGTAGTTTTCAATAATTGACGTGTCCTAGTCTTGCATGTAAAGTTTTAGGATCAATCAAATTAGAAGTAACATGATTTACTACTTCGTTTGCTAGACTCAACCTATAAATGTCGTTGACGACATACGCACAACCAAAGTAGTGCGAGTGAACCATAAGCGTTACTCGACCACCACTAATGTTAAAGGACATACCCGCATCACATAACAAACTAATTGAAATTAAATTAGCAGCTAATGATGGTATAAATTTAACATTTTTCAAAGTAAGAGTTTTACCTGAGGAGAGCGTCAAGGTCGCATTGCCGACCCTCAGCACATCAGCAACTCCTCCATCAGCAACAGTAACAGTCTCTCGGACTGCAGTGACATCCTCCAGAAGCGCAGTGTTGTTGCAGACGTGACATGTAGCACCTGAGTCTAGCCACCACACTGTACTGGCCTGTCCGCTACCGACCATGGCAACAAAGTCGGTGGGCGTAGTCTGATGGACCATATTGGCCCTATTATCAGGCTTTGGTGTATTAGGATCTCCTCTCTTGGGTTGCTTGCATTCGGAAGCATAGTGACCCCACTTGTTACAATTGTAGCACTTACCTTTGAATTTCTTCGCCTTCTTGCTCGTGTCCACAACTGCGGGTGCACTTGATAACGGTCTAGTTTTGCCAGGCTTAAACTTCCGCTTAGGATGCGTGACCATGTTGGCAGCATAGGACTGATTGCTAATAGTCTCCCTAGCGTGTCTAGTCCTGTTCTCATCATCAATGCAAATGAAGCGCTTGAGGTCTTTAAGACTGACCTGCGTTTTCTTCCGATACATCTCCGTTTTAAAGGAGTACCACGTCGACGGGAGCTTGAAGATAATAACTCCTGCAACAAAACCATCAGGCAATGGGATGTTCTCACTGTTCAGCTTGTCCACCAGATTCTCAAAATCGGCCACCTGTGGAAGGATTTCCCTTTCCTCAGTGAAGGTGAAAGTCATAAACTTGTCCACGAGGTGCGTCTTGCACATATTTTCCTCTTCCTTGAACTGCTCCTCCAGAGCATCCCAGATTTCTTTGGCGGTCTTCATTTTGCTGTACGTCTCAGCAAGCTTGTTGGAAAGGCAATTCAACAAGTAGTCACGACAGAAATCTTCATCGACCACCCACTGAGTCTCTCCAGCAGTCCCAAGAACCTCAGCACGTACAGTCTGAATGGTGTAGAACACGTTCAGGTACTTCATGCCAAACTGAGTGTTCCTCTTCCAAGCACTGAACTCAGAATTGGAGAATTTCTCTAATTTTATCATCAGAACAGGAGTAGAGCCCTTCGACATCGTGTCTCTTTCCAAAACAATAGATTTCCACTAGCAACCTAATGACGAGCAGAAAAACTAGAAAGAGATTACCTGAAGCGCGTAGAGGCGAGAATAAAATCTTCGGATCCAATCCAGTACTTGTTATGCGCCACTTCACTGGTCGAAGACTGATCCACGCAAACAAATACGGCAGCAACCAATAGAGCCGACTACGGGATCACAAAGAGGACAGGATACTGTTGGGATTCCGATATCGATGTCGGAATTCCGATATCGGAAAACTGCAGCGGTGCGTCTGTGTCCCGTCAGCGGCAAGGGACGACAGCGGTGGCGGCGGCTGAGGCAGGCAGATCCGGCAGCACAAGGCTCATCCTTTCACTGGAGCGGTGAAGCGTCGTCGATCGGGAGCAGCGACATTCACGGAACCCGACGAACAGGACCGGCGAGAAGATCGGCATTGTCAGTAGAAACTCTGATCTTGCGATACGTATAAAGTTCCTCCGATCCACACAGAGATCGGAAAACCAGGGCCGGTGACTGCCCTAGACCTCGTCGATCGGCGTCGGGATGGCTCCTTGAGTCGCAAACGGGAATAGAGGAAGACTGCGGTTGAAGAACTCCTCCTTCGGAAGCGACATGGAACGACGAGGAGGACGCGAACAAGGATCGGCAAACTCCTTTGACTTTGATCGACGGGAACCGCGACAGTTATGCGAAAAAACCTTCAGCGACGGGAAGAAGAAAGAGCAGTTACGGGGAAAAACGCACTCGGGAATGAGAGAGGACTTTGAGAATGTTAGAATGGTGCTCGAAGCATCTGGGTGAGTGTCTAGTTTGGAACATTCTACTCGTTGCCCCTAGCAGGGTATTTATAGGCAAACCCTAATTCCCCGGCGGGTGCGTGGATCCCTAACGGGTCCTAACCTACCGCTAAGCATCCGTTAACCCGATAGTTCAATATACCTCAACATTTTCTTGGTTATATGAGAGGACGATTGATTTGGATTAAGTATGTATGCATAGACCTGGTATAGTTGATGATAAGGATCGTCGTTGTCTACGCAGGATTCCAATGAAAATTTGTGGATGATGCATGAGCAAAGCCCGTGCTTGAGCAATCTGTTGGTAACTAGTAGATTTAATATCAATGAGATATATCTCTCATCACATCATATCTCTACATGTCACAATCAGATCAATAACACATATCTTAACTGATGACAACAACGGGACTCGATATTCACATCCACAATCCGCTAACCTGATTCGCTAGCCTGTGGTCTGCAACTGTTTTGTCAACATAGTATATGATTTCACACGCGTGAAGAGCTTCTTGGACCTCCCCTGAGATGATAGATAGCTAAGCACACATCTAACCCACGTACGCATGCATCCAGCTCGTTATGCTCTCTCGAAGAGCGCCACATGGCCATTTTCCATCACTCTCTCTCTCCCTTACTCATCTACCCTTGATGCCGCACAACGCCTATCAAAATGGTTCCCTCCTGCCGAGATGTTTCCTGCTTACAAAGATAAGCCTTTGTTGTGTTAAGCCATCTGATGTAGGCCGGGTGGCCAAAATTAAGTTTTGCGCGTGAAAAAACAAAACTCGTCGTTATGAATGTTAGAAATTCGTTAATCTCGTTCGAGTGGATTTCTAATGTATTTTCTAGGTCGAATCTTTCACGGGATCATATGGCCACAAACAAAGAAATCACAAGGAATAACTTATGAAAATAACGGTAATAAAAACAATTAGAAAGTTCGGGGCACGCTCAAAATTATTTTGCGGAATGCATAAAAAATAAGTTAATTAAGTGGAGCAAGGATACCCAAATGATACTGCAGGATAAATCGTCGAGTCCAGCTCTGTCACACACAGGAGGGAGAGCAGTCAGGACTCCTTATTTACGTTAAAACTTCAGAGGTGGACAATCTCGGGAAGTGCCAGAGTAGAGTTGTCGCCAATCGACGACACTTCCACGCAACGAAAGAAAAAGAACAGGACGGGCGCCGGAAGTTGGTGGCGAGGTCGACGACGGCCCGCCGAACGAATCAAAGTGATGTAGGCTGGCTCCGACGAAAGAACTTTGGTTGTCGCTACCGCCTGCTGGAACACTAAAGGAGTCAGTGATGTCGACAGGCGCGACGCTCGTGGATGAGAGTGGGGAAGGACAGGTTTGCCGGT